>CAJQZJ010033894.1:2321714-2374991 GCA_907164525.1 Lophiomys imhausi
AAAATAAAGTATATATATATATATATATATATATATATATATATATATATATATATATATATATATAAAAGAAAGAAATCACAGGAAGCAAATAGCATGCCTGCAGCAAAACCAAAAGAAGAGAAGCTGACTCACTCACTATTTCCACCAACATCAGGATGGCAGGAGGTAACAATCACTGGTAATTAATATCTCTCAACATCAATGGACTCAATTCCTCAATAAAAAGACACAGGCTAGAAGAATGGATGTGAAAACAGAATCCCACATTCTGCTGCTTACAAGAAACACACATCAGCAAAAAAAGATAAGCATTATCTCCAAGTAAAGGGCTGGAAAAAGATATACCAAGCAAATAGACCCAAGAAGCAAACTGGAGTGGCCATTCTAGTATGCAATAAATTGGACTTTCAACCAACATTAATCAAAAGAGATGGGGAAGGACACTACATATTTATCATAGGAAAAATCCACCAAGATGAAATCTCAATGCTGAACATCTATGCCCCAAATGTAAGACCACCCACATTTGTTAAAGAAACACTACTGAAGCTCAAATCCCACATTGAACCTCACACATTAACAGTGGGAGACTTCAACACACCACTCTCACCACTGGACAGATCAACAATGAAGGAAACAAACAGAGAAATAATGAACCTCACAGATGTCAGGAATCCAGTGGACCTAATTGATATCTACAAAACATTTCATCCCAAAACAAAAGAATACACTATCTTCTGGGCACCTCATGGAACGTTCTCCAAAATTGACCATATAGTTGGTAACAAAGCAAGCCTAAACAGGTACAGGAAAATTTAAATTACCCCTTGTAACTCATCAGATCATCATGGAATGAAGCTAGACTTCAACAATAACAAAAACAACAGAGAGCCTGCAAAAACATGGAAACTGAACAACTCTTTACTCAATGACCTCTGGGTCAGGGAAGAAATAAAAAAAGAAATGAAAGACTTCTTAGAATTCAATGAAAATGAAGGCACAACATACCCAAACTTATGGGACACATTGAAAGCAGTGCTAAGAGGAAAGTTTATAGCACTAAGTGCCTCAAAAAGAAACTGGAGAGTTCCCATACTAGTTACCTAAAAGCGCACCTGAAAGAACTAGAACAAAAAGAAGCAAACACTCCCAAGAAGATCAGAAGAGAGGAAATTATCAAACTCAGGGCTGAAATCAACAACTTAGAAACAAAAAGAACAACACAAAGAATCAACAAAACCAAGAGTTGGTTTTTGAGAAAATCAACAAAATAGACAAGCCCTTAGCTAAACTAACGAAAAGGCAGAGGGAAAATACCCAAATCAACAAAATCAGAAAAGAAAAGGGGGAAATAACAAAAGACATTGAGAAAATCCAAAGAATCGTTAAGTCCTACTTCAAAAACTTGTACTCCACAAAATTGAAAAATCTAAGTGAAATGGAAAATTTTCTTGATAGATTCCACCTACCAGGTTAAATAAAAAACAGGTAAACAAATTAAACAGTCCTATAACCCTTAAGGAAATAGAAGTCATTAGAAGTCTTCTGACTAAAAAAAGCCAAAGGCAAGATGGTTTCAGCACAGAATTCTACCATATATTCAAAGAAGAGCTAACACCCATATTCTTCAAACTCTTCCACAACATAGAAAAAGAGCAATACTGACAAACACATTCTATGAGGCCACAGTCGCCCTAATACCTAAACCTCACAAAGACACAAAGGAGAAAGAATTTTTTAGACCAAATTCCCTTATGAACATGGTTGCAAAAATACTAAATAAATACTTGCAAACCGGATCCAAGATCACATCAAAAGTATCATACACCATGATCAAGTAGGCTTCATCCCAGGGAAGCAGGGGTGGTTCCACATTAGAAAATCCATCAATGTAATCCACCACATAAACAAGCTGAGAGAAAATAACCACACGATCATCTCATTGAACACAGAAGAAGCTTTTGACAAAATACAGCATCCCTTCATATTAAAAGACTTGGAGAGATCAGGCATACAAGGACCATACTTGAATATAATAAAGATAATTTACAACAAGGCAATAGCCAACATCAAACTAAATAGAGAGAAACTTAAAACATTTCCTCTAAAATCAGGGACAAGGCAAGGCTGCCCACTCTCTCCGTATCTCTTCAACATAGTACTTGAAGTTTTAGCTAGAGGAATAAGACAACTAAAGGAGATGGGGGATACAAATTGGAAAGGAAGAAGTCGAAGTATCCCTATTTGCAGATGATATGATAGTATTCATAAGTGACCCCAAAAATTCCACCAGAGAACTCCTACAGCCAATAAAATCCTTCAGCAAGGTGGCTGGATACAAAATCAACTTAAAAAATCAGTAGCCCTTCTTTACACAAAAGATCAATGGGCTAAGAAAGAAATAAAGGAAACAACACCCTTAACAATAGCCACAAATAATATAAAATACCTGGGGGTAACTCTAACCAAGCAAGTGAAAGACCTGTATGATAAGAACTTCAAGTCGCTGAAGAAAGAAACTGAAGAAGATATCAGAAGATGGAAAGATCTCCTTTGCTCATGGATAGGTAGGATCAACATAATAAAAATGGCCATCTTACCAAATGTAATATACAGATTCAATGTGATTCCTATCCAAATACCAACTCATTTCTTTACAGACCTGGAAAAAACAATTCTCAACTTTATATGGAATAACAAAAAAACTAGAATAGCTAAATCAATCATGTACAATAACAGAACATCTGGAGGTATCACCATCCTGGATTTCAAGCTGTACTACAGAGCAATAGTAATAAAAACAGCATGATATTGGTATAGAAACAGACCAGTTGACAATGGAATCGAATCGAAGACCCAGAAATAAACCCACACACCTATGGTCACTTAATTTTTGACAAAGAAACCAAAACCATACAGTGGAAGAAAGAAAGTATCTTCAATAAATGGTGCTGGTCTAACTGGATGTCAATATGTAGAAGAATGCAAATATATCCATACTTATCACCCTGTACAAAACTTAAGTCTAAGTGGATCAAAGACCTTAACAAACATCCGGACACACTAACACTAATAGAAGAGAAAGCAGGGAAAAGCCTGGAACTCATTGGCACTGGTAGCAACTTCCTGAACAGAACACAAGAATACCTCAGGCGCTAAAACAAACAATCAATAAATGGGACCTTATAAAATTGAAAAGCTTCTGTAAGGCAAAGGACACTGTCCTTAGAACAAAACAGCAGCCTACAGACTGGGAAAGGATCTTCACCAACTCAATATCCGACAGATGACTAATATCCAAACTATACAAAGAACTGAAGAAATTAAACACCATAAAATCAAATAACCCCATCAAAAATGGGGTACAGAGCTAAACCGATAATTTACAGAAGAGGAATCTCTAAAGGCTGAGAGGCACTTGAAGAAATATTCACCATCTTTGATTATCAGGGAAATGCAACTTAAAACCACTCTGAGATTCTATCTCACACCCGTCAGAATGGCTAAGATCAAAAACTCAAATGACAGCACATGCTGGTGAGGATGTGGAGGAAGAGGAACACTTCCCCATTGCTGGTGGGAGTGCAAACTTGTACAACCACTTTGGAAATCAATCTGGAGGGATCTTAGAAAACTGAGAATAGTTTTACCTCAAGACCCAGGCAAACCCCTCTTGGGCATATATCCAAAAGATTTGAAATGAAACCACAAGGACATTGCCTCAACAATGTTCATAGCAGCCTTATTTGTAATAGCCAGAAACTGGAAACAACCCAGATGTCCTTCAACTGAAAAATGGATTAAAGAAAAAACTGGTACTTTATACAATGGAATACTACACTGCTATCAGAAATGAGGAAATCATACAATTCGAAACCAAAGGGAGGGAGCTAGAAAAGCTAATCCTAAGTGAGCTGACTCAGTCCCAGAAAGATAAACATGGTATGTACTCTCTTATAAATGGATATTAGCCATAAATCACAGGATAACCATTCTACAACCCACAGATCCAAATAGATAGGATCCTAGCATATCTATTCTCAGAAAAATTTCACCCAGCAGTTAGTCATGGAATCTGCTGCAGGTTATTGGAACACCACACCCTAGATGATGTGCCATATCAAGCCCCAGTACAAGTGGAAGCTCTTGACCCTCACATGACTAAAGAACTGAGGATGTATGATATGTGAGGGCCCACCTCATCTGAGGAGAAGGAGAGTACCAAGTAGAGGAACAATGAGGGAGGGAGGGAGGGAGGGAGGGAGGGAGGGAGGAAGGAATAGGAGGGGAGGAGGGAGAAAAATATGTTCTAGAAGTAACTTGAGAAAACAAAATAATACTTTTTTTAGAAAAGAGTTAATAAGCTTAAAAATATAATAAAAATACAATATAAAAGTTTCAAATTATAATTTACCAAAGGTATACTTGCCTTACTGGCATGAAAGGGAAAAATGACCTTAATTTCAGATTGGAATGTTTTACTTCAGGTGGCCACATAGCTTACCCAAAATTGATAGCAGCTTAAAAGGTTTTTTGTTTTTTGTTTTTTGTTTTTTTTTTGTAGATATAAAGGATATTTTCATGGTTTGGCATTAAAAAGCAGGTAAGAGGTTTAAAATACTGTAAATAAATTAAAGGTTACTGCAGTTCAACCTAGTTTTCTAAACCTCCAAGAGTTGAAAAAATTTGGAGTTAAGGTAAAATATATGAAATGTGTGGTGTTAGCCCATGCCTTTAACTCCAGCAGAGACAGGAGGATCACTATAGAGTTAGTTGTCTCATAAATTCTAGAGTTACAAGGAACAGGGTGGTGATGGTGCACATCCTTAATCCCATCATTTGAGAAGGATACACTCTTAATCCCAACACACTAGAGACAGAAACCTGCAGATCTCTGAGTTCAAGGGCAGCCTGACACACAGCAAGCTCTAAATAAAGAAAAACCTCAGTCCAGGGGTGGTAGTGCACATCTTTAATCCCATCAGTTGGGAACCATATGCCTTTGATCCCAATACTTAGAATGCAGAGACAGGCACATAGGATTTGGAAGGATTTAAGCTTAAAGGCTACTCCCAAAGGGCATGCTGAAATTCAAAGTGAATTGTCCTTTGAGATCTCAAAATATATACACTTAAAGGTTTGTTTAGTTCCAACATATCAAAATAGTTTCTTTTTTAATCTCAATTGAAAGATAATACTTTTTATATTGTCAAAAAAACATATTTGCTCCAGGAAAAATATTACCTGAACCCCCCCCACACAAAAAAGGTAGCATCCCAGAGTTAGGATTAGGGCAGGGCTCTGTTCTTATCTTTCCAGGAGATTTAAAGCATCCATCCAAGGAATCCAGGGACAACTGGACAACTGAAACCTCAGAAGAAAACAGATCAGACACCAAAGAAGACAAATAGCCTAGACAATCCAGCCTAGCAGAATTCCTCAATAGCTGTTTCCTCAAAAGTCTACAACCACAACAATTCAAAATCACTAAGACTGTTCAGCCCCACAGACTGTTCCAGCCAGAAATTCAGTGAAGCCCTGAAGTTCAACTTCTGTCTACAAACTTCTCAGGACATTTAAATAGCTGAGCTCAAAAGGACTGAACATCAAATGATTCTATTAACATTTTTAACCATTTTTCCATTCTTATTTGGGCCCCAAACAGGTTTACTAAGTCCCAAATCAGCAGGAAGTCATTTTAAGAGAGCAACATCCCATCCCCAGAAGGTGGGAAGGGTGTTTTCCTCCCTTTGGATATATGATGGATAATAGAAAATTTTGTTATTTAGGGGAAAAGACTACAAGCTGTTAAATGGTCTTGTTAAATGGGTTTTGGAGGTTAGACCCAGGGACTTCTCTCTTTTTCTTTTCTGTATCCTTCATTCTCTGCAATGTAGGGGTGAAAATACTTGAGAAAAAATGTGATATCGACATAATATAGGAATGAATAAGAAAATGGACAGATTATTGAATATGCTCTTATACCTTTGTATATTGATACAAAATTAAGATTATATTTGGCTAAATTGGTATTGATCTTTGTATATTGATGCAAAATTAAGATTATATTGGGCTACATCAGTACTGATCTTTGTATATTGAAAAAAAAATAAGGTTAACTCTTTTTAAGGTATTGTACCTAGGTAATGCTTAAAAATGAAATGTGAAGTTTTGGTCTTTTGTTAGCAACTGTCATAAACTGTTGAGGATAATTAAGAAATGCAAACTAATAGTTATTCAAGTATGTCATTTGTTAGGTACTAGGGCAGTCTATCACAGTTATTTTCTATGTTAATCAGAAATCAAGTTGCTAAGAGACAAGCAACATTTGCTTATCCAAATATAAGGAGCTAGATAGGTGGTCTTCAAAAAACCTCAAGAGATCTGCAAAATACAGCATTCAAAGATATTTTCTTAACTTAAGATTTTTTTTGATATGGAGACATGTCAGCTCCTGACAGCACCCCCTATTCTACTCCAAGTAGAAGATGAGTACTGAAGAATCTCCAATTGGAGATCATTGAATTAGTGGCAATCCTGTCACTTGGCAAGAAAATTCCCTTGCTTCAAGACAGAATGCTGTCCAAATAGGACAAAACTTGGAAGCAGGTAAGTCGACAGCCTAGCTTGCCAAGGCAGGGTAGGAAAGTTCTTTATAATTCCTGCTTTACAATCAATGTCTGTCAGAGAAATGGGGCCAAATGGCTGAAGATTGATGATGTAATGTATGGAGAGATATCGGGAACTGTCCAGGCAGCCACTAATATGTCATTTCTTAGTTTTAGAAGCTTCTGGCCCTGCACTTCCTGTATAATCAGATATATTTGTCCTCCTCAGGTGTCTGATGTGGTTCAAGACTAGATAGTTATAGTCTCATAGTTAAATTTTAAGTTTTTTAGGAATTAAGAAGGTGTTCTGGATCTAAGTAGGTGTTTTTAAGTTGGTGGTACAAGTTAGGATGGAAGCTGAGTTGGATATAGAACTTTAAACTCATGGAGATTGTTCCATAGTAAAATGTTAAAGTCAGTTGCCAAATATGTTTGGACTGAACATTAGGAATGTATGTTATGCCTTATAATTTTCATAATTGTGGCCTAATTATTCTTGTTGTTTTGTATTGTATTTGTTGTTATAAGAGAAAGAGCCACTTGTTGGACTGAAAGAGGGAGCTGTTGGGGGGGAAAGATATACCTTAAACTTAAAAAAAAGGAAGTGGATGGGGGGACTGAGGGGAAAGAGTGTGGGAGGGTGGGACTGGAGGTGGGGTAGGGAGGGGATTGCAATTGAAATGTAAGTTGAAGAAATAAAAAATAAATTTTTAAAAAGTGAGGCTGTAAATGTTTACAACATGACACACTGTTGCTTCAATAGTAAACAAAGTATTTTTTGTTTGTTTCTTTGTTGGCTTGTTTTGTTTGTTTTCTTTAGGGAGGAGGTTGCAAGGGGATAGGGCGGATATGAAGGGATAGGGAGATGAATGGGATTGGGGTGCATGATGTGAAATTTATAAAGAATAAAAAAGTTAAAAAATTAAAAAAATAAATTAGAGACAATAATAAAGACTTGAGCAATTCAAAGCAAAAAGTAACTTAAACTAACATGCATTTTCTTTTGTCTATTTTGTCACAAGCATTTTATAAGCATAAATACACATATGTAGTTCTTAAGCATTCTCACAAAATTGTTTCCACTGAAGCATAAATGGAAACAAATATTTTGGCCCAAATCCAAAAGCATCTTCAACTTCCTCAAAATTTTCTAGGATCCTATCTGATCTGGAGTGTACTTTCTTATGTAAGGGATTGGAGACTTATTCAAAGAGGAAAGAAAACCTGGAAGAAAATTTTAGCACAATGACTATTATTTTGCTTTCTATAATCCATGAGCTGTCGTAAACCTCAATGTCATTAGCACTTGGTTTTCCACATGGTATTTAGAATGAGTGAGAATAGCTCACACTCACTGACAACATGTCAGACACCAACTGTTTAGCCTTCATTCCCGTTTACTCATCATAGCATAGCCTTGAGAGAGGAACTATGATCCTTCCCTTTCCTCTGTAAAAGAAACTTATATACAGAGAGGTTGACTAGCAAGCCCAAAGTCACACTGAAACTAAGTGGGAAAGTCAGAGCTTAGATTCCAGTGATGTTCCCCAAGTCTCCCTTTTTACGAACCATTCAGGTTTCCTACTGTGAGAACCACAGCTCAGTTTTCTCTCCCAGGCACACACAGATGATTTGGTAAATGTCTGATAATGGAAAACTAAGTGTGAGCTGACAATAACCACCAGAAAGACTTCTCTGCAAGGGAAGGGAAGTGAAGCCTGAAAGAAGCCAGAGATGGCCTCCAAGGATTTCATGAATATTTTCATATAGGTTCTATCAGTGATGTAATTTAAGGTGGTTCATATCTTTACTCATAATGTACCAACATTCAAACTAATCCAATCCTAATGAAATGGAGTTACAATTACATATGACCATTAAAAGTATGCTTTAAATAGATTGAAAAAAAATGCCTAGAGAAACATCAAAACAAAGCCAGCTCAGTGTACTCTTTAAGGATGTATGAGCAATGCAGTTTCTTTAAAGAGAGAACTTAAGAGCTCCCAACGTGAAGCCCGTGTTAGTTGCAAATGTAAATACTGCCCTAGACAGTATAAATTCATAGATACAAAATGATAGGACCATAATTACTTAGAAGGAATAAATAGTGTATCCTCCAGATATGTCACTAAATTTAGAGTTGAAGGCCAGGCTGACAATCACAGTCTATGATGCATCCTTGCCAGAGACAGAATATGAAGTAATTGAACTGTGGACACAATAGAGAATGATAATTGTATAAGATGTCACCATTGTTCCTTGAGAGTTTACAATCTTTACAGTGACACTTTACAGCCTATTTTACACTAAAAATAGAGGCCAGTATGTAGAGCAGAAGAGTTGCATATCTTCTGACACCAAAATATGTAACCAGAAAATGTGATCAACACCAATAAGACATCTCTCATTTGTTCCTTCAGTCTCACTCTTGAATATGGTCCCTTCTGAGTGTCTGTGAGTGTGACCATTGTGGACTGCTCGAATCAGGTACCCTGGTCATTAAAATCAGCAAGACATTAGAGAAGAGACAGGTTGGGGTGTTGATTTCTCCATTCTTGTTATTGTCAAGCTGCAGAATAATGGTGGCAGTGGGTGGCTTCTATACTGAGGGGCTTTTTCTATACCTATGAGTCTCATGAGGTACTGGCAATTCCTTCTTGTCCTTGTACCTGTTTCTGACTACAGTTAGCTCAGTCTCTCACCAACTTTGAATAATTCATCTTTTTTTTTTACTTTATTTTTTATTTCTTCAAGTTACATCTCAATTGAAATCCCCTCCTTACCCCGCCTCCAGTCCCACCCTCCCACCCTCTTCCGCCTCAACCCACCCATCCCCTTCCTTTTTTATAAGTTTAAGATATATCTTTTCCCCCCAACAGCTCCCCCTTTCAGTCCAACAAATGGCTCTTGCTCTTATAATAATAAATACAATACAAAACAACAGAGGTAATTAGGCCAAAATTATGAGAGTTATATGGCTTGGCATACAATCCCAATGTCCAGTCTATATGTATTTAGCACCTGACTTCAACATTCTACTGTCGACCTATCTCCATGAGTTTAAAGTTCTATATCCAACTCAACTTTCATCACAATTTAAAAAGCATCTTCTTAGAACACCCTCTTGATTCCCAAACAACTCAAAATTTAACTATGAGACTCTAGCTATCTATTCTTCAACCACCTCAGAGACCTGAGAGGGACAAATATATCTGATTATATAGGAAGTGCAGGGATGCAGCTTCCCAAACTAAGAAATGACATACCAGTGGCTGCCTGGACAGCTCCCATTTTCTCTCCATACATTACAGCATCAATCTTCAGTCATTTGGCCCCATTTCTCTGACAGACATTGATTGTAGAGCAGGGGTTATGAAGGACTCGCCTACCCTGTCTTGGCAGAGCTAGGCTGTCGACTTACCTGCTTCCAAGTTTTGTCCTTTTTGGACAGCAGTCTGTCTACAGTTGAAGCAAGGGGTTTTTCTACCCTGTCTTGGCAGAGTTAGGCTGTCGACTTCCCCGCTACCAAGTTTTGTCCTTTTTGGACAGCAGTCTGTCTGCAGTTGGTGCAAGGGGTTTTTTCATGCCAAGAGAAAGGCTTGCCACCAATTCAACCATCTTACAGTGGAGGTTCTTCGATGCTTATCCTCTACTTGGAGTAGAATAGGGTTGCCGTCAGGCGCTGATATGTCTCGATATAAAAAAAAAATCTTGATTTAAGATAACATCTTTGAATGCCATATTCTGCAGATCTCAAGGGGTTTTTGAAGATGCCCTATCCATCTCTTGTATTTAGATAAGCAAATGTTGCTTGTCTCTTAGCAACTTGATTACTGGGTAGTTTAGAGAATATCTGTGATAGACTGTCATAGTAGCCAACAAAGAGACATGTTTGCATGACTAGGAGTTTGTTTTAACTATCCTAGACCGTTTTAGACGGTTGGTATCAAGAGGTCAGAGCTTCACATTTTATTTTTAAGTATCTCTAGGTATGATACCATTGGGAAGCATTACCTTTAAATTTGTATCAATATACAAAGATCTATTCAATTGTGGTTAAATATACTCTTAATTATGTATCAATATACCAAGATCAATGCCTATGTAGCCCAATATAATCTTAATATTACGTCCATATGCAAGGGTCAATACCATTGTGGCCAACTATAATCTTAATTTTGTATCAATATACAAAGATCAATACCGATGTAATCCAATACATCTTAAACTTGTGAATAACTTTGTAAACAAACTATCTGTTACATTCCTTGTTGCTGAAACAAATTATCAGATAAATACAACTCAAAGGTGGAAGCATTTACTTTAGCTCAGGGTTTGGGAGTACAGATCACCATGGACAGCAATGTATGACAACAGGAGAATGAGGTCACTAGACACACTATGCCTACAGCCAGGAAAGAAGAAGATGAGGACTGGTACTCAACAACCTTTATTCTTGTTATTCAGTTCAGGACCCCAGTCTGGGAAATGATACTGGTCACATTCAGTGTGTATCTTCCTTTTTCAGTTAACCTTCCTGGGCTCACCCCCAATAGATACATCCAAAAGTGTGTTTTCTTGAGATTCCAAATCAAATCAGACTGAGAATGGAGCTATCCATTGCATAAATTATGCAAGCCCTTATTAAAATTTCCTCAACAGTGCTGGAGCTGAAGTTCAGTGGTAGGGTGTTTGTCTTGAATACAGGAAGCCTCTGGTTCCATACCAGTGTTAACCTCCCCCCCCCAAAAAAAACAAAACAAAAACAAAAGCCAACAACAGCATCCTGAACAACCTTTGCGGTGGTTTGAATAGAAAAGCCCCCAAACACTCATACATTTGAATGCTTGGCTCAAAGGGAGTAGGCCCTTTTGGAGTAGGTGTGACCTTGTTGGAGTAGTTTTGTCACTGCAGGGGTGGTCTTTGAGGTCTCATATGCCTAAGCTATGTCCAGTGTGAAACACAGTTTCCTTCTGCTGCCTGCAGATCAAGATGCAGAATTCTCAGCTCCTCCAACACCATATCTGCTTTCATACTTTCCATGTTTCTCATCATGATGCTAATGGAATAAACCTCTGAAGCTGTAAGCCAGTATCAATTAAATGTTTTCCTTTAAAATAGTTGCTATGATCATGGTGTCTCTTCATAGCAATAAAAACCCTAAAACAACCCTATCGAGTTTATTTTTGTTTCCTGTTTGCCAGCTTATAGGTGGTAATACCCAACTTCCTTCATAATCCCCATGGAAGTCTTCAGAAATAAAGATTTCCAGAGCTTATCCAAGGCCTAATGACCCTGCATCTCTAGACAGTTAACTAGGAAATATATATCTATCAAACAACCCAGGTGGTTGTGATACAGCCAATCTGGCTGTCACACCGAGACAAGCATTTGGGAACCTCCTTTCTGCAGACCCCATCAAGTCAAGCTGAAATGTTTGAAAACAAACACACTTCCATAATACAACCCCAGCACCATCTCCCTGGAATAACAGAGCAGTTCTCAGATAAAGCAGTGGGTTCTCCCCTGGGGACCTCCAAAGCAGAGGAAAACAAGCATATGGTCTGCAGTAGGAAGAGATGGTCCTGAGCACCCCTTTCACATTTGATTAGATCTTCCATTGAAAATCACTTTTCAGTCATTTTACAGAAAGGAAAATCCATTTCTACCTCCATCTCGTGCCAAAATTAGCAAACTAAAAACTGCCAACCAGCTCAGGCCTGCCCAACTTTAGCTTACAATGAGCACTAGAACACCCAAAATCTTTCCTCATTGAGAGAAGCCTTGTTTATTCCAGAACACCAGAGGCCTTGGGAAGGACTTGCAGATAAACAGAATCAAGTGTCCAACCTGCTCCACTCTCTGAGGGTCCACTCTCCATTCAGAAGCCGAAAGCATCAGGAGATGGGCTAAGCTGACCATCTGTTCTTCTCTCCAATAATATGTAATTAAGTAATTTATTTATTCAGCACTTGAACCTCCTCCTCTCTCCTCCCATTAGTCAGGGATGATTATGCCAGACCCAGCTGTAGTCAACATATTGCACACTCAGGCAAGCACTGTACTACAAAGCACTCTGCTAGCCTCCTGGCTATGACCACCTCTCAGACCCAACCATAGGAGTGCCTGCATGAGGCTTGCCGCTCGGCTGGCTCTACTTTCTTCCCCAACGATTAGGCAGCATTCTCCTGCTGTGCATTAAAACCATTTACTCTGTGCATTTCATTCATTTGTTCAAAGATTAATTTACCCACATCCTCTGATCACTTCCACCAGGCCAGCTGACTGGCTGGGCAGCCCTGATGGATTTTTCCCATCTGGTGAATTTTATCTGTGATATAAACAAACACAAATGTACACAGAGTCTGACATACAACTACAGAGCAATGGGATTGATTCCATAAGCCTCAGGCAAACCATGGAGCTGAAACTATGATTGCATATAGCATATGTGATGTTTAGTGTATTACATGTAATGTTTTACACATCACATCTGTTATTGTGGCCAGCCTAGCAAATATTTTCCTTTCTTATGATAATGACTTCTTTACTGTTTGAAAGGAAAACTATCACATCACTGTGTCCATGCAGTTTAAGTTGGGCTGGTCTGATCTAGTGAGTTTTTACCTTTGGTCATCCTAGGGACTGTGCATTTGAGAAACTACAGGGTCTTTCTACATTGGTTTGAGGAAACAGAATTATATCCAGGAACTGATGGTGGATTGTTTGCCTTCTAAGCATTAGTTTGCTTGATGAAAGAATAGGCAATGACTGGGAAGTGGAGACACTATGTCCTGAGAAACCAAGTCTCCTGATGAAGTGACAGTTACTTCCTGTCTTCCTCCTTTTGAGCTAGTAAATCCCTGTCACTGTGAAAGTCACATCACTCAGTTTCACTTTTTTGTTTTTGTATTTCTGACACTTGGAAAAGTTTAACAAAAAAGAAGTTTATTTTGTTTTTAATTGTGTGTTTGACTGCTGATGCCTACAGAAGCTACAAGAAGGCATTGTGGGGGGGGGGATCCAAGATGGCGTCAGCCCTCACAGACACATTTTGAACCTGTGGAAAAGACTCATAAAAAGCACAGAGTTATTGGACATTGTGCAAAAACCGGAGGGACTAGACCCACCAGGAACACACCCAGCCCCCAAGGGACCGTTAAAAGTCCCAGGGCAAGGATCTCCCCCCATCTCTCCTGGACACAGAAGCCGCTGAATCCAGGAATCGGGAACTCCCATCTGGAGAGATGCCAGGTATGATCAACTCTAATACCCAGCAGGCAGAATCAGACCCACACAGGATCACTCACCAGCCTACTAGGCACCCCACACCTCAGGCGGATCTTATAGCTATTTAGGAAATGTTGCGAGCTAGTTGGAGTCCTAGCAACGGCAGAAGCAGGGCGCACGGTGGGAGGTCAGCAGCTGAGGCAGCAGCTGATTGGGTTGAGACCCCACACAGGATCACTCACTAGACTAATGGGTCCCACACACCCAACGCGAAACCTCCACCTATCTACAAAAGGTTGGGGACCCCTGTGAGCCGTGGTGGCCAGTGGTGCCACGGGGGGGGGGGCAGGGCAGAGGCGTGCACCTGCAGCTAAGGAGCCAGGCAAAAGTGGGCACAGAGGGGTGGGGTAGAGATGCGCGCCCACAGCGAAGGAGCCTGGCGGAAGTGAGCACAGTGAAGTGGCAGGGCTGGGTGCGCACAGAGGCGCACAGAGGAAGAGCTAACTGTGGAGGCACACAGACGCTGAGGGCTCCAAAACGTGGAAGCCAGAAGCCGGGGGACCATAGCTGTATTCTGGAAAACCCAGACATATTAGGCATGAAGCCGAGCACTCTCAGTCTCCTGGGGGACAACCAGAGTCCACAGAATCTGTGCCGGGGCAAGCAGGTCCATACCATCAGAACCACTACAGGCTGATCATTCAGTGTGCAACATAGAGAAGTCTGACGTGGGAGAACTGAAACTATCCCGGGCCATTCCTCATTACCTGGGAATAGGCTGCACCAGCTCACAGTGCTTCAGGCTATTAGAAACACAGTGACCCTGAGATCCCCCTGTAAGCAACGACAAATAGCCAAGCAATTCCTCTGCTACACCAAAGCATCGCCTGTGGATCCAAGCCCAGAAGACAATGAGAGCAGACAGCTAAACACATCCATATGGCCAAAGGTGCAAGAAAAAACAGAAATCAAGGAAATATGACTCCAACAACGCAAAATTACCCTAGCTCATCCAATTCTGATGACCTCACAACAGTAGGAACACATGAAAATGATGACAATTCTACATTATGGAAAGTGATAGAGTCCCTTAAAGAAGAACTTAAATTTATGAAGGAATTCCAAGAAGCCACAATTTTACAAGTCAAAACAATGAATAACACCATTAAAGAGCTCCAACCCAAGATGACTCAGCTTGAACAGGACAATGAAAGATTTCCAGGCAAAAACGAGCAAACTGGAGAAGGAAATGTACAAAATGAACAATACCATTCAAGACATGAAAATAGAAATGGAAACAATAAAGAAAACACAGTCAGAGTTAAAAGTGGAAATGGAGAATCAAGGGAAGAGAACAGGAACTACAGATATGAGTATGAAAAATAGGATGCAAGAGATGGAAGACAGGATCTCCGGCATGGAAGATTCAATGGAAGAAATCAGTACAACATCCAAAGAAAATGAGAAAGATAAAAAATCTCTCACACACAACATCCAAGAAATCAAGGACTCAAAGAAAAGACGGAAGCTAAGAATCATAGGCATAGAAGAAAGAGAAGACTCCCGACTCCAAGGTCCAGGAAATATCTTCAACAAAATCATAGAAGAAAACTTCCCAAACCTGAAAAAAGAGATGCCAATAAAAATCCAAGAGGCTTACAGAACACCAAAACGATTAGATCAGAAAAGAAACTCCTCTCGCCACATAATAATTGAAACATCAAATGTACAGAACAAAGAAAGAATATTAAAAGCTGTAAGAGAAGAAGGTCAAGTCACATACAATGGCAGACCCATCAGAATTACACCTGACTTCTCCTCAGAAACTTTAAAAGCTAGAAGAGCCTGGACAAATGTCCTACAAGTCCTGAGAGAACAGTGGTGCCCAGCCAGACTACTATACCCAGCAAAACTCTCTATCAACATAGATGGAGAAAACAAGATATTCCATGACAAAATCAAATTTAAACAATATCTACCCACAAACAGCCCTACAGAAGATCCTAGAAGGAAAATTCCAACCCAGAGAAGAAAACTACACCCAAGAAAACAGATGGAATAAAAACCCCACATCAACTAAACCAAGAGGCACAGGATGATCATCAGTACCAAACTAATGGGAAATAAGAACCCCTGGTCACTAATATCCATCAACATCAATGGACTCAACTCCCCAATAAAAGACACAGGCTTACAGATTGGATCCATAAGCAAGACCCGTCTTTTTGCTGCATACAAGAAACACGTCTCACTATCAAAGATAGACACTATCTCAGAGTAAAGGGCTGGGAAAAGGTTTTCCAAACAAATGGACCCAGGAAGCAAGCTGGAGTAGCCATCCTAATATCAATCAAAACTGACTTCCAACTGAAGTTAATGAAAAAAGACAGAGAAGGGCATTACATACTCATTAAAGGGAATGTTCATCAAGAGAAAATCTCAATAATGAACATCTATGCCCCAAATACAAAGGCACCTATTTTTGTAAAAGAAACACTTCTAAAACTTAAATCGCACGTCGATCACAACACATTAGTAGTGGGAGACTTCAACACCCCACTCACAACAATGGACAGATCATCAAGACTGAAGCCAAACAGAGAAATATTGAGTCTAACAGAGATCATGAAACAAATGGACCTAACAGATATCTACAGAACATTTCACCCAAACACAAAGGTATACACCTTCTTCTCAGAACCTCACGGAACCTTCTCCAAAATCGACCACATAGTTGGACACAAAGATAGCCTCAACAGATACAAGAAAATTGAAATAACCTCTTGTATCTTATCAGAACATCAGGGAATAAAGCTGGTCTTCAACAGCAAAAGAATCAACAGAAAGCCTACACACACATGGAAATTGAACAACTCCTTACTGGATGACTACTAGGTCAGGGAAGAAATAAAGAAGGAAATCAAAGACTTCTTAAAATCCAACGACAATGAAGGCACAACATACCCAAACCTATGGGATACAATGAAAGCTCTGCTACGAGGAAAGTTCATTGCACTAAGTGCCTTCAAAAAGAAATTTATGACAGCTCATATTAGCAAATTAACAGCTAAACTGGGTGAATTGGAAAAAAAAGAAGCAAACACTCCCAAAAGGAGCAGAAGGCAGGAGATCATCAAACTTAGGGCTGAAATCAACAACTTAGAAACCAAAAGAACTGTACAAAGAATCAATGAAACCAAGAGCTGGTTCTTCAAGAAAATCAACAAAATAGACAGACTCCTAGCCAAATTAACTAAAAGGCAGAGGGAAAGAACCCAAATCAACAAAATCAGAAATGAAAAAGGAGAAAAAACAACAGACATTGGGGAGATCCAGAGAATATTAGGGTCCTACTTTAAAATCTATATTCCACCAAATTTGAAAACCTAAGTGAAATGGACAATTTCCTCGATAGATTCCACCTACCAAAACTAAATCAAGATCAGATTAACAGATTAAACAGCCCAATAACCCCTAAGGAAATAGAAACAGTCATTAAAAATCTCCCAACCAAATAAAGCCCAGGGCCAGATGTTTTTAGCATGGAATTCCACCAGACCTTCAAAGAGGAGCTAACACCAATACTCTTCAAACTCTTCTACCAAATAGAATCAGAAAGAACACTGCCAAACTCATTCTACGAGGCCAGAGTCACCCTGATTCCTAAACCACACAAAGACCCAACAAAGAAAGAGGACTTCAGACCAATCTCCCTCACGAACATGGATGCAAAAATACTTAATAAAATACTAGCAAGCCGAATTGAAGAACACATCAAAAGTATCATACACCATGATCAAGTAGGCTTCATCCCAGGAATGCAGGGATGGTTCAACATACGAAAGTCTATCAACGTAATTCACCATATAAACAAGATGAAAGGAAAAAAACCACATGATAATCTCGCTAGACACAGAAAAAGCATTTGACAAAATTCAACACCCCTTCATGCTAAAAGTTCTGGAGAGACGGGCATACGAGGACTGTACCTAGAAATAACAAAGGCAATATACAGCAGGCCAATGGCCAACATCAAAACAAATGGAGAGAAACTTGAAGCATTTCCTCTAAACTCAGGGACAAGACAAGGATATCCACTTTTGCCATATCTCTTCAACATAGTACTTGAAGTTCTTGCTACAGCAATAAGACAACTAAAGGAGATCAAGGGGATACAAATTGGAAATGAAGAAGTCAAATTATCCCTATTTGCAGACAATATGATAGTATACACAAGCAACCCCAAAAATTCCACCAGAGAATGCTTACAGCTGATAAACACCTTCAGCAAGGTGGCTGGATACAAAATTAACTCAAAAAAAAATCAGAAACCCTTCATTATACAACAAACAAATGGACTGAGATAGAAATAAAGGAAACAACCCCCTTCACCATAGCCACAAGCAATATAAAATACCTGGGGGTAACTCTAACCAAGCAAGTAAAGGACCTATACAACAAGAAATTCAAGCCCTTGAAGAAAGAAATGGAAGAGGCCCTTAGCAGATGGAAAGATCTCCCATGCTCATGGATAGGTAGGATCAACATAATAAAAATGGCTATCCTACCAAAAGCAATATATAGATTCAATGCAATTCCTATCAAAATAACAACACAATTCTTTACAGACGTGGAAAGAGCTATTCTCAATTTCATATGGAACAACAAAAAGCCCAGAATAGCTAAATCAATCCTGTACAATGAAAAAGCATCTGGAGGTATCACCATCCCAGATTTCAAGCTGTACTACAGAGCAATAATAGTAAAAACAGCATGGCCAGACCAGTAGATCAATGGAATGGAATTGATGACCCAGAAATGGACCCACACACCTATGGCCAACTAATTTTTGACAAAGAAGCCAAAACCGCACAATGGAAGAAGGACAGCATCTTCAACAAATGGTGCTGGTCGAACAGGATGTCCACTTGCAAAAGAATGAAATTAGACCCATACTTATCACCTTGTACAAAACTTAAATCCAAGTGGATCAAAGACCTTAACATAAGGCCGGCCACACTAAATATAGTAGAAGAAAAAGTGGGAGAAACCCTCGAACTCATTGGCACAGGTGACAACTTCCTGAACAGAACACCAATAGCTCAGGACCTGAGATCAATAATCAATAAATGGGACCTCATGAAAATGAAAATCTTCTGTAAGCCAAAGGACACTGTCATTCGAACAAAACGGCCACCAACACACTGGGAGAAAATCTTCACCAACTCCACATCTTAGAGGACTAATATCCAAAATCTACAAAGAACTCAAGAAACTAAATGCCAAGAAACCAAATAATCCAATCAAAAAATGGGGAACAGAGCTAAATAGAGAATTCACAAAAGAGGAATCCCTAATGGCTAAGAGACACCTGAAGAAATGCTCAACATACTTAATCATCAGAGAAATGCAAATCAAGACGACTCTGAGATTCCATCTCACACCTGTCAATATGGCTAAGATAAAGAGCTCAAATGACAGCACATGTTGGCGAGGGTGTGGAGAAAGGGGAACCCTCCTCCATTGCTGGTGGGAGTGCAGGCTTGTGTAACCACTATGGAGGTCAGTATGGCTATATCTTAGAAATCTTGGAATAACTTTGCCTCAGGACCCAGCCATACCACTTCTGAGTATACATCCAAATGACTCCTCACGGAATCATAGGGAAGTCTCCTCATCTATGTTCATAGCAGCCTTATTTGTAATAGCTAGGAACTGGAAACAACCCAGATGTCCCTCAACTGAAGAATGGATTAAAAAACTGTGCTACACCTATACAATGGAATATTACTCAGCTATCAGAAACAATGAAATTATGCAATTTGCAATCAAATGGATGGAACTAGAGAAGATCACCCTGAGTGAGCTAACCCAGACTCAAAAGGATGCACATGGCATCTATTCACTTATAGTAGGATTTTAGCTAAATAGTACAGGATATCTCTACTACAACCAACACACCAAAAGGCACATGGACATAGACTTTTTTTTTCCTTCCTTTTTTTGTTGTTGTTGTTTGTTTTTATGGGTTTGTGTGTTTGTTGGTCTGTATTTTAGTTTTCCCTTCCTTGCAAGGAGACACCTTTCACTGGTGGTACTGCCTCATAGGCTCCCAGTGTATGAAGAGGCTCTTGGCCCTCATATGACTCCTGAACTGTGGCAAGGGACTGTTATGGAGGGACACTCCACCCCCGAGAAACAAGAGGGAAGGATTAGGGGTTAGAAGATGGGAAGGCGGGACTGGGAAGGGTAGAAAGAGTACAATATGATGGAGATGTAACCTGAAGAAACAAATAAATAAATTTATTAATTAAAAAAAAGCAGGTAACAGGTTTAAAACACTGTAAAAAAATTAAAGGTTACAGCCGTTCAACCTGGTTTTATAAACCTCCAAGAGTCGAAAAAACTTAGAGCTAAGGTAAAATACATGAAAGCATATGCATGGTGTTAGCCCATGCCTTTAACTTCAGCAGAGACGGGAGGAGCACTATAGAGTTAGTTGTCTTATAAATTCTAGAGTTACACGGAACAGGGTGGTGATGGTGCACACCGTTAATCCCATCATTCAAGAAGAGTACACCCTTAATCCCAACACACTAGAGACAGAAACAGGCAGATCTCAGAGCTCAAGGTCAGCCTGATACAAAACAACCTCTAAATAGAGAAAAACTTCAATCCAGGAATGGTGGAGCACATCTTTAATCCCTTCAGATGGGAACCACAGGTCTTTGATCCCAATATTTAGAATGAAGAGACAGACACATAGGATTTGGAAGGACATAAGTTTAAAAGCTATTTACAAAAGGCCTACTCAATACAAACAAATTGTCCTTTGAGATCTCAAAATATATACACTAAGGCTTGTTTAGCTCCAAAATAACAAAATAATTTCTTCTTTAATCCAGATTGATAGATAATACTTTATATATTGTCAAAAAACCAAATTTGCTTCAGGAGAAATATTACCTGACCCCCCCACAAAAAAAAGGTAATTGTCCCAGAGTTAGGATTAGGGCAGGGCTCTGTCCTTATCTTTCCAGGAAATTTAAAGCATCCATTCAAGGAATCCAGGGACAACTGGTCAACGGAAACCTCAACAGAAAACAGATCAGACACCAAAGAAGACGAGTGGCCCAGATGATCCAGCCTTGAAGACTTCTTCAATAGCTGTTTCCATCAAAAGTCTACAACCACAACAACTCAAAATCGCTAAGACCGTTCAGCTCTACACACTGCCCCAGCCAGAACTTCAGTAAAGCCCTGAAGATCAGCTTCTGTCTACAAACTTCTTAGGACATCTAAACAGCTGAGCACAAAAGGATTGAACATAAAAGGATTGTATTAACATTTTTAATCATTTTTCCATTCTTATTTGGGCCCCAAACCGGTTTACTATGACCCAAATCAGCAGGAAGTCATTTTAAGAGAGCAACGTCCCATGCCCAGAGAGTGAGGAGGGTGTTTCTCCCCCCCCCCCTTTTTGGTAATTTGATGGATAACAGAAAATTTTGTTATTTAGGGGAAGAGACTACAAGCTGTTAAATGGTCTTGTTAAATGGGTTTTGGAGGTTAGACCCAGGGACTTCCTTCTTTTTCTTTTCTGTATCCTTCTTTCTCTCCTATGTAGGAGTGCACAGACTTGAGAAAAATGAGACATAGACATAGTATGGGAAAGACCAAGAAGAAGGGACAGATTATTGAATATGCCCTTATACCTTTGTATATTGATACAAAATTAGTATTATATTTGGCTAAAGTGGTATTGATCATTGTATATTGTGCAAAATTAAGATTGTATTGGACTACATTGGTATTGATCTTTGTATATTGATACAAAATTAAGATTATATTTGGCCACAATGGTATTGACCCTTGTATATTGATGCAATATTAAGATTGTATTGGGCTACCTAGGCATTTATCTTTGTATATTGATACAAAATTAAGAGTATATTTGGACACATTGGTATTGATCTTTGTATAATGATACAAAATTAAACGTAACGCTTCTTAAAGGTATTGTTCCTAGTAATGCTTAAAAATGAAATGTGAAGCTCTGGCCTCTTGATATCAACTATCTTAAACCGTTTAGGATAGTTAAGAAATACAAACTCCTAGTCATGCAAGCGTGTCACTTTGTTAGCTACTATGACAGTCTATCACAGATATTCTCTAAGCTACTCAGAAATCAAGTTGTTAAGAGACAAGCAACATTTGCCTATCTAAATACAAGAGATAGATAGGGCATCTTCAAAAACCCCAAGAGATCTGCAGAATATGGCATTCAAAGATGTTTTCTTAAATTAAGATTTTTTTTTATATGGAGACATGTCAGCTCCTGACAGCACCCCTTATTCTACTCCAAGTAGATTATGAGCATCGAAGAATCTCCAGTGTGAAATGGTTGAATTAGTGACAAGCTTATCTCTTGGCATGAAAGAACCCTTGCTTCAACTGTAGACAGACTGCTGTCCAAAAAGGACAAAACTTGGTAGCAGGTAAGTCGACAGCTTAGCTCTGCCAAGACAGGGTAGGTAAGTCCTTCATAATTCCTGCTCTACAATCAATATCTGTCAGAGAAACGGGACCAAAAGCCTGAAGATTGATGCTGTAACGTATGGAAAGAAAACGGGAACTGTCCAGGCAGCCACTGATATGTTATTTCTTAGTTTTGGAAGATGCAGGCCCTGCACTTCCTACATAATCAAATATATTTATCCCTCTCCGGTCTCTGAGGTGGTTGAAGAATAGATAGCTAGAGTCTCATAGTTAAATTTTGAGTTGTTTAGGAATCAAGAGGGTGTTCTGGATCTAAGAAGATGTTTTTAGAATTGTGATGCAAGTTAGTATGAAAGCTGAGTCAGATATAGAACTTTAAACTCACGGAGATGGTTAGATAGTTGTATGTTAAAGTCAGGGGCCAAATACATATGGACTGGACATAAGGAATGTATGCTAAGCCTTTTAACTCTCATAATTGTGATGTATTTATTTTTGTTGTTTTGTATAGTATTTACTGTTATAAGAGAAGGAACCATTTGTTGGACTGAAAGGGGTGCTGTTGGGGGGAAGTGGGTGGAAGGGTGGGACAGGAGGGGGAGTAGGAAAGGGATTATGACTGAGATGTAACTTGAAGAAATAAAAAAATAAAGTATAAAAAAAGAAGGCATTGTGTTTCCTGCAGCTGCCATTAGAGCCATTTATGAACTGCCTAACATGAATATTGGACACTGAACCTGGGTCCTGTGCAAGAACAGCATGTACTCTTAACCACTGAGCTATCTCTCCAGCCCTGGAAATATAAACATTTTTATTAATGTCCTTTCCAATGTGTTAAGTGCTTTAAGACATTCATTGGAACATCTCAATAGTCATTCAAGCGTGGATTGAGATAGACTCCCTGGTGTTCAGCACATTCTTCTAGATAGATCAATCAGTCAAGTGGAATATAAACAAATGCAAAGCAAACTACAAAAGAAAAATCAAAACAATCATTCCAAAACCATAGATTCTTGAGCCTCAGGAAGAGAGGTAAAGTTGTTATGGTGCCATCAACTAGCCAGGACATTTCTTCTCCAATACTGATGTTACTCAAATCTTAAAAAATTTACTAAGTACTAAATGGTATAATAAATAAACTAGAAAAGTCTGTAAGATAACACATATAAGCTTGCACAGAAAAAATACAATTGTACCTATATTTCTTAGGAATAAAAACTACAAGAATGGCATGGGAGGGATGGCTCTGTGGTTAGTATTGACTGACCTTCCAGAGCTTTTGATTCCCAGAATCCACAAGGTTCCCACAAGAGCTGGTAGCTCCAGATCCAGGGGATGCAACACCCTCTGCTGATCTCCTTGGGCACTGCACAGATGTGGTGCACAGATTTGTATGCAGACAAGACACCCATACACATAAAATAAAAAATAATTTTAAACTTTAGCTTAAAAAATTAGAAACGTACAAAAATAAAATTAAGGAAACAATTTTATGTATGTTAACAGTATAGAGAACAAAATACTCACAGCTAACAAAAGAATTATAAGATTTATTCACTGAAAACTATGAAATATTGTTGAGGAGAATTAAGGAAGATATAATTAAATTGAAAGACATGCCCATCAATTCAGACATAACATTGTTATGATAGTTAAGCCCCAAAATTGCATCTATAAATTCAACACATGCACTATGACTGTGTAAGCCTAATCTTTAATCTTTTTTATTTTTGATAATGCAATATATAAATGTATGTGTATATGTATATGTATGTGTATGTGTACATGTATGTATATGTGTATATATACTGAGTTTTAGCAATTTTACCCTTTATCCTCTATCATAACCCAACCTCTCCCTCTGATATCCTTCTGTTTCCTAACTCTTCACTCTATTTTCACATCTTTTTGTGTGTGATATCCAATCTGTTTATCTAGGGTTACTTGTTGAAGGATGATCAACTTTGCAGTAACTACAAGAAAGTCTACTTGTTTCAGTAGTCTACTACTGAAGAAAGTGACATTCTTTTCCCAGACACAATTAACTGTCAACAGTCCCTCGGGGACAGGGGAGGCCTTTTGAGCTCTTCCCCTCTCATGATGAAATGTTGATGGATCAGTCTTGTGCAGGTCTTGTACAAGTAACCACAGCGGCTGGGTTCAAGAGGGCAACAATCATGTCATGGCCAGAAGACATTTTGTAACACACCGCCAAGTCCTCTGGCTCTCTTATTCTTTCTGTCACTACTTTTTAAATGTTCCCTGAGCCTTGAATGGCGTGCAGCAAATACGCTATTTAGGACTGAGCATATTACCACTAATCTTCTCTTTTTATGTAAATATGGACAATTCGTTTGCTAAAATTCATTTGGAAATCCAAGATACCCAGAACAGCTGAGACAATCTTGAAACAACAAAAAAAATGCATCTATAGAACAAAACATTCCCAATCTCAAGCTATTACAAAACTACAGTCATCTATATTGTATGAGTTGAACTTAAGATCAGTGTATCTGTGTGTGTGTGTGTGTGTGTGTGTAACTGACAGTCCAGAAAATAGCCTTTTACGTTAATGACTATTTGGAAAATGCTAAGATAATTCAGTGTGAAAGAAAAGACCACTGAATGAATGATGTTGAAACCACTGGAATCCAAATGCGCAAAAATAAGGCTGAACTCTACTTCAGACCATATACAAAATCCCCAAAAGAATTAAAGACATAAGTATAGGAGCAAAATTATAAGCCCTTAAATGAAAACATAGATTTACTATGAATGACTTTGGACTAGGCAACACTTACTTAGGCAAGATACTAAACTAAAGTAAAAATAAGAAACCATTTGAATCACATATCAACAATAAAGTTTTTTGTGTTTCGAAGAATCTCAATTCAAAAAAGTAAAAAGAAAACCCATGGGATTAGACAGTATTTGTAAATCATAAATCCAATAAACATTTTTATATATAATATGAAAACACACACACAAAAGAAAATCTTCTTATAATCCAATTTCTCCAAACTATATACACAGTGGCAAACAAAAAGATTTTCATCAAGGAAAGATTTTCATCAAGGAAATGAAAACCAAAGCACAATGAGAGACCAATCCACTAGGATGAATGTAATAAAAGGGAGGGAGAACAATAATGTGAATTGATAAGGCTCTAAAGAATAGAGAGCCCTCATGAATTGCTTGTGGAGTTACACAAATGAGAAGCTACTTTAGCCAATTTCACAAAAAACCAAATATGTCCAAGCATGGTTACTTATACCTGCAATGGATGCACTCAGAGGCTGATGTAGTTAGATTGCAAGTTGGAAGCCAGCCAAGTTCAAGGCCAGGCAAGGATACATAATGAAACCTTATATTAAAAAATTAAATGTGGAGTTGCTGTATTACTTCATAATTCTACTCAAATCCAAGATAAATGAAAACATATCCATAAATGTGTAGTAAATCTCTATAAAATATTTCTATTGTTGCTACATACACAAATAAAAATGTAATGTCTCCATCACTGTTATTCATAGTAGACAAATATGCAAATAGTCTAATTTCCATTAACAAATGAATGGATAAATGCTTCATGTGTAATACATAATGCAATGGAATACTCTTCATCCTCAGCCATAAAAAAGTGAGGTACTGACACATGCTATGAAATGAGTGGACCTTGAAAATGTTATGCTAATTTTAAAAGTCTGTCAAAAGAGTCAGATATATTGTGATTCCATGTGTATGAAATATCCAAAGAATGAAAATTCATAATAAAGAGTAGCCTATTGGTTGTCAGGAGAAGCCTGAGAAGCAGGGAATGGAGTGTGACTGCTCATGAATATGGATTTCTTACGGAATTTGAGAGTGGTGATAGTTGCATAAATTTGTGAATAAACTTAAAACCAATGAACTGTACACTTTAAAAAGATAAAATTTATAGCATAAATTACATCTCAATAAGGTTATTAATAAGAAAAATTATAGCCTTTCCCAAATCACCACCTTTTACTGTGCTTCATCAATAAATCCCTTTAACACAAAGAGATAAATGTCAAGAAAGGGAGAAAAAAAAGAGTTTCAAAAGGCATGGAGACAAAGGAAGTGAAAATAAGTATTCCAAGACAAGGAAAGCCCAATTATACAGAGATAGATGGTCTTCAAAAACCTCAAGAGATCTGGAGAATTTGGCATTCAAAGAAGGTTTCTTAACTTAAGATTTTTTGATATTGACACATGTCAGCTTCTGACAGCATCCCCTATTCTACTCCAAGCAGATGATGAGTATCAAACAATCTCTATCTGGAGATGGCTGCATTAGCAGTAAGCTACCCACTGGGCAAGAAAAAGCCCTTGCTTCAACTATAGACAGAATGCTGTCCAGAAAGGACAAAACTTGGAAGCAGGTAAGTCGACAACCTAGCTCTGTCCAATAAGGTGGGCAAGGCCTTCATAATTCCTGCTTTATAATTTATGTCTGTCAGAGAAACGGGGCCAAATGAATCAAATGGAGAGAAACTGGGGACTAATCAGGAAGCCAGTTGTCTGTTATTTCTTAGTTTTGGAAGCTGCTGGCTCAGCATTTTCTGTTTATTCAGATGTATTTATCCTTCTCAGGTCTCTGATGTGGTTGAAGACTAGATAGTTATAGTCTCACAGTTAACTTTTAAGTTGTTTAGGAATTAAAAGGATATTCTACGTCTAAAAAGATGTTTTTAAGTTGGTAATGCAAGTTAGAATGGAAACTGAGTTAGGTATAGAACTTTAAAATCACTGAGATACATACATAGATAATAGAATATTATTATTAGTTGACAAATACATATGGACTGGACATTGGAAAAGTATATTAATTATACCATATAATTTTCATAATTGTTGCCTAATTGTTCTTATTCTTTTGTATAGTGTTCATTTTTATAAGAAAAAGAGCCTTTCATTGTACTAAAAGGGGAAGATTTTGGGGGGAAAAAGATACACCTTAAATAGAAAAAAAGAAAGGTCAAAGAAATAAAAATGAAATGAAATAAAATAAATATATTCCCCTTTTGTCTGCTTTATGGTGGTATTGGTGAGGAAGGGCTCCCATCCCCTTCTCTTTGCCCTCACCACTAGATGCAGACAGGAGATCTGGCCCCAATGGGGTCACAAGAGCAAGAGAGCTGCTCCTGGCCCTCACATGCTACAGTAATCAGGAAAGCAAGCCCTGCATCTTGCCTGGACAGTACAGTTGGCCCTGGATATGGGGAATGTGGATGAGCTAGCCCTGAGACTATGAATGTGGGAGAACCAGTCCTGCTTTTTGTCTGCTTTTCAGTGGTGTTGACAAGGGAGAGATCCCCTCCACTCTCTGGTGCCCTCCTTACTGGTAGCAGGCAGGAGAGTTGGCCCTAATGGAGTCTGGCGAGCAGGAGAGCTGGTTCAGCCTCTTACCTGTTGCAGCACTCAGGAGAGTAGGCCCTGCCCCTTACTTGGGTTCAGGTAAAACTGGAGCTGGGTGTGGAGTAGCAGGCCCAGAACCAGGACTTTGAGTTAGCCCACTCCAACATATACCTCATGGATGAATGGCTGGAATGCATAAATTGGCCCATTCTGGAGACCCAAAACTACAGAATCTCCATGACACAGGACAACAGGATTTCTGAGAGGAGTCCCAGTGAAGTTCCAGTATTAACAAAGTAGCAGAAGCCAGAGCCCTCATACCAAACCAAGGATTCATTGTAATGAACATTTGCAAGCAAAAAATGTGGGGATAAAAGGGAATATTGTGGGACACACTGAGACACACTACAGCCTCCACAATGAGACTGGTTTTTATATTGAGAGAGGTTGCAAGGGTGGAGGGTGGGTCTGAGGGGAGGTAGGAGATGAGAAGGAATGGGTTACATAATGTGAAATTTGTAATAAATAAATAAATAATATAGTAAGTAAGTAAAATAAATGTATTCCAAAACACATCTCTGTGGTGTTCTAAAGAACATTAAAAGGGAAATAGGTATGGTGTACATTTTGCGGAGGGTTAGAAGTAGAAGATAAATCCAAAAGATTGCAAATCAGAATGAATGGATAGTTCTACAAAATTCTAGAATCTGAAAGACAATTGGATCCAACACTTTACAATTCTCAAGGCAAATCATCATTGTGTACTTTTTAATTTAATGTAGAAGATTAGACATGATTTCAATTATGAGATCTGAAAACATTTCTTTCCCATGTACTCTTTCACAAGACAATTCCAGCACATGTCCCCTCCATATGAGGCAGTAAGGAAAGAACAAAGTAAGGGGTATCATAAAAGATACAAGGAAGTGAGAACAGAGATTAAGGGACTCAATCATAGTAGAGGGGAGGCACAGAGGAGAGTATACAGCGCAGACAGAGGAAGACTGGTCAAGATGGAACAAAGTCAGATGACCCAGGGAAAGTTTTCTTATAAAGATTTAACATCCAAGTCCATCTAAAGGTACTAATAAAAAAAATACTGGGATAATTTGTGAAATACAGTTGAAATAATACATACATTAAAAAACCTAAACATGAAAGCTGAGTCAGATATAGAACTTTAAACTCATGGAGATGGTTAGATGGTAGAATGTTAAAGTCAGGGGCCAAATATGTATGAACTGAACATTGGGAATGTATGCTGGGCCATTTAACTCTCATAAATGTGGCATATTTATTCCTGTTGTTTTGTATAGTATTTACTGTTATAAGAGAAGGAACCATTTGTTGGACTGAAAGGGGGAGCTGTAGGGGGGAAGAGGGTGGAAGGGTGGGACAGGAAGGGGGAGTAGGGAAGAGATTGTGACTGAGATGTAACTTGAAGAAATAAAAAAAATGAAGTATTTAAAAAAAAATCTAAACAACAAAAAAGTAACCATTCTTTTTTTAAATTTGTGTGTGTGTGCGTGTGTGTGTGTGTGTGTGTGTGTGTGTGTGTGTGTGTGTGTGTGTGTGAGATCATTCTTAACTCTGGAGGGAGAAGAGAAGAATCCAACAAAATGAGTGGAAATGCATTATGCTTTGTGATATAAAGGAGAATGGTGCTTTGGAGGCCATGAGGGAAAAGACAACTAGCAGAAGAATATTCATTTAATAAACTTCAGCTAGTTCTAGCAGGAGAAATAAGAACACGGTTACTTAGAGGTAGTGATTGGAATGAAACGAAGTTCTTTGCCATCCACTTTTTTTTTTTTTTAGTGTCTCCAACATATTTCTTTTTTCTTTTTTTTTCTTTTTATGTTTATTTATTACTTCAGGTTACATCTCCATCATAATACCCTTTCAACCCCTCCCAGTCCCGCCCTCCCACCCTCTACCCCCTATCCCTTCCATCCCACTCCTCTAGAGTGGAGTGTCCCTACATATCAGTCCCCTGCCCCAGTTCAGCAGTCATATGAGAGCCAAGAGCCTCCTCATACACTGGGGGCCTACAAGGCAGCACCACTAGGGCAAAGTATCTCATTGACAGGTAACAAAGTCTATGTTCCTGTTCTATTTGGCGCATTGGCTATAGTATAGTTATCCTGTAATATATGGCTAAAATCCGATTATAAGTGAATAGATGCCATGTGCATTCTTCTGACTCTGGGTTAGCTCACTCAGGATGAGCTTCTCTAGTTCCATCCATTTGGCTGCAAATTGCATGATTTTGTTGTTTCTGACGGTTAAGTAGTATTCCATTGTGTAGATGTACCACAGTTTTTTTTTATCCATTCCTTGGTTGAGGGACAACTGGGTTGTTTCCAGTTTCTAGCTATTACAAATAAGGCTTCTATGAACATAGATGAGGAAACTTTTAAACTGCATAGATTTTTAAACTGCATAGATTACACTTACAATTGGAGAATGAAGAAGTCATAATAAAAAGCATGTGACAGTAACTTCCAAAACATAGGTTAGAGATAATTTAAAGTGACTTTTCTGAAAGGGCAAAACAGGAAGAGGAGTGGAGAAACAGCAAGGCAAGAATTACAAGAAAGAAAAAAATACAAGATACAACTTTTTTAAAGTGGAGAAATCTGAAAGTTCAGGAGACAGGAAGTATCCTGGCAGAAGAAAAGTAGGTATGCTTGAAATGTAAGGTAGGGCACAACAGTTGTACAATAGACAACTGAGCATTAGCAGAATCTTGGAAGACGTTATTTTCTTATGTTTTTGGTTGTGAGCCTAGCCTTTAACAGCTGAGCCATCTCTCCAGCCCGACGTTGTTTTCTTACATGGAAATCATGGAGGCTCCATCCAAGCTCTCTTACAAGGAGGAAATCAAATTTCTAGATATCTCATCCCTCCACAACAGTGCTTTGTAAAACAGATGTTAGGGAAAAGCAAAAATAAATGGAGTCCTTTGCAGATGCAAACATGGAGGAATGAAGCAGAGAGAGATTGTTGTGACCATCCTATTTTTATACCAAAAGGGAGACAGGAACTCTAGGAAGCAGTGAAGGAGATAACTCTTCAGTCTGATGATATGAGTCCAGACAACAATAAATGTAAAGAACCAAGACCAAACCATACCCTTGTAGCCTCCAACAGCAACAGCCTCAATTTACTCACAGTGAACAAGGGGCACTTAATACCAAATCAATCCATGACTATGTGTCATTTCATTTGTAACTCCCTGTGTGGAAGTAAATGCACCTGGTGAAAAATATCCAGAAACCAGTTTAGAGTTTATGGCACCATTCAGTTGACAACCCAGGAAATGCTTGTGCTACTGTCATGAAGTTCCAGAACATCTATCAAATAGAATACAGAAGGTAGTAAGCATCATCATTCAGCATCCTTCTCCAATAGCTAGGGAACAAGTACTTATCAGAAAACCATCCATAAACATTTTACATGCAAATAAAACAGGTAATTACATTTTTTTACAATCTTTACAGGTAGTGTTTTCCACCACTCAGAGTTATACCTGCTTTAAAAAAAAGATCTGCAATTCTTGAAAATTATTCCTTAATACAGCAAATAAGATTTCACACTCAGGTCCAAACTTTGCTCCAGAACTATTTTAACTTTTACTTGTATTATTATTTAATTGCTACAACACAAAACTTTAAAAAGTTGCAATGCCTCATAATGTTCAAATCTATAAGTTCTTTTGTTAAGAGATGTTAAAGTTAGGTCAGGCATGGTGGCACATGCCTTTAATCCCAGCACTTAGGAGGCAGAGGCAGATAGATCTCTGTGAGTTCAAAGCTAGTTCAGTCTACCAAGCAAGTCCAGGGCAGCCAAAGATACTCAGAGAAACCCTCTCTGTTAAAAAAAAAAAAAAGAACAGAAAGAAAGAAATGTTGAATTAGCTAGAACTGCTAAAGGGTATCCACTTAGGAGCCCATTCTCCTTCAGTCTAGCCTGTTGGGCCTCCTCAAGTTTCCCAGCCACTCAGGCATCAAGAATCCAAGCTCTAATTACAGATAGAGTCCAGCCCGAGAAAAACATTCCCAGGCCAGACAAACTTGCCTAAGACTGTGTCACAGACTGACAAAAGCTAATTCACTTATAAAATCTGTTTCTCCATTTGCGGGGGGTGGGGGGGGGGGAATACTTCTATTTCTCAAAAGAAAATTGGGGAAATGCATGTACAACATGATTCACTAATTTTTTTTACCAATTCAGACATTGACATGTTCATGAATTTAATGTACCTCTAAGAGACCTTCTTGTGCAAGGGACAGTGGAGAAGACAACACTGGAAGTCTATCTTTAAAGAGGTAAAAAGCTTGCCACTAATGCAACATCTCCAAATGTAGATTCTTCAGTGCTCATCCTCTATGGGGTACTGTCAGGAGCTGACATGTCTCAATATTAAAAAATGTTAAGTTAAGAAAACATCTTTGAGCTGGGCGGTGGTGGCACATGCCTTTAATCCCAGCACTTAGGAGGCAGAGGCAGGCAGATCTCTGTGAGTTCGAGGCCAGCTTGGTCTACAAAGCGAGTCCAGGACAGCCAGAGATATACAGAGAAACCCTGTCTCGAAAAACCAAAAAAAAAAAATCTGAAACCCTAAGAAAACATCTTTGAATGCCATATTCTACAGATCTCTTGAGGTTTTTGAAGACCACCTATCTATCTCCGTATATTTGGATATGCAAATGTTACTTGTCTCTTAGCAACTTGATTATTGGTTAACTTAGAAAACATCTATGATAAACTATCCTAGTACCTAACAAAATGACATGTTTGAATGACTACTAGTTTGCATTTCTTAATTATCCTAAACAGTTTGTGACAGTTGCTATGAAAAGACAAAAACTTTACATTGTGTTTTTAAGCGTTACCTAGGTACAATACCTTAAAAAGAGTTAAGAAAAATTCCTTGCTTCAACTGTAGACAGAATGCTGTCCAAAAAGGACAAAACTTGGAAGCAGGTCAGTTGACAGCCTAGCTCTGTCAAGACAGGTAGGCAAGTCCTTCATAATTCCTGCTTTACAACTAATGTCTGTCAGAGATACTGGGCCAAGAGACTGAAGATTGATGTTGTAATGTATGGAGAGAAACTGGGGACTGTTCGGTAGTCAGTTGTCTGTAATTTCTTAGTTTTGGAAGCTGCTGGCTCTGTACTTCCTGTATAATCAGATATATTTATCCTTCTCAGGTCTCTGATGTGGTTGAAGACTAGATTGTTATAGTCTCACAGTTAATTTTTAGTTGTTTAGGATTTAAAAGATGTTCTAGGTCTAAGTAGATGTCTTTAACTTGGTAATGCAACTTAGGATGGAAACTGAGTTAGGTATAGAACTTTAAACTCATCGAGATAGATAATAGAATATTATTATCAATGACCAAATATATATGGACTGGACATTGGGAATGTATGTTATACCTTATAATTTTCATGATTGTGGCCTAATTATTCAAAAAATAATAATTATGAGTTCTGGGAGAAGAGGGAGAGGGTGGGAGGGTGGGATCAGAAAGGTTGGAGGGAGGAGATTGTGAAGTAGATGTAACTTGAAGTAATAAATAAACATTTTAAAAAAAAAGAGTTGAAAAGCTGAACTAGAGACCTGCCAAAGAAAAATAGCATGGCAGAGGGACTGTGAAGTAGGTGAGTGAACTAAGATCACAGGTGATTTGGCAAGTATCCCTGAGGCTGTTTTGCATAAACCTCCATGGCCCCTTTCCTCCCCCTCCCATCCATCATCACTGATGCACAGTGGTAGGGCAGAGGCTTCATTGAGGGCTTCACTTAAGATGCAAGAAGAACACACCAGGCTCCACCAATGTGCTCACTGCACACTCAGCCATGCCCTCTACAAGGAGAAAGAGCAGCCACTACTGCTGTATTCAGGTGGGGCATCATGGCTGGCTATGGAATAACATCTAAGACTGTACCTCAGATATAAATATATGCGGGGGGAGGGAAGGGAGACCAATTTTTAAGAAGCATCTTATTTTTCTAGAGGGACTCATGTTTCATCTCCAACACAAATGTGCTATTAGGTGAATCTGAAATAACTGATACAAATCTCTCCACTGAGCCAGTGGGAAATTCCAACCTTTATAAGTGCTAAGCCAACAACCTTTTAGAAAACAGTTTCAATCTTTTTGAGCTGTTTCTGGGGAATTGCATATAAAGCATTCTGAAAACAAAAATACTTCCTCATTTTTCCAGAACCTGTTCTGGAAGTTTAATACAAGGCTACCCAGGACAGACATTGTCAGGGTTCAAAGTGTTTTCAAAATTATATTGACAGTTAAAATGTTTTTCCAATATGGCATCTGAAAATCAAAATCAAAGCAGCCTTTGCGGAGAATTTTTAAAAGAAAAGAGAAAAAGAAAAAAATTTCCTAATTTTTAGTCCCTATGAAATGTATAAGGAAATCTATTTTTGCTACCGACATTCCTATAATTTAATGACTTGACAGTCCCCTTCTAAAGAATGTCTTTAGGAGATTTACATTTAGAAGAACTTGGCACATTTTGATTGACCACACTAAGCTGCAAGGTGGCATGTCCTGATTGATTTCAGACAGAAAAGGAAAACCATATGCTAAATGTTTCTGTCTTCTTCTAAGTAAAAAGAGTAATTATTGGTCAAGTCCTGGGGGTTCAAATTGCTTAAGCAACCAACACTCACTTTGTAGTTAAACCTTTGAGCCATTCCTCCGATGATTAATTCAGCTTTACATCTGACTTGGAATAAGAAGTCAAGGACAAAATCTAAATTTAAATTCTTTGGTCCCCTATTTTGACAAAACTATCCAAACATAATGAGATATAAACCATGGAGGGAAGTGAGAATTTATACATTAGAAATCTAAGAAAGAATATAACAAAAGAGTTAATAATAACTGAGTATACTTCTCCTGTGTGTGGCTCATGATGGACTGAATGTTTGTGTCATTCCCCACCCCAAATTCACATGCGAAAGCCTTAACTCTCACTGTGAAGGAAGAAAATTGCAGACGTGTTCTTTGGAAAGTAATTGAAACAATAGATGAGGTTGTCACTCAGTGTTAGAGCACTTACCATGCATTTGTAAGACCTGAGTTTAAACTCCAGTGCCACACAATTAATTAATTAAGTAATAAGGAAATTAAGTTAGATGAGGCTACATTGATGGGACCTCATGATGACATTAAGTGTCCAGGTGAGAAGAGACCAGAGACTCTCTCTGTCTTCCCCTGTTCTTTCTCCTGCTCCTTTCCCCCTCTTTCTGATTTTAAGCTTCCTGTTCTAGTCACCCAAGGACAGCCATAATCCACCAATCAGCCTGAGTTAAGGCTTCTGATACTTAGAAACTAGAAATCCTTGATGATGCCTTCTAGAAGAGACCATCATCTTTTCTGAGTTTTTTCATTAAAATGAAAAGATAAGCAATCCAAGGAAAGTGCATGCTGTCCTTGAATAGGGAATCCCTGGTGTGCAGAAACTACAGCCATTGGAAGAGAGAATGATCTTTATTGTTGCATTCTCTGTTACACAGTTCAGAACCCCTCAGATGCAGTTAGCTGTCAAAACTGCTGAGGACAAACAGGTTCTCTGTCAAGCCAGACCCCGAGAACCATAAAGAATGCTACCCTGCCCAGTGCTGTGAATTACTGTTGTCATAATTATTACTAATCAATTTTAATCAGGAAACAACACATCCATTTAAATAAAATTAAAATAAAGTCCCCAGGTAGAGAACCAATATTTGATTCCAAGAAAACCTGAAGATTTCAGTGTTTACAGAGAAAGTCTAATTTTGCCAAAATTTAGTACATTTTACATTTAATTTTATTCTTATTTATGACTAAATTTCCTGGGTACCAATGATATATTAAAAAAACCCATTAACTCTATGGAGGCAATTGTTAGTTTTTGTAATAAAAAATGCATACTGCTTATACCATTATTGCTTAGGAAATTAAGGAACACAGCTTCTAATACCTTGTGTGTGGAATACTGTAGCAAACCACTTAACTTGCAATAATAGAGTATTGACTGGGTACAGTGATATGTGAGACACAGTCGCAGCCAGATTAAGCCACCATCACACTGTGCTCGATAGAACGATAGAGTCACTCCCACAATACTTTCATTCCACCTCAGCCGAAGAATTCCAAACACATTAGCTATGAAAAGATCTGAGGATCTCCAGTTGCAAAATATATACTTTTTTCTTTTTGTTTTTGAAGATGTGATTTAAATGCTTACTTACTCTTTATATATATAAATGATCGTCAGACCTCAGAAATACAATACCATCAACTTAAACTATATCTGGATTAATAAGAAACACTTCCGGGGCTAATCTCATGTTGACCCTTTGAGATAATTATCCTTGTAAAAAGCTTGAGCTATATCGTTTGTAGGTCAGGGAAATATGACAGAACAAATCTAACAGGTTTAAACAGATCTTTCCTGTGAAATATACGGGGGGGGGGAGTTTTTTTGCACAGTGACAGGTAATGATACAGTATCCACTGGTCCTTGTCACTGTTCTTTAATGGACAACTGCAACATTCAGCCAGAAATATTTCCTTTGTTCTTAAATTGAAGCACATTAGAATTAGAGATAGGACTGGTGAAATGGCTCAGCTATTTAGAGCACTGGCTACTCACCTAGAGGACCAGGGTTCCTTTACCAACATCCACAGGGCCCACAAACTTCTGTAAATCCAGTTCCAGGGAATCCAACAGGCCTTCTGGCCTCTTTGTGAACCAGGCACATATATGGTGCGCAGATTTATATGCACTCATATACATAATAATTTTTTAATTAAAAGAGTAAATAGAGAAATTCGACATAATTATATCAGAAGAGCCTAAAGAAGAAAAGGGAAAAAATAGCCTGGGAAACATACCTAATTATAGACCAGGGGAAGAGAAGTATGAGAGTAACTGCAGCCCAACAAATGACTAGCATGTCCTTAGAACACTCCTTCTGGTTTTATCCCAATTGGTATTACCCCATTGACTTCAACCTTATCCATCTTCCTGTAATTATAAAAATATAAATCTTTGGAACATTGTTGAAGGGTAACGCTTCATGAGTCTCAGAATTCTACAAGTCTTTGAGGGTAGAGACACTAAAAGATACTTTTTGAGCTGTCATCAAAAATGGGATACAACCAGCATTCTTGAAGGGCAGAGATAGTGTCTCCTTCAGGACGAGTAAACTTTTTTCCTTGCTGGTATATCAGGGGTAACGTCTCTAAAGCAAAAGTTAGGATTTCCTGAACTTGAAAGTCCTCAACTACAATGCAAATGAGTCACCTGTAAAATACTCTCTGAGGCCCTCCTCTGAAACCTCTTGAGACTATGGCAGCAGGAGGAGCCATTAGGAAGATCATGTTGTCCAATGCGTCATAAATGATGAACCCCTTTGTATCTGACAACATACGTGAAACTGTCACCAGATGACATGTTAGTTTGTAACTAAAAAATAAGATTTCAGCCCTCACAGTTCTAGGCATAAATCACCAGACATGGCACTAAACATACCTTATCTAACCAACTCCTCTCTCATAGGAATGGCATATTGCTTGAGTCCTGAATGTTGATGGTTCTAAGAAGTACTTGAAATATTTCCCTGTCACACATGCTCCTAGACTAACATGACAGCTACTGTACCCAAACAACATTACATATTCTCCCTCTCTTTAGTCCAAAAATCTATTGAGCACCAGCCTATCAAGCTATCCCCGGAATGCCAGTAGCCAAGCCAAGCGTTATCTATAGATAATGCTCCAAGCTTCTTCTCTTCAATTCAGGGCAGACTCTAACATGGAGAACTTGGAGCTACTCTGCTCAGACACAGAGTTCTCAAGCCTCTTATTTTAATTTTTTTTTTAAAGCAGTGTTTCTCCTTGTAATACTTTTTGTAATTAAACTTGTCCCTCCAATTCAAATTAAAGATACAAGTTCTTATAACCAAGATTACAGACAGATTATGAGGGAGATGCATCATAGTTGGATTGTTTAGTAGTAAGTATAAATTCATTAAAAATCCCCTTATTTATCCTATTACAAAACCATGTATTTTATAAAAAATATTTACTAACCAGAAAACCAGAGCTAGTCCTTTCTCTCATCTGTCTCTCTCTGTCTCTCTCTCTCTCTGTCTCTCTCTCTCTATCTCTATCTCTCTCTCACACACACGCATGCTCATATGGAAACCAGGCACACACATAGAGAGAAAACAAGTAGAATAAACACATAACAAAAACACAGTGAGAAAACAGATTTTATATATATATATATATATATATATATATATATATATATATATATATGGCGTGAACATTAAAGGAATGGAACAATTGCATATAGCTACTGATCCAGCTCCTGGCAGAAATGGCGAGGGTGTCAAGGTTGCCATCAGCCTTGAACATTTCTGTCTAGAACCACAGCTCTTTGCAAATGATCCCTAGGTTTTGAAAGTGGTCACGCTTCTATCCAGGTGGCAAGGCCCATTTGTATATCTAAATACTCTAACCGGTAATTATGGAAATCAGTACGTATCAAACATGGGTAGAATACATTGATGGCTCAACGTGAAGCGAACTAAAAACTAAGTTTTGTTATCTCTCTCTTTTCTATTTTCCCCTTCATGAAAGAAGAAGGCACAGGCATGGGAGGCAACAGGGAAACCATCTGGGTCACAATGACTCCAAGTTTCACATGCAGGCCTGTCATCCAAGTGAGGATTTAGAAGCACCTCTCTTAAACCAATAACTGAGTAGTGCCTGCCAATTTCTCCCAGAACTTGGCTTTTCTTAGCAATCCATTCCATTGCCTTTATCCTTTATGTCCTTCATAATGAGAATAAAAGAAAATGATGAATGGTACATAGTCACTAGGGATATTATAGGGGCAATGGATGCAAAATGAATTGGATACAACACAAAGAGGGGTAAGGAAGGCTTTTCAAGGCACTGGAGCTTCTGAGAAATCCAGTGTGTGCGTGTGTGTGTGTGGGTGTGTGTGTGTGTGTGTGTGACACTGAGAAAAGTTAACACATTGGCCCATAAAACAAGTGATTAAATTTTTTACCAGCCTAGAAATTATTTAGTAGTCAGGCCTATGTTTACAGGAAACTGATAGATTTCTAAAATATAGACAGACAGGACCAAATTATTAATAAAAATTATCAATAAAAAATTAGAGCAAAGAACTATGTTAGTCCAAGAGAACAAGCTACCATTGGATGTTGTGTTTCTTTGACTGGAGTTTCTCAGAGTGGCGTTACCATTGCCCATTCCTCTGAATCTTTCTACTGCCAAAGAAAATATCGTTTCTGCAATGGTAAGCTTGATCCAAATTTGCTCAGTGAAATAATATTCTAATTAGGCTCCATCTAAGAAGAAATTGTCCACTGTACACTTTATCCTGCAAGAAAAGTTTAAAAAAAGAAACTGTCTCAACTTTGTGAAACAGATTCTCAAGTCTGTATCAATCCCCTAAACATGAAAGTAACGTGAGCAGCTATGAGAGGGTTCAGTGCTCTGAGGGATTGTATATATGTCATGGTCAACATCATGGGCTTAGGGGAGGCAAAGCACCACGTAAAAGGTTTGGACTGTGCAGCTTCTAGGAGTCTATTAAAGTAAGGGGGTGGGAAGAAGCATTTCAAATGTCCACAATTCTACCAATTCAAACATTCAAAATGATCCAAGATTGTGATTCAGGTTAGCTTGCTACGGGGAGAAGGCCACCTTGCAGCCCAGTGAGCTCATGCCTTACTTGGCAATAAAGGTCTGAATCCATGGGCTGGGCATCCAGGTGACCCCCATTTCTGTGTAAATGCTTCAGCTGATGCCAAGGGCTGCATGCAGCTTGGAACTGGTAAGGAGGAGATTAAACTGAAGGCATAAACACCTGCCTCAAAGCCTGTGGGGAGCCCTAGCCATTCTGACAGGCCGTTGGTGGTAATTGTTCTGTCTCATCCAATAAACTGCCTATACCAGCACTGAGAGGTTGATGCCTCCTGTCAGTTGACCGTAATTCCAATCACCTCCATCACACATATATGTTTTATTTGCATCACACCTGTACCACAACGGAGCAGGGGAGACCAATTAAACTATGATTAGCACATATGCTGCCCAAATCTGACAAATGGCTGTTCTCAATGAAATCAAAAAACTATGTAGAGAAAGCCAGATGACCATATATGTGTGGGAGGATGGGACACAGTGACACTGAGAATAAGAGATACACAAAAATGGATTTAAAAGAAATAGATTTCACTATATATTCCACTGTTACTTACAGATGAGGAACACTGGTAGTACATGTTCAGACAAGGGTGAATATCTTGTTTTAAACACTCACTAGTAAATGAAGTAACAAAGGGATAAATGGGATCATGTGCCTTGACTCAACCAAGTTTAGACTGCAAGGACATCTGGACGTTAGCATCTGGACGAAACATCATCTGGGCTATTGAAACTCAACCACAAATACAGACAAGGTCATTGCTGTGATTGTTGCATCATCTCAACTTGTCTCTGTGTCTATATTAGTGAAGACCATGCCAGCTGTTCTTAAAGATAAAACTGTTGTATCCAGTAACAGCATTCCTAGTAATCGGGCCCTACTCCTCCATGTGGGCCTTGCAGCAATAATCAGAAGCATTCCATCTGTGTTTCTGTCTATTCTTAGGTTCCTGGAGTCTTCTTTGTCCAGGTAACAGGGGAAAAGAGAGTGCAACAGCTCTTGCCTTCTATTCTTCTTGTCTTGGAGGAGGAAAGATCTCAGAGGCCACATCCATCTGTGAGAAGTTAATGTTCCAAGGGATATTATTTGTAATGGTGTAGCTACTGGTATGGTATCCATGCTTCTGTAAATAACCCCCTACTCATGCTCCTGTTAGCAACCCTAATGAAATTCAGTGAGTCACATATACACAATAATACAAGAAACCAGATGAAGGATGCATAAGGAAGAGGAATGGTATTAGTGGGCATGGGAGAGAGGTAACAGTGGGTGATTGAGAATGAGCATAATCAAAATTCATCATAGACATGTTTGAGATGTCATAGTGAACCACGCTATAATTAGAATTTATTCCAAAAGAAAGAGATTAGCTGCTTAAAACTCAGATCAAGGAAATAACATTCCTGCTCCCTCCCCTTAAAAGAGTGGCCAGGCACATAGCTGCACTATATGGAAAGAAAATCTGTCCATGTCCTGCCAAAAGTGGCCTTACATTGTGGAAATAGAAGCCTTAAATTTGATTGACAGTCTCTTCTACACTGAAATATTCTCTTGTATGAAAGTGGCCACTCAGGAGTTGTTTTGAGAAACCAATTATCTCAGCTTTTACCTTCCTGTTGACTTGGATTATTATCTCACATTGCCCTGCTTCCCCATCACTAGTAGTTTCATGTGATTGTTCTTCAAACTGGTGGAGGAAGTCTGACCAGATAATGAAGATGTCTCATAATGTACTGTTGGAAGAAGGAATATAGCACAATCACCTTTCTGCTAAAGAAAGACAGTGCTGCCATTTACAACTATTCCTTTAGCGTTATTCCTAGTTCAACAACACTAGTTGATGTCTGATTCTGTGTCAGAAACTTAGAGTTCAGCACCCACATAAAAAGCTGGGCATAGTTGCATGTATGTTGTGGACAGCAGAGACAGGAGGATTGCTAACACTTGCTGGTTGCCAACTTAGCTCCAGTTTCACAGAAAGATAGTTTCAAAGAATTAGATGGATACACCAGGAACATCCAACTCCATCTTCCAGACCCCACCACTCCTGGGGTCCCCAGGCCTGCAATTTCAGGAACACCCAGGTTAGATACCTTCTCTCCCCTCCCCTCAAAAATCCCTGCTCTGCCCAGTGCTCTGGGACACATTCAGTTGCCCAAAGCAAAGTGTTGTGCCCCAAATGCCACACAGTAGATTACCAGGTCCAATACACCAGGAACATACAGGTTGGATAGTTCCTCCCACATACACAGCTGTCTGCCCACGCCATCATACCACGCCCAGCTGCCCTGAACTGAATGCTGTCCTACCAAGCTCCATCTTCCAGAGTATCTCCACCTGGGGTCCCCAGGCCTGCAACTTCAGGAATATCTTGAGGTCATCAGACCTGATACACAAGGAACACTCAGGCCTGCTACACCAGGAAACTCCAGATCACTGCTCTACCAACCTCTAAAAGATTAGCTGCACCAGGAATACCAAGGCTGACACTAGGCCTGCTACAACAGCAACATCCAGGCCTCCTGAACCAGGAACATCTGGAGTCTCCTGGGGCACCTTCAGGTACCCTGAGCTTGCTGCTGTCACTCTGAGCTCTGTTGTCCAGACACTGCTCCACTGGTCTCCATCAGTCCTGTAGCATCAGGAACACCCAAGTTTGCAGCACAGAAAAATCCAGGATTCCTACACAATGAACAGCCAGGAACAGCCAGGCAAGACCAGATGGCTAAAGGCCAATGTAAGAACACACCCAACAAGAGCCAGGGCAATATGGCACCTTCAGACCACAGCTATCCTACTACAGCAAGCCCTGGTTATCCTAACAAAACCAATGCACAACAAAATAACCTTAAATCAAACCCTATAATGATGATAGAGCCCTTAAAAGAGAAAATGAATAAATCTCTTAAAGAAATGCCAGAAAGTTCAACCAAGCAGATGAATGAGATGAATAGCCCTTAAAAGAATTTCAGGAGTCGGGCAGTGGTAGTGCACGCCTTTAATCCCAGCACTTGGGAGGCAGAGGCAGGTGGATCTCTGTGAGTTCAAGGCCAGCCTGGTCTACAAAGCGAGTCCAGGACAGCCAAACCTGTTATACAGAGAAACCCTGTCTCGAAAAACCAAAAAAAAAAAAAAAAAAAAAAGAATTTCAGGAAAACACAATGAAACAAGTGAAGGAAATGAATAAAAAAAATGGTACAAGACCTGAAAATGGAAGTAGAAGCAATAAAGAAAACACAATCTGAGGGAATCCTGGAGATATAAAACCTAGGGAACAGAACAGGAACTGTGGACACAACCATCACCAACAGATAACAAGAGATGGAAAAGAGAATCTCAGGCCTAGACAATACAACTGAAAAAATCAATACATTTGTCAAAGAAAATGTTGAATCTAAAAAGTTCCTGACACAAATCACTCAAGAAATCTGGAATACTATTTTTAAAAAAAGACGGAATCTAAGAATAATAGATGTAGAAGCAGAAGAGAATACTCTTAACTCCAAGGTCCAGAAAATATTTTCAACAACATCATAGAAGAAAACTTCCCCAACCTAAAGAAAGAGATGCCAGCAGGGCATGTTGGCTCACGCCTTTAATCCCAGCACTCAGGAGGCAGAGGCAGGATCTTTGTAAGTTTATGGCTATCATGGTCAACAAAGTGAGTCCACGACAGTCAGGACTCTGTTGCACAGAGAAACCTTGTCTCGAAAAACCAAAAGAAAAAAAAGAAAGAAAGAAAGAAACAAACAAACAAAGGCCTATAAACATACAAGAAGCTTATAGAACACCAAATAGATTGGACCAAAAAAGAAAATCCTCCCTCTAAATAATAATCAAAACACTGAATATACAGAACAAAGAAAGACTGTTAAAAGCTGCAAGGGAAAAAGACCAAGTACCATATAAAGGAAGACCTGTTAGAATTACACCTGACTTATCAACAGAGACTCTTAAAGTCAGAAGGAACTGGGAAGATATCATGTAGACCCTAAGAGACCACAGATGTCAGTCCAAACTACTACACCCAGCAAAACTTTTAATTATCATAGATGGATAAAACAAGACATTCCATGACAAAACCAAATTTAAACAATACCTGTCTACAAACCCTCCCCTACAGAAGGTGCTAGAAGGAAAACTCCAACCGAAGGAGGCTAACTACACCCAGAAAAACAAAGGAAATAAATAACCCCAAAACCAAAAGAAGATAAACATACACCCATCCACTCTACTGCTACTAACATCCAAATAATAGGAATTACCAATCATTGGTCACTAATATCTCAATGTCAATGGACTCAATTCCCCAATAAAGACACAGGCTAACAGAATGGATTCGAAAACAGGATCCATCATTCTGCTACATACAAGAAGCACACCTCAGAAACAAAGATAGACATTATCTCAAGGTAAAAGATTAGAAAAAGGTTTTCACTGAAGCACAGTGACTGGATACAAAATTAACTCAAAAAAATATCACTTGCCCTCCTCTGTACAAATGATAAATGGACCGAGAAAGAAATTAGGGAAACAACACCTTCACAATACCCACAAACAGTATAAAATACCTTGGCATAACACTAACCAAGCAAGTGAAAGATCTATTTGACTAGAACTTCAGGTCTCTGAAGAAAGAAATTGAACAAGATACCAGAAGATAGAAAGACCTCCCATGCTCATGGATTGTTAGGATTAACATAGTAAAAATGGCCCTCTTTCCAAAAACAATCTACAAATTCAATGCAATTCCCATCAAAATTCCAACACAATTCTTTTCAGACGTTAAAAGAACTTTATGTAGAAAAATTCTCAACTTTATGTGGAAACATTAAAAAAAAAAACCCAGGATAGTGAAAACAGTCCTGTACAATAAAAGAACTTCTGGAGGTATCACCATCCCTGACTTCAAGATGTACTACAAGGCAATAGTAATAAAAACCTCATGGTACTGGCATAAAAACAGACAGATTGACCAATGGAATCAAATCAGAAATAAACCCAAACCCCTATGGACACTTAATTTTTGACAAAAATGCCAAAATCATACATTGGGGGGAAAAGAAAGCATCTTCAACAAATAGCGCTGGTCCAACTGGATGTCGACATGTAAAAGAATGAAATTAGGTCCATACTTATCACCTTGCACAAAACTTAAGTCCAAGTGGATCAAAGACCTTAACATAAAACTAGATACACTACGTCTAATGGAAGAGAAAGTGGGGGAAAGCCTTAAACTCATTGGCAAAGGAGATAACTTCCTGAACAGAACATCAACAGCTCAGGCACTAAGATCAACAATTAATAAATGGAACCTCTTGAAACTAAAAAGCTTCTGTAAGGCCAAGGACACTGTCAATACAACAAAACAACAGTACACAAATTGATAAAAGATCTTCACTAACCTGGGTCTGACAGAGGGCTAATATCCAAAATATATAAAGAAATTAAACACCAGAAAACCAAATAGTCCAATTTAAAAATGGAGTAGAGAGCTAATTCTACATAATTAGCTAATTCTTCAGAGATGTAGAATTCACTACAGAGGAATCTCTAATGGCTGAGAAGCACTTAAAGAAATGTTCAACATCCTTAGTTATAAGGGAAATACAAATCAAAACAACTATGAGATTCCATCTTAAACCTGTCAGAATGGCTTAGATCAAAAACCCAAATGACAGCACATACTGGTGAGGATGTGGCGAAAGGGGAACATTCCTCCATTGCTGGTGGGAGTGCAAACTTTTTAAACAACTAATATTCAAAATATATAAAGAACTCAAGAAATTAAACACCAGGAAACCAAATAGTCCAATTAAAAAATGGAATACATTAGGCAAAAATCAGGGAATCTTGAGGAAGAGTTAAGGGAAGGTTTGAGGAAACTGGAGGGATCAAGAACACCAAAAGAAGACCCACATAGCCAATTAACTCAGACACAAGAGGGCTCATAGAAACTGAACCACCAGTTCTCTAAGAAAATTGGGAATAGTTTTACCTCAAGACCCAGCTACACCACTCCTTGGCATATACTCCAAATACATATCACCAAGTCACAAAGATATGTCCTCAACTATGTTCATAACAGCTTTATTTGTAATAGTCAGAATTTGGAAACAACCCAGATATCACTTAACTGAGGAAAGAATAAAGAAATTGTGGTACATGAACACAATAGAATACTTCTTTGTTATCAGAAACAAGGATATTATAAAATTTGCAGGCAAATGGGTGGAACCAGAAAAGACCATCCTGAGTGAGGTAATGCAAACCCAAAAAGACACGCATGGTACATACTCAACCATAAGTGGATGTTAGCCATTGAGTACAGGATAACCATGCCACTATCCATAGACCCAAAGAAACTAAGCAACAAGGAGGGCTTGAGGGATGATGCTTGAATCTCTCTAAGTAGGGGAGATAAAATAGACAACAGAAGTGGATGGAGAGAGGGAACTGGACAGGAACCCAACGTTACTGCCATCCAAGAAGCTTTCTCCAGCAGAAAATGGAAGCAGATGCAGAGACTCACAGTCAAACATTAGGAAAATATCAAGGAGTCTTGAGGAAGAGTTAGGGGAAGGTTTGAAGAAACTGGAGGGATGAAGAACACCAAAAGAAGACTCACATAGCCAATTAACTCGGACACAAAGGGGCTCATAGAAACTGAACCACCAACCAAAGAACTTGCATGGACTGGTCCTAGGCTCACTACACATATGAATCTGATGGGCTGCGTGGTCCTCAAGTGGATCCGCTAATAACTGGAGTGGGGACTATCTCTGACTTGGACTCTGTTTCCTCCCTCTGGATCCGATTTCCCCAGTGGAGCTGCTTTGTCTTGCCTCAGTGGTAGAGGAGATACTTAGTCCTGATGCGATTTGATGTGCCAGAGTGGGTTGGTATTGGGTGTGGGGAGACTATAGGGGAAGTGGGTGGGAGGGTGAGACTGAGAAGGGGAGGGAGGGGAATGGTGATTGGAATGTAAAAGAAACAAATAAATAATTTTTAAATGAAAAACAAAAAAAGAATAAGATGGAGAAAGACCTAGGGTAGAACACTCAGCATCCTCCTCTGGCCTCCAAGCATGCACATAAGCTCACAGACATGCATATTGGCACACACATATACACAAAAGAAAAAACTTGTCTGATAAACACCAAGTTTATGTCACTCAAGTAATGAAGCCAAGTGGCATTATAAAGGGAGGAAAAGTCAAATATTTTATCTGTAAATTAGAAATTCCCAAAGTCTATTTAAAAGGAAATCTATAATGCTTGCTTTCACAAAATATACTATCTGTACCCTAAAGCAGAGTTTGTGAGTTACAGCTTTTGTCCAGATTAGTAATTCATTAAGGATCCAGGGCTGGAGTTTCAACTTCTAAAATGCATGATGGAAAGTTCTGTTGATTATGGAGTCTGATTTCCTAGTCAGCACCCACCAAAAGCAGCAACTGAAAGTGGCTCTGCTGCACAGTTCTGCTGACTTATGATCCCAACTTTGCCAATGTTCATCTGCTTCAAGGCACAGCTGTTTCTAAATGGAACAGTGCTTTATGCAGACAGTGCCAGCCTGCCTGGCCTCAGAGCAAGAGGAGAGAATTTGGGCATTTGTTATTTTATAGTTGGAGCCAAGATTCTGGGCCATCACCTGCAAATTCAGATTCCTGTGATCTCGTCCTCGATGAAAAGCACAGCCGCAAGCAGCCGCAAGCAGGTCTTAGAGAAATGCTATGACAACCCCAACTCTCAAGGTCTTTGATGACTTCTTTGAGCCTGTCAAGGAGGAGAACAAATTAAAGGATAATGAAGAGGACGGTGATATGTACGGTGCCTTCTCCACCTTTGCCCAAGCTGGAAGAGAATACTGCACCCATGTTGATAATTGCGGGATTTAAATCTGTCCAAGTTTGTTGTAGCTGTTTTGCTATCAAGTTCAGCAATTCAGAGCATATATTTTAAACAGTTGCTGCTTTTTATTCAGAGGACAGACAAGGGTGATTCCATGGACAGAGTTACAGATGATTGTGAGCTGTCCAATGTGAGTGCCAGGAACTGAACTTAGATCCTCTGCAAAAACAGCAAGTGCTCTTAGCCTTTGAGCCATCGGTCCAGACCCCAGAGTATATATACATATATTTTCAATGAACTCTGTAACCATAGTGAATTGACTTTGTAGAATACTTGAGTGAAAGAGAATGTAATATCAGAGCCAGTGAGGCATTAACAAGAGTAAGACCTGTGGAAGGTTACATTTCCCATAGGACTTCGCAGTGTTTCACAACTTCAGCGCAACCCTCGTCCTCTTCTTCTTATTCTTTTTAACATTTATTTATTAATTCAAATTACATCTCAATCACCTCTCCCTCCCTCTCCCCTCCTGGTCCCATCCATCCACCCTCTACTCTCTTTCCTACTTATCCTTCTCCTCGGGTGAGGGGGGGCCCCCACATATCAGCTCCCCTTAGTTCATCAGTCACATGAGGGCTCTGGGACCTGACATGGTAGCTCAATTAGGGTAATTGTCCAGTAACAGGCAACAGAGACCATAAGAGAGAGCCCCCCACCACTTGGTAAGGGATCTGTATGAAGACCATGTTGACTATTCTCTATATTTGTATGGGGGAGGGGGGCAGCTCTAGTCTAAGCTTATTTCTTTTTTTTTTTTTTTTTTTTTTTTTTGGTTAGTGTTTCAGTCTCTGTGAGCCTCTAGGGCTCTAAGTTAGCTGGTTCTGTTGATCTTCATGTTTTGTTCTTGTCCCCTCCGGGTCTCTCTGTTCCTCCTCCCTCTCTTATAAAGGACTCCAAGAGCTCCACTTAATGCTTGACTGTGTGTCTCAGCATCTGTTTTGATCTGCTGCTGGGTAGAATTTCTCATAGGATAGCTATGGTAGGTTCCTGTTCCTTTGGGTGTGTGGGATATAGGATAGTTATCCTGTACTATATGGCTAACATCCAGTTATAAGTGAATACATGCCATGTGTATCTTTGTGGGTCTGGGTTAGTTCACTCAGGATGAGCTTCTCTAGGTCCACTTGGTCCTCTTCATCATGAACACCAACTGCTACAATTCTACATCTCCCTGGACTTAATAAAGACAGGATTTGATCCAAAAGGCCGGGTAAACATTGTGTTTTCAAGCCATGGCTCTGGAATCAGTACTCTTTTATTTATTACACACTATTACCACTTACTATAGAGCAGAAAGTTGTTCTATTTGGATGGCTTCTGAGCTCCAGGGCCCCATCTGTTGCCACCTTACCAGCACTGGAATCACAAGTGCTGTCATTCGGACATAGGCTTGGTATTTGAACTCAGGTCTCACATTCTTGTGAGGCAAACACTTTACTGACTGAACTACTTATGTCATCCCACATGGTCTTTTAAAATAGTTTTATTGTGTATGTGTGTGTGCAGGTATGTGCATGCACACACACACACTTGCATTTGAGCATTTGTACTAGTTAGTGTGTGTGCATGTGGAGGCCAGAGATTGGTGTTGGGTGTCTACTTACAATTGCTTTCTTTGTGATGTGGGGTCTACAGTTGAACCTGGAAGGGATTTATTTGCTTGTACTAGATGTCCAACGAGCTTCATGGATCCTCATTCTCTGCCCCAAACCACGTATCAGCCCTGGAGTCATAGGCACACACTAGAGAGATCTACTTTTTATATGGGTTATGGATGTGCATACTCAGACTTTCTTGTTTGCATGGTAGACACTTTATGAACTATACATCTCTCTAGCAAAATGTATATCCTTTAAAAAGTTAAGAAAGTAACATAACTACCATCTGAGAGGCTTTATCCAGCAGACAATGGAAACAGATGCAGAGACCCACAGTCAAACATTAGGCGAAACTCAGGGAGCCTTGTGGAAGAATGAGGGGAAGGTTCACAAAAGCTGGAGGAGTCAAGGACACCACAAGAAGACCTACATAGCCAATTAACTCAATAACCAGATAGAGGGGGGCTCACAGAGACTGGACCACCAACCAAAGAACTTTCATGAACTGTTCCTAAGCCCACTACACATATGAAGCTGGTGGGCTGCTTTGTCCTCAAGTGGATCTGGTAAAAATTAGATCAGGGACTATCTCAGACTAAGTAAGTCTCTTTTGTCTCCCTCTGGATCCCATTTTCCTGACAGAGCTGCCTTGTCTTGCCTCAGTGGAAGAAAAGGTACTTAGTCCTGATGCAATTTGGTGTGCCAGACTGGGTTGGTACTGGGCTGGAGGAGGGGTTTGGGAAAAGTGGATGGGAGGATGGGATTGGGAGGAGGTGAGAAAGGGGGTTGCAATTGTAATGTAAAATAAATGAATAAATTTTTAAAATCCAAAAAAAAGTTAGTAGGACTTAGATGTGACACTGAGCATTGAATCATTTCTATTTATTTCCCTTTTCTATAACATGTTTACAGTAAACATGCATTATCATGGTAGTAAGAAGACAATTGAGTTCATTATACAACAAACCTAAGAGGATTAAAGCAACAGTTTTAATGGAGTTATTCTTGACAAATCCAAACAATAGTTACATCTTTATTTTTCCTCTAAATATTGAAAAACTAACCAAATTTAATTTAAAATTCAGTTGATAAATTTAATTTTAAGTATAGGTGTAGTCTAACAAATTAAAATATACACAGTCCACTTCCCATGCCCCATTCAGTCATTTGATTCCATTCTTTCAGACCTTCACAGGCTGGTGGCTGCCTCCCTCAAAGAGCCAGATTACCTTCTGAATGAGATTCCAAGCAGTTATCAAGATATATTCCTCTTTGGTTCTCCACAAAACCATCCTTCCACTGGAATGTTTTTAAACAAGTTATTGAACCTGAACCTCAGAAAGGACATTGCTTTCAAAGCTGTAGTGTAGTCCAAGAGCCCTGTTGGGATTCTTGGCTCGTTCTCTGGAAGCCCTGACAAAAAAATCAGCAGACAGAGGCAGCCCCACAGTGTGATGGCTCCATGAATAGAGAGCACATCAGGCAGCCCACTCATTACGGAAGTTCTAGAAGATTTAAAAAAAAAAAACCCATGCCCCAAGACTGTCAGTAACCCCAAACAAACTGAGAAGCCCTCAGCTCCATGCAAACAAGCAAGATGGCCAAAGATAGCAGAATTCCCAAATCAAGTCAAATTTATGGTACAGTGGGAATATTCTGGTGGCACCACAAAACTGTGAGGTAGTCCATAAGAAAGCTAATGAAGTGCTAGAGGACAAGCGTTCTGTTCTGCACTTCCAAAGCAACTGCAATATAGTTTTAAAGACAAAGCTTAAATGTGTCCCTGTAACTCAAGTGAGAGATATCTCACAAAGACATTTTTTTTAAAGATTTATTTTACTTTTTTATGTATACAGTGTTCTGTCTGTAGATATGCCTGCAGGCCAGAAGAGGACACCAAATTTCATTATAGATGGTTGTGAGCCACCATGTGGTTGCTGGGAATTGATCTCAGGACCTCTGGAAGAGCAGTCAGTGCTCTTAACCTCTGAGCCACCTCTCCAACCCCCGCATAGACAATTTACATGGGCACTGGAACATGGCAAAGGTTGTGCGTGAGTCCTAGCATCCCAAAGTCACCTCCTGATTCATTGCACCTAAATCTACCCAGCTAAGCCCAACCCTGAGAATTTGTAGGAGGGTATATTCAGAGGTTAAGTGAGTAGGGAAGATACACCCTGAATACAGATGGTACCAACTCATGAGATGTGGTCCTGAGGAAAAAGAAAAGGAGAAAGCCCTCATGGAGGACTAGATTTCATGGTACCAAAATGTATCATGCAGGCCTGTAAGGAAGAGAAGCAAATAGTCCAACCCAGCTATGATGCCTATGCACTCACAACAACAACCAGCAAGGCACAATAACCCTGAGGGTGGAATAGTGTCATTCATATTTTGGCTCTCTAATTGGACTTAAAGCCTGCCCAACAAGAGGAAAACCATGTCTGCTACTAGAAACCTAGCCAGCTACTGAAGGCTAGTGAAGACATGGATCTTGGAGGAGAACCTACAACAACCACTTTACTAAACCATTTTAAATCCTAACTGAATTCTAAATATTTATCTTCTAACCTCAGATAAGTGCAGCTCTTATACCTCAACAGAGAAATTTTTCCTTGTAACAAAGACCATTACATAAAACCTGACTGATCAAAATGCAGAGAACAAGTGATTGTGTGGTACCTACCTCCAGCTGATGCATCTACAATACAACTCCTGCACCTAAGGCTCGGGGAACATCACAAAAGAAGGAACAAAATGAATGTAAGATCCAGAGGAACAGGACTTTTGCTGTGAAATTGTGTCTCCTCGAAATGTCAGGGAAGCTATACCTACCTACATCTCTACTTTAGCCAAAGTCCCCTAAACAAGACCTAAAAAAGATGAGAACAAGCAGCATTAAGAGAAAATAGAAATATCATAGGCCCCTAAACCTAGACAAAGAGCTACAGGCAACTAAGGAATGCAAAGAACAAGAGAAAGTAGTCTTCCCATGGAAAAGTCCCCCAAGTGATCTGTCCTGAAATCACATACATACAAATAAAATTATGCAAACTAAGAAAAGTATGTTTATATAATTTTATCAACAATTAAAGAACAAGAGGCCATGAGAGAGCAAGAGGAGGGTAGACCAATAGGGTTGGAGGAAGGAAAGGCAAAGGGGAAATGAAGGACTTATATTTTAATTTCAAAACACTAATTTTTTTTAATTAAATACTTTATTTTTTTTTCTTCAAGTTACATCTCAGTAACAAACCCCTCCCTATTCCCCCTTCCTATCCCGCCCTTCCACCCTCTTCCCTCCAGAAGTTTCCCCTTTCAGTCCAACAGCTGGTTCCTTCTCTTATAACAGTAAGTATTATACAAAACAATAGATATAAATATGCCACATTTATGAGAGTAAATTGGCCCAGTATACCTTCCCAATGTTCAGTTTATACCTATTTGGCCCCTGACTTTAACATTCTACTATCTACACAACTCCATGAGTTTAAAGGTCTATATGCGACTCAACATTCATACTATCTTGCAACACACTTTTAAGAGTATCTTCTTAGATCTATAACACCCTCTTGATTCCTAAACAACTCAGAATTTAACTATAAGATTCTGTCTATTCTTCAACCACCTCAGAGACCTGAGAGGGATAAATATATTTGCTTATATAGGAAGTGCAGAGCCTGCAGCTTCCAAAACAAAGAAAGAACATACCAATAACTGCCTGGACAGTTCCCATTTTCTCTCCATACATTCCAGCATCAATCTTCAGGCTTTGGGTCCTGTTTCTCTGACAGACATTTGTTGTAGAGCAGGGATTATGAAGGACTTACCTACCCTGTCTTGGCAGAGTTAGGCTGTCGACTTCCCTGCTACCAAGTTTTGTCCTTTTTGGACAGCAGTCTGTCTGCAGTTGGTGCAAGGGGTTTTTTCATGCCAAGAGATAGGCTTGCCACTAATTCAACCATCTTACAGTGGAGGTTCTTCGATGCTTATCTTCTACTTGGAGTAGAATAGGGGGTGCTGTCAGGCGCTGATATGTCTCGATATCAAAAAAAAGAAAATCTTGATTAAAGATAACATCTTTGAATGCCATATTCTGCAGATCTCTAGGGGTTTTTGAAGATGCCCTATCCATCTCTTGTATTTAGATAAGCAAATGTTGCTTGTCTCTTAGCAACTTGATTACTGGGTAGTTTAGAGAATATCTGTGATAGACTGTCATAGTAGCTAACAAAGAGACATGTTTGCATGACTCGGAGTTTGTTTTAACTATCCT
>CAJQZJ010033894.1:2395476-2406134 GCA_907164525.1 Lophiomys imhausi
CGACAGCCTAACTCTGCCAAGACAGGGTAGGTAAGTCCTTCATAATCCCTGCTCTACAACAAATGTCTGTCAGAGAAACAGGACCCAAAGGCTGAAGACTGATGCAGGAATGTATGGAGAGAAAATGGGAACTGTCCAGGCAGTCATTGGTATGTCCTTTCTTAGTTTTGGAAGCTGCAGGCCCTGCACTTCCTATATAAGCAGATATATTTATCCCTCTCAGGTCTCTGAGGTGGTTGAAGAATAAACAGCTAGAGTCTCATAGTTAAATTTTGAGTTGTTTAGGAATCAAGAGGGTGTTATAGATCTAAGAAGATATTCTTAAAAGTGTGTTGCAAGTTAGTATGAATGTTGAGTCAGATATAGACCTTTAAACTCATGGAGATGGTTAGATAGTAGAATGTTAAAGTCAGGGGCCAAATATGTATAAACTGGACATTGGGAAGGTATACTGGGCCATTTAACTATCATAAATGTGGCATATTTGTATCTGTTGTTTTGTATAATACTTACTGTTATAAGAGAAGGAACCATCTGTTGGACTGAAAAGGGAAACTTCTGGGGGGAAGAGGGTGGAAGGGCGGGATAGGAAGGGGGAATAGGGAGGGGTTTGTGACTGAGATGTAAGTTGAAGAAAAAAAAATAAAGTATTTAAAAAAAAGAAGAAGTATGGAGGAAACAAGAGAGGGTAACAGAAGTGAACATGGTCAAGGTACATGACATATTTAAATAAAACTGTCATTATGAGACCTGTTCAGTTTTATAATGAATATATGACAATAGATTTATGTTGTGATTTGTTAAGACAGGATTTTATATAGTCCAGACTGGCCTCAAACTTGCTGTGCAGCCTTGAACTTCTGATCTTTCTGCCTTCCTCTCCCAAGTATTCAAATCTCAGATCTGCACCACGGCACCTAGAAAGTTTTTTTAATTTTATGTGCATTGGTGTTTTGCCTTCACGTATGTCTGTGTGAGGGTGTCAGATCTTGGAGTTACAGACAGCTGTGAGTTGCAGTGTAGGTACTGGGAATACCCATCCTCTGGAAGAGAAGTCAGTGCTCTTAACCACTGAGCCATCTCTCCAGTCCCTGCAAAAAATATTTTTATTATAATGTTTATTTATAAATTCAGACAAAATGAGGGAAGGAAGACAATACACAGATAATTCCAGCCCACTTAATTTGCTTCTCTCTTTTTAATGTTTCAATTCTTTCTTACCCTCAAAAACTTACCCCTGAAGTTTCTTTCAGTTTCTCATCCACATGGAAATAGTTCATCTTTGAGACATTTAGTACCAAGAGTTCACAGTTCATGGCTCTAACATTAAGCAGGGTAGGCTTCCAAGAAATACTCAAACAAAATAGCACATTCGCCCTGCGTTTCTGCCTAATTACCTAATGTTCTGTTCTTTAGAAAATATTCCCAGATGAAGGCAATTAACTAGATCACCAGCTTCATCCGCATTGAAGACAACGCTGGAAAATCAGGAGCCTGATGCATCGACAGAAGAGGCAATACTGACACATCTCCTGATCAGCCAGGGACCAACGAAAGGAGAAAGTTGTGAGGGAATGTGGGCTGGGGGCTCGCCGATCATTTCCCACTCAGCACCGACCCATTGCTAATTCTCCTTATACTTCTACAAGAAAAAGTCTTGTGGGTTTTGTCACACAGTGAGAAAAGAAGATCTCACCAATGGCCTCCTTTTCCTATAAAACCGTAAGGTTTAGTAAAGGGTTCCATTTCTCAACTATTAGTTACCCATGGAGCTGTACAGAAGCACTGTCGAGATTTCCATTCATCTGCACTAGGAAGCGGAGCATAGATCTCGCTGCTCATAAAGCTTTATTAGGATATGTTGGAGATTCATTGGGGAATGAGTAAATGTCACCAATTCATAGCCAAAATAATGGACAGATAGAACCTAAACCCCTCAAGTATGAAATATTACAACTTTTAAATTCCCTAGTAGTGCATCTCTTAAAAGGACAAAATAAAGTACAAATCAAGAATTGTTCTTTGGAGGAATATTCCTAGATCATGTTGTCAGGGAACGAATAATATGTCATTCCTCCTTAGCTTCCTGGGAGAATGGAAGTGTCAGGAGAATATGCAATGAGCAAGCTACCTGCTGTTATGTGTTAGGAATCTTAAACAGAGACCAGAAACAGGTGGATTGCTTTTTCTTAACAAGGCACAAGCATCTCTGGAGAGAAAACCCTCCCCAGGCAACAAGCTGCCTTTCTAAATGTCTCTGTTTGATTCTCTCCAAACTAGGGCTGAGGTTCTGCTCTCTGCAGAACAATATTTTGAATGCACAGTTAGCCCTCCTTATCCAGAGGCTCAACATCTTCCAATGCAAATAACCACAGACCAAAAATATTCAGGAAAAAAACTGTATATGTCCTGTAAAATATGTACAAGCATTTTTATGGACATTTTACCTTAAGCAATACATCATAGCAGCTATTGATGTAGAATATGTACTGTGTTAGAAATTGTAGATAATACAGAAGTGCTATGTTGAGGGGGGTTGCATAAATTATACACAAATACCACAGCATTTTACATGAGAGATTTGATCACACATGAATTTAAGAATCCCACAGGGTCTCCTATGGATATCAAGGGACAATCATATATGTTTAGATGTCAATCTGCTTCCCTGATCATTGAAAAGAGCAATTATTCAAGTGTAATTAATCCTAAGCCCATTAAAGAAAGTGCCTATGATTGAACAGCCTTTCTCGCCCTCAGAAAGTAGAAAGGAATCTGTTGAAGAGACAGAAACATAAATAAGAGACTCTACGAGGAAACAGTAACACTTTGCTGAAGCCAGAACTATTCCATAAGAAGCTGAGAGATACACAAATGCTGACCATCACAATGCTAAAAGTCAACCCTCATGTCAGCCCACAACCTCTACTGGGACTGAAATTTCTAATCCGTCTCTCCATATATATTTTCCATAGTAATAGAAGTTTTATTAGTATGTATAGCTGCTAAGTCAGACTCCATTTTTCCTAGTTTCCTTAAAGGAGGCATTGCTGTGTAATAAGTCAGAGAGGAATAGGTCCAGAAATGACTTGTGCAACTTCCTGGTCATGTCTGGAAAACAAGGTGCATATGATCCCTTTATCCTTTTTCCTTCCCATTTGCTAGAACCCAGATATGGTGATAGGACTGAAAGAGCCCATCCCAGACCAAGACAAAGAAGTCACATGGTAAAGAAGGAAAGGGCAGAGGCTAGAGAAATGGCTCAGTAGTTAAGAGTGTTTGCTGCTCTTGTTAGTGTGGTGGCGCACGCCTTTAATCCCAGCATTCAGGAGGCAGAGGCAGAAGGATCTCTGAGTATGAGGCAAGCTGGTCTACAAAGCAAGTTCCAGGACAGCCAGGGCTTAAAAAAAAAAAATGCTTACTGCTCTTATGGAGAACCCAAGCCCAGTTCCAAGCGTCGACATAGGACAGCTCATAGCCATCTTAAACTTCAGCCCCAGAAAGTCTAATTCCTTCTTCGGGCCACATACAGATCACATCCACTCACACAGACACATATACATAAATAAAAATGAAAATAAAATCTACTTTAATAGAAGATATTAGTAACAACAGTGAAAGAGCTGAGTCCACACAATAAAGCCCTAAATCAATTACACTCAATAGCCAAGCCTATATTGTACAACAATCTCCAGTCCTTTCTTCACCAGCCTTTGTGTTGTTTGGAGAGATGGTTTTCTCTACCCCTTACTATGTTATGAATCCCCATTAACAGTAGACGGTCCCTCATCTAACAACCTGTCCCAGCCCCCCATCATCTCTACCGAAATCAGACACTTATACACATAAACAACTTGTAGAATCATGGTCGTCTGTATCATAAGCCACTGTCCAATCAAAGTGGAACCATGATGAATCATTGCAAAAAGCGCCCACTGATGCCCTTCTCTCCTGCAAGGAAACTTCAGAGGCAAGCCTGAAGAAGAGCACCTAAATATATTACAACTGCAATAATCTGGTAACTGAAGAAATAAGTCCATGGGGAATGGGAAGGGGGCATGGCTGGACTTAAAATAAATTTAACAGGCTGCCTCCTCTTTGCGTTCTGCTTTGAATCAGTTGGTTTCCAGGCCTGGCATTGCAGAGGAGGAGATGTGACTCACAAGCACACTTGCCAGAGACAGATGCTTGTGGGTTTTTTTTTTTTAATTCTATCAGACAGGGATTTGCAAGAAATTTGGATGAGGAAAAAGGCCAATGGTAAACATGCTTGGAATCAAGACATATTTTCTGAGGAAATTGTGCAGGACTTTTTTTATGAGCTCAGAGTTGCTGAAACTCTTTTCAATGACAAAACTGAAGGATGAAGATCAAGAATTTAAAGACACTGAGATAAAATACTAAGAGGGCCAGTCAGTTCAACCCTGTCTTCCTAAACGAACATTATAGCATATGATACAAAATGGGCAAGTGTATATATTGTTGTAGTTGAATAAACAATTGTCTGACTAGTAAATAAAAGAGAAAAGGGCCTTCTCCAAAACTGCATAGGATTCAGGAAAGTTGAGTTGACTGAACCCCAGGTATAGCACATTTACTATGCTACCTTTGCTCATTGGATGACATAATCTCTCATTTTTAAAATTGGCATAAAAATCCATGCCTACACTTTCCTTTTTTCAGGGCTTCTATCAATTGGGATAATTCCAGCTTTAGGTAACAAAAAACTATCAAAAGGAAACTAAAATTATGAGATGCCTAGGAATACCTCTCCAAAACAAACAAACAAACGACTTGTACATGTTTGAGTCAACATCACCCAAGGTATAGGAACTTTCCATCTTTCTGCTAGCCACATTTCCCTGCTGTTTTCACCATTGGGAATGTTTCTCCACACTTTCCAAAGCATTGTAGCACCTTTGTTCATTTTATGAAAGCACCAAAAAGACAGGGTCCTAACTGATTTCCATCCTATGCTACAGTGGTTGGTTGGTTTGTGCACAGTCCTGCAATGTGGATCAGGCTGGTCTTCAACTCAAGATCTTCCTTTCTCAGAACCGAAAGGGCTAGTATAACAGGCATTCCCACCACATCACACCTGTTAGTAAAAGTCAAAATAGTTCCCAAAGCCTTTGTACTTCTGACATTGTCTCATTGGCCAAGACTGAATGATGTTCCAACTCCTAAGCCAATCACTGGCAAGGAAAGGAATAAGAGCATAATAAGGAACTTAAACTAATCATGATTCACCTGTTAATACTTGACACAAGTCCATTCCACACAAATGTGCTAACAAAGATGAAGGGTAAAAACAAAGATGATGGCTATTTGAAATCACCTGTGAGATTCTACCACTCATCTGGGTTATTTTAAGTTCACTGCTTCCCAAGCTTAAGAATAACCTACTGAGTGAGCCTCCGCAACATTAGATATGAGAGAAGAAGTTGAGCTCAACAAATATTTGTGAAGCACTGCCCTTTTAAAATTATTATTTTAGAATTTGCTCTCTTAGAATTAGTTCACTGAGAATTTCACACAATGTCTTTGGATAATATTCACCCTGAACCCCCTCAATTCCTCCAAGATCCACCCCTTCCCTTCTTTGCCCTTCCACTGGAAAGTGATCAACTCACCAAGGGCTACCATCTTTAAGAAAACTGACTCTGTCCCAGAAACTATCAGTTATCAATAGCTCTATGGCTAGGAGAGGGGCTTCGTGCCCACCTTCACTATCCATGCCAGTCTGGCTTGGGCTTACGTTGGTCTTGTGCATGCTTTTAGAACTGTTGTGAGTTCACATATGCATCTGTCCTGCTGCAGCACTATTTCCTTGCAGTCAGCCACCACCTCTGGCTCTCACACTTATTCCAACTTCCTTCAGCAATTACCTCTGAGTCTCAGGAGGAAAGGATGGGATATAGATGTCCCTTTCGGAACTGGGCATTTTGCAGTCTCTGACCCTTGGTCATTTGTGGATCTCTGTGTTAATCACCATCTACTATTCATAGAAGATTCTATAATAGTGACTAAGAGATACATTAATATATGAGTATAACAAGAAGTCATTGTGGATCAGTTTAATACTATGTCCATTTAGCAGAATAACAAACAGTATAGTAGGTTCTTCCCTAGAGCCTATGACAACTGTCTAGCAACAAAATTTTTGGCTTGATAATGATGCCAGGTAAGGTTTCAGTGCATGGAATGGGTCTTAAATCCAATCAGAAATTAACTGGTTACTACGATGGTGTTCTATGAATGAAGCACTTTCTATGTACTGGGCCTTTACAAAGGACTGGCAGCTAAAACAATAGAGTGATGCTTTTTGTAATCCTCAAGAAATTCACTATCCAATGGCAAATGAAGAACACAAAATGCATTACTAGAACAAAATATGATACATATTCTTATGGAGAAATCACTTAGAATCATGGGATTGTACAAAAGACATGAACAAGCTGGATGTGGATGGTCATGCTTGACTCCAAGGTCAGGTACCACCTCCACAAGCTAGCAAGGGGGTGCAATGGAACAAGCAAGGTATATTCCAAATAGAAGACAAGGAGGGCTCAGATACAAGGGAGCAGTGAGACTATCATTGGTCTGAAAGCTGAACATTTAGTATGACTATAGTACAGAACATAAGGCAGAGAGATTAGTGATGATTAGACAGGTAAAAGCTGGAATATGAAGTAGCTTGGGAACACTGGTAGCTGACTTCAAGTTTTTGACAATTTGAAGAAGGATCCACCAACACAGCTGTAGGTGGAGCCACAGGTGTGAAAACAACTAAAAGGCAGAGAGGCAACCTCCTCAAGACATTGCTACTTGGTGACTTGCAATTCCCCTTGCCAATTCTCCATCTATTGGGGCTATTACAGATCCGGCTGAAAATAATGCACCAGTTCAGTGTGTCAACAGCTTCCCAGCAGAAGGACTAGTGTGGGTAATGAGTGCACCCTGACAGCCCAAGGTCAGCTATTTAACAATATTACAGAGAGAAAGTATAATACACTGAGTGCTGTCTTAAAGCCTCACTTGAACGGCTCACAGCTGCTAATATTTACAGAAATAGGAAGCAATTACAGTTCACTGCCACAGGAGGAACTTAAATAATTTAAGACTCATAATGCCTCTGATTCTTTTCAGGCCATCTTTTTCTCTAGAACCAGCTGCTTCTAGCTCTCAGAGAGCCCTCTCTTCCGAAGGCAGAGTCAACCTGATGTGAGGCTCTGCTTTCATTCTCCCACAAACTCAGGCACACAGCTTTTTGGCAGCTACTCCACGTCTCCCACACTTGTGCTTCATCTCTGGAAAGGACCCCTTTTTCTCACCAGCAATGAAACTCCATAGCCATCTGCCTGGGCTAATCTGGGCAAACTGGCATAAGCAGAGAGAACGGTAATGTAATTTCAGAAATTAAACTAATTTATTTTATTCGCCATTTTCATGACATAGATGTGGCAGCAAGAATAGAGAAGAAATGGAAATGGAGGGAGGGAATTGAATGTGTTAAATGTGCACAAGAAAGGCAACAGAAGTCAAGTTGAAAGTGCCTCATCAAACTTTACGTGTAAATAACCATGGAAACCTCTTTACATAATTCAATTACAGGTTCATTTTTTTTTCTACAGTAGAAAACAAACTGGTGAATGGGGCAATAGGAAGTAGATAATAGTCCATTTGAGATTTAACTGATTTGTCTGTAGTATCAGTCTATAATTTTTATAAGAATAATAGAATGGTGAGTTATTTGTTTGCACTCTAAAGTTTCAGCTCAGTAGTAACTCTGGCTAATTTACTCAGGTCCACAGTAGCCATTCTTAGCATATTCTAAGTGGATATTCTAAGATCGCTGGCTTCCAATGCCATTAATTTCTCATCATTTGTTTTCATGGTATGGCATCACACTATAAGGGACTAAACTTATTCTCTGGCATCTATAGAACTATATTTCACATGCCAGCATAACATGTCTGTGGCTCCAGATACTGATCTCCAGTTTCTTGTCTAAAACATAGAGATATACTCACAAGCAAGTTTTAGTAAAAGTTAAATTACTGTTAAGTGAAAGAAGCTGATGTAAAACCTCACAGGTTCCAGATTATTGAAAATACCCAGGAACACAATATCCTTCCCTTATCCTGCATTGCCAGCTCTTTTTTTTAACACTCACTTTATTAATATTTTTATGAATGTCATATCAGTTCTTCTATAATTTACATCTGATAAACTGCGTACCTCTCTAACATTTATTGCATTTGAAGGGCATGCAAATCCCCTTTTCTTCTGTACTTCTTGAAAGTATACACAAAACTTTTTTTTAAACTTTTGTTATATAAAGTGTCTCTCTCCCAAAAGCCTCACGTGTTGAAGGCTGAATGGAGGCTGGTGGCTCCAATCACTGGGAAGTGATTACAGCCTGAGGTTTTGACCAATCCAATGAGTAAGTAAGTCTCTTGGAGGATGTATGGTCCAAAGGCATTATATGGCAGTGGTGGAAATCAGAAGGTAAGGCTTGTTGGAGAAAGTATGTTAGTGGGTAAGGATGAAGGCAAGGTTGAAAGACATGTCTTGTCCTAGCCCCTTCCTGTAAACCTTTCTGCTTCATAGCTGCCATGAGGCAAATTTCTCTGATGCAACACATTCTTTTCCCATAATGTTCTGCCTCACCACTGGTCCAGAAAATAATGCATCAAGCTAACCATAGATTTTTAACCAAAGAACCATTATCCAAAATAAAATTTTCATCCATTGAAGGTGTTTCTCATGTACTTAGTCATAACAACAAAGTGACTAACATAGGATTTCTTATGAGTTGAGTTGTATCCCACAATGTTCATCTACTATAGTCTTAATTCCCACTATGTTAGGGCAGAGGCTAATATGGAAATAGAGTACTTGCAGATACTATTAGTTATTGATGAGTCATAGTAGAATGGGGTAGATTCCTAATCCAATATGGCAGATGCCCTTATAAGAAAGGGATATTCAGTCACAAATATTCATGAGGAGAATTTTTGGTGAAATGGGGGTAGAAATCAGTATAATACAGATGCCTAGTCAAACTCCAAACTTGGAAAAGAACACAGAATGGGTTATCCCTCCCAGTCATTAAGAATTCACTGACACCTCAATATTATATAGCTAGTCTCCAGAACTGATTTTTTTTTTTTTTTGGTTTTTTGAGACAGGGTTTCTCTGTTTAACAGCTCTGGCTGTCCTGGACTCGCTTTGTAGACCAGGCTGGCCTCGAACTCGCAAAGATCCGCCTGCCTCTGCCTCCCAAGTGCTGGGATTAAAGGCGTGCGCCACCACCGCCCGGCTTCCAGAACTGATTGATGACACATTCTTGCTATTTAATCCACCTAATTTACAGGATTATGCTACAACACCCCTAGAAAACAAAGCCAGGTCCTTTGCTATTTGTATTTAGTATACACACTAGCTGCTGTCACCATTGCAGCGCTCTTTGTAAATTTCCAAAGACTGTGAGAAGTTTGTCGTGTACAAATAGCATGGCTGGCATAGACAGATTTGGCTGCAGCACATCGTAAACCACTCATCATTGTTTCTTCAGTCTCAGAGCACTTCACCTCGGGGTGCTTGTCAGGCATGGTAGCTTGTGCCTCTAATTCCAGGACTCAGAAGGCTGAGGCAGGAGAATTTTCATAAATTCAAGGCTATATGATGAGTTAAAGGCCAAGCTGGACTACTAAATGAGACCTTGTTGAAAAAAGGAGGAGGTTAATTCTCATTGATTCTAGTTATTATCCAGTTTTCCACTAGATTTAAAGCTTCCTTGAAATTCCTAACATTAAGACAGGAATCACTATAACGTCGTTTGAATGCCTGATTTCTTCCAAAGACTGTGGTAATTTCTTTGAGTCTATGAATTTGGTCCTTGTGCCTGTCCTATGCCAGGCAGGCTGCCCTCTCATTGCCCTTCAAAATGATGTAAGACCAATTTGGACCACCTGAGTGACTAACCACTTCAAAGTGGTTTTCCAATGATTATGGTATGTACTTTGAATTTAGATTCTACAAACTAATCCTTGTGGCTGACAAATGCAAGACACATACCCTAGACCCCAAGAGGAAGGCAATAGCATTCTGTTCCACAACAGATGAAATTGGGCTCCTAACATTAAGATGACAGATAATATCTTTTTGGGGAACAAAAAAAGAAAGAAAGAAAGAAAAGAAAAGAAAAATCCAAAGTGGAAACTTTCTTGAATCATGGATTCAGTAAGAGCAAGAAGTATGAGAGAGAAGGAGTAACTGGAAAATATCCTCCCCCAGATCACCTATAAGTAAACCACAGACTATATCAATAAGCCACTCTAAGTAAAAACATAGTTTCAACCCTGAGAAAACAGATGTAAAATGTAGACTGTCATTGTTCTTGAAAGGAAGTCTGACCCAAAATGACTGTTTCCCTTCAAAGTTATTCAAGCATGTATTAATTAGCCCCAACTCTAAAATTATGATCTAAATGTCACGTTAAAATTGCAACTTTCCTTTAACACTTCAACACAGCAACAAGAAGAAGATAAATATTTCAAAAAAAAACTAGATCAAATGCATAAGGATGGATACAAATTAAGTGGAGAGAGAGATTTATGCACCTTTGAAACATAAAGGAGTTTGGCATAGAT
>CAJQZJ010033894.1:2406144-2427781 GCA_907164525.1 Lophiomys imhausi
CCAGAAGATATATTAAGAACCAGCCCAAGAATGATGGCTAGATAGCATCCAGCTAAGTAGATCCACATGTTGGGTGTGGCTCCAGAGGAACTGTCCAGGAACAGTTGAGACCCGAGCAAGTCCAAACCCTGGGGAATCTCGCAATTGAAATCAGAAGGAGTGGGACAAGCTCTCTCTCTCTCTCTCTCTCTCTCTCTCTCTCTCTCTCTCTCTCTCTCTCTCTGCTTCTTCTGCCTGCCTCTGGAGCACGTGAATGCAACCCTCAAATAGCTACGTTCCTTGTGGCACGTAGAAACAACCCCACAGGAGGTCACAGGTGAATTCAGTCACATACCCGGTGTCTGAGACCTTTCCCAATGTAAAATAGCACTGCCAGCATCACAGTCTCAGCCAATAGTATACATTCACACCCAAAAAAATCCCTCCCCACTTCCTACAGTTCAAACATCCCTCATCGATCTCAGAGTTCAAGACATGTAATAGATTTAGAGGAGGTTCAGGAGAGTTAATAGACATGGAGTAGATTTCAGAGATTTTGGGAGAACCAAGGCCATCGTGACACGTAGGTAAAAACAAAGGACAGCTGTTTCACCAATAGCTGCCTAAGAGCTGTGATTCCACCAGAAGGAATTTTCATCTTCGGAGAAAGCTTTCTCCAACTGTGCCAGAACTTTCATGGACCCACCGTGTTTTCTCCGGTCAGGAATGCTAGTACCCTGGGACTCCAACAGCAGCCAGCGTGACCAACCCTGCTTTCTCTGGAGCTCGCACATCTCTGGAGAGAACCAGCGGTGCCCCCACCTGACATGCTACATCCACATCCCCTTCTACTCGCCTTTCAAAACGGCCTAGAACCAACCTGGACTATCTGAGTGCCTAACCACTCAGCGAGTGACTCAAACTTTTCTGAGTTTGAAATTTCTTGTGTCAAGATCACTGCCTAGAAATTGCTTTCCTTTCCTCCCAAGCTCCTCTTTGGGGGCTATTCTGTAAAGAAACACAGAACGGAATCACAAAATTCTTTAAAAACCCTAAAGAATCCCCCCATATCAGGACTTTGAAAACAAATGCTTCTGCTCTTACCCACTGCTTTCCAAATTCACTCTAGACAGCTCGAGGGGAAAAAAATCTCAACTGTGGATATTCACGGAGAATTACTGCTGAATCAACACCCAACTGGATGCTTAATGATTAACTACATTTCCTTGTTAAAATATTCACTACAACCTTGCTTAGCAATTACATCTTGTTTTAGAGCTCTTCTCAGGAGTAATGGCGAAGCATAACCAATTTACAATCTTTCTTCTATAAATAAAAACACACATAAGCAATGAAACTCCATATCCACAGCAGATTTTTACCCAAAGCAAGGATACTCCCTGGGGACAGACATTACATATAAATATCAATATTGAACACCCATCATGCTGTTTGTCATACTATTTACTTCTAATAGATACTAGGGAAGTAACAGGGAATGTGCTGAGGTATCTGTGTATTGACAACTGTGATTAATAATATCAAAAGCAAACAGAAGCTATCAGTAAATGAATATATTTGCATATCAATTCCCCAAAATAGAATTTTTTAAATTTTATTTTATGTGTATGGGTGTTTTTGCCTACATGTATATCTGAATAGTGTGTGCATGCCTTGTGCTCATGGATGCCACAAGAGGGCATCAGAGTCCCTGAAGTAGAGTTATGGATGGCTGTCTAAATGGTTGTGAGTCACCATGTGGGTGATAGGAATTGAACCTAGGTCCTGTTGAAGTGCAGCTAGTGCTCTTAACCACGGAACCATCTCTCCAGAACCAATGAAAGTGGTTTTTTAATACTAGCATGGTCACTAAGGATTAAAAGCAATAACTTGTCAAGCCTGAACAATTTAATGACAAAATATAAGATAATCATTCTCTTAAAACCCAAATTCAGTTAAAGATGATAACTTAAAAAGTAAGGCTTGTCTGTGTCAATTGAACAATTAACAACATTCTTTAACTATACATGTGTGGTATACTTGTTCATTCTGCCACTTACACATTAGAAGATTTTGAATTATGCCAGGAAAATAAGTTATGCATGTATTTTTAAACAGTTTTTAATATTTATTTTTTATTTCTTCAAGTTACATCTCAATCACAATCCCCTCCCTACTCCCCCCTCCAGTCCCACCTTTCCACCCTCCTCCCCCTCAACCCCCCATCCTCTTCCCTTCTTTTTTTTTTTCTCAGTTTAAGGTATTTCTTTTTTCCCCCAACAGCTCTCCCTTTCAGTCCAAAAAATGGTTCTTTTTTTATAACTATAAATACAATACAAAACAACAGAAATAAATAGGCCACAGTTATAAGAGTTATATGGCTTAGCATACATTCCCAATGTCCAGTCCATATGTATTTGGCACCTGACTTTAACATTCTACTATCTAACCATCTCCATGAGTTTAAAGTTCTATATCTAACTCAGCTTTCATACTAACTTGCCTCACAATTTTAAAAATATCTTCTTAGATCCAGAACACCCTCTTGATTCCTAAACAACTCAAAATTTAACTATGAGACTCTAGGTATCTATTCTTCAACCACCTCAGAGACCTGAGAGGGATAAATCTATCTGATTTTATAGGAAGTATAGGGCCTGCAGCTTCCAAAACTAAGATATGACATACCAGTGGCTGCCTGGACAGTTCCCATTTTCTCTCCATACATAACAGCATCGATCTTCAGCCATTTGGCCCCATTTCTCTGACAGACATTGATTGTAGAGCAGGAATTATGAAGGACTTACCTACCTTGTCTTGGCAGAGCTAGGCTGTCGACTTACCTGCTTCCAGGTTTTGTTCTTTTTGGACAGCCGTCTGTCTACAGATGGGGCAAGGGGCTTTTCCTACCAAGAGATAGGCTTGCGACTAATTCAATCATCTCCCACTGGAGATTCTTTGATGCTCATCTTCTACTTGGAGTAGAATAGGGGGTGCTGTCAGGAGCTGACATGTCTCGATATCAAAAACTCTTAGGTTAAGAAAACATCTTTGATTGCCATATTCTGCAGATCTCTTGAGGTTTTTGAAGATGCCCTATCTATCTCTTATATTTAGATAAGCAAATATTGCTTGTCTCTTAGCAACTTGATTTCTGAGTAGCTTAGAAAATAACAGTGATAGACTGTCATAGTAACTAACAAAATGACATGTTTTCATGACTATTAGTTTCCGTTTCTTAATTATCCTAAACAGTTTATGTCGGTTGGTAGCAAGAGGTCAAAACTTGACATTTCATTTTTAAATATTACTACGAACAATACCTTTAAGAAGCGTTACCCTTAATTTTGTATCAATATACAAAGATCAACACCAATGTGGCCAAATATAATCTTAATTTTGTATCAATATACAAAGATCAATACCGAGGTAGCCCAATACAATCTTAATTTTACATCAATATACAAGGGTCAATACCATTGTGGCTAAATATAATCTTAATTTTGTATCAGTATACAAAGATCAATACCGATGTAGCCCTATACAATCTTAATTTTGCATTAATATACAATGATCAATACCAATTTAGCCAAATATAATATTAATTTTGTATCTGTATACGAAGGTATAAGGCCATATTCAATAATCTGTCCTTTTTTCTTGATCTTTCCTATACTATGTCTATGTCCCATTTTTCTCAAGTCTGTTCACTCCTACATAGGAGAGAAAGAAGGATACAGAAAAGAAAAAGAAAGAAGTCCCTGGGTCTAACCTCCAAAACCGATTTAACAAGACCATTTAACAGCTTGTAGTCTTTTCCCCTAAATAACAAAATTTTCTATTATCTGTCAGATAACCAAAGGGGGGGGGGAACACCCTCTCCATCTTCTGGGGATGGGACGTTGTTCTCTTAAAATGACTTCCTGCTGATTTGGGACGTAGTAAACCTGTTTGGGGCCCAAATAAGAATGGAAAAATGGTTAAAAATGTTAATAGAAACATTTGATGTTCAGTCCTTTTGTGCTCAGCTATTTAGATGTCCTAAGAAGTTCATAGACAGAAGCTGATCTTCAGAGCTTTACTGAAGATCTGGCTGGAGTAGTCTGTGGAGCTGAACGATCTTAGCGATTTTGAGTTGTTGTGGTTGTAGACTTTTGAGAAAACTGCTATTGAAGAAGTCTGCAAGGCTGGATCATCTGGGCCACTCATCCTCTTTGGTGTCTGATCTATTTTCTGCTGAGGTTTCCGTTGTCCAGTTGTCCCTGGATTCCTTGAATGGATGCTTTAAATCTCCTGAAAGATAAGAACAGAGCCCTGCCCTAATCCTAACTCTGGGACAATTACCTTTTTTTTTTGGGGGGGGGGTGTCAGGTAATATTTTTCCTGGAGCAAATTTGGTTTTTTGACAATATATAAAGTATTACCTTTTAATCTGGATTAAAGAAGAAATTATTTTGATATTTTGGAGCTAAATAAACCTTTAGTGTATTTCTTTACTTGAGACAGAGGGTGATGTCACTGAAAGTCCTTTTAACATAAATGTCATTACTCTGTTCCACACTGCATTCATCTGATATTATATATAATTAAATCAAAAATGGGATCATATACATCCTGTTTCTAATGAATTTTTTTCATTTTTTGTTCTCTCTTTGCTTCCTATGGTTTCTTTTTTTTTTTTAATTTTATTTATTTATTATGTATACAGTGTTCTGTCTGCATGTATGCCTGCAGGACAGAAGAGGGCACCAGATCCCATTATAGATGGTTGTGAGCCACCATATGGTTGCTGGGAATTGAACTCAGGACCTCTGGAAGAGCAGACAATGCTCTTAACCTCTGAGCCATCTCTCCAGTCTACCTATGGTTTCTTATATCACATTAAAGCACTAAATGACTACCTAGCAAACCTATACTAATAGCCACATACTGATTATATTTCTAAGGAAAAAGTTTATGACATGTATGTTCAAAACCCTAGTTAAATGAGAGATGTAGGGATGGAGTCCATTCTGAAATATAGAGAAACTTCAACACAAGTATTATATTTGAGCTCAAGAGTTTGTCAACAAAACCTGAATTGCCTAATGCAGGTTAAACCTGAGTGAGTCTGACCGACCTAAACCTTTCCCTTACAAGATAAGGAAAGGTCTTATTACCACATCAATTCCGCATTGAGGTTTTGGAGTACCTGACATCAAGGATGCGGTAGAGAAGAAAGAGAATGAGACATCCAGACATTGAAGTATTTTACTAGTAGATTCCTAGTCTATGGTAGGAAGGTCCATCAATTACATATTCCCACGATGTTTTTTTTAAAAACTTTTTAAAATACCCATGACAAAGAGAAGGTCACCTTATTAACAGCAAACCACAAAGCTAGTCAAAGAGAACAGGCAACACTTGGCCAATCAGAAGCAGAAAGCAGGAGCAATGGGGACTCCTGTGGGATTTAAGCCTTTGTGTGGTGACTTTCCTCTGATGGATATTGTGCCTGCGAAGACAGAAACCAAAACCATCAACTCATGGAAGGGTTAGGGGGTAGAGGGTGGGAGGGCGGGGCTGGGAAGGAGGGAAAGAGGACAATATGATGGAGATGTAACCTGAAGCAACAAATAAATAAATTTATTAAAAAAAAAAAAACATCAACCCAGCAGTCCTCTCTCAACAGTTCTCTCTCCCCAAAACGCAGGCCCAATTTTGTAGGTCTCAAGGCCTGGGTTACAATCTGTGAAATATTGGAACAGGATCCTGGGGCCCTAAAAGTGAAATCTGTGACCCACATATCATCCAGAAGGGCTCCTTTGAGGGCAAGACATTTCCTACAAGCATTCTCCATAATGAATCTGTTTTAGGTAACATAAAGAGCGATTGTGTTTATGTTGGTTCTGCCTCCAACACGAATGAATGAGAATAAAACATTAGGGAGTCTCAGTGCCAGGAACAGAGGTAATTCCACTGTCAGAAGTAAAAGTGCAAAAAGAAAGCAGGGTGATTAAAAAGTCACAGTTATCAAACTGCTGCTTATTAACACTTTTGAGGGCTTTTATTCACGTCCTTTCTGTGGCATATCAAGTTGCAATAAGACTAGGCATCTCCCTCATCTTGAGGCTGGATGCGGCAACCCAGTAGGAGGAAAAGGTTCCCAAAAGCAGACTAAAGGAGCAAGAGACAGCCCCTGCTCCCACTGTTCTTGAGTCCCATAAGAAACCCAAGCTACACAGCTGTATAGAGAGGGCCCAGGCATGTCCCATGCACACTCATTGGTTGTTGGCTCAGTCTCTATAAGTCCCTATTAGCTCAGTTTGGTTGATTCTGTGAGTTTTCTTGTGGTGTCCTTGACCCCTCTGGCTCTTACATTCCTTCCTCCCTTCTTCTGAAGGGTTCCTCAAGCTCCGCCTAATGTTTAGCTGTGGGTCTGTTCCTCTGCTCCCAACAGTAGCTGGATGAGGCCTCTGATGACAATTTGGCTGGGTACCCAAATATGAGTACTGAGGATATCATTAGGAATCATTTTTTTCCTAGGTCTCTGAGCTGTCCTGCCTCTGGGTCCTGGCCCTCCAGGCAGTATAAGGGGTTGGCTCCCTCTCATGCCATGTGTCTCAAGCTGTACCAGTCCTTGGTTGGCCTCTTTTGTCTCACCTTTGACACTGGGACATACATCTAAGGTGGTTCCAATAGAAAAAAATCATAAGATTTTTTTATTTATCTTCTCCCTGCATTAAAGCTTCTCAAGAATGGACAGAAGATTTCATTCATCTTTCTCTATTCTCAATAGGCACTGGTGCCTGACATGAGAGAGCTAAAAATAAATATTAATTGAATCAGTCAATGAGGGGAAAAGTTCCTATAAATTCAGCTGAAAACTAAACACTGACAAATCAAATCATATATTAACTCCATTAAGGAAATGTGCTCATCTAAAACCATAAGAAAAAAAAAATCAAGGACCAGATAAAGCGGTGTCAACTCCATGAAAAAGGAAAGCTTGAGTTAGAATCTTACTGTTCCTCTTAGAAGCACTTGACCAAGTTCTTGGACGTCCCAGACCCCCTTCACTATCCTTAAGTAAGAAAGCACTTGCCTCTTAAAGTGTTTCAATATAAGCAAACCACTCTTCCTCTAAGGAAGTATTCATTCATGAATGATGTCCCTTGAATTTTTATCAGCAGTTATTTTGTAAACTTAACTATTACTTCATAAATTGATAGGCTAAATTTGGATCTCTTGAAATGCTTCTCGTATCACATCAAGTGGTACTATTTTTACTTCTTGTCCTATCTCAATGCTCTTAATCACCCAGACATCAACCTTTTTTTTTTTGTTTTTGTTTTGTTTTGTTTTGTTTTTCGAGACAGGGTTTCTCTGTGTAACCCTGGCTATCCTGGACTCACTTTGTAGACCAGGCTGGCCTCGAACTCACAAAGATCCGCCTGCCTCTGCCTCCCAAGTGCTGGGATTAAAGGCATGCGCCACCACCACCTGGCGACATCAACCTTTTATATCCACTGCCTACATAAAGGCCACATCCATGGATCTGTATACTACTGAGAAGTATTTGCTTTAGGAGAACTGCTGTGCACTTCTTCTGAAAATACTAATTTTAATATTGCTTTGTAGTTGTCAGCTCCTGACAGCACCCCCGCCCCATTCTACTCCAAGTAGAATATGGCATCAAAGAATCTCTAATTGGAGATGGTTGAATTAGTGGCAAGCCTGTCACTTGGCAAGAAAACTCCCTTGCTTCAACTGTACACAGACTGCTGTCCAAAAAGGACAAAACTTGGAAGCAGGTAAGTCGACAGCCTAGCTCTGCCAAGACAGGGTAGGCAAGTCCTTCATAATTCCTGCTTTACAATTAATGTCTGTCAGAGAAATGGGGCCAAACACCTGAAGATTGATGCTGTAATGTATGGAGAGAAATTGGGAACTGTCCAGGCAGCCAGTTGAATGTCATTTCTTAGTTTTGGAAGCTGCTGGGCCCTGCACTTCCTGTATAATCAAATATATTTATCCTTCTCAGGTCTCTGATGTGGTTGAATATTAGATAGATATAGTCCCATCATTAAATTTTGAGTTGTTTAGGAATTAAGAGGGTGTTCTGGATCTAAGAAGATGTTTTTAAAATTGTGATGCAAGTTAGTATGAATATTGAGTTATATATAGAACTTTAAACTCATGGAGATGGTTAGATAGTAAAATGTTAAAGTCATTTACCAAATACATATGGACTGGACATTGGGAATGCATGCTAAGCCTTGTAATTCTCATAATTTTTTATTTTTATATTTAATAATTCTATATTATATCCACATATAGAATTTATGGCCTAATTATTTTTGTTGTTTTGTGTTGTATTTGTTGGTATAAGAGAAAGAGCCATTTGTTGGACTGAAATGGGGAGCTGTTTGAGGGGAAAATATATACCTTAAACTTAAAAAAAAAAAGTAAGCAGTTAGGAATGAGGGGGAAAAGGGTGGGAGGGTGGTACAGGGGGAAGTAGGAAGGGGATTGTGATTGAGATGTAACTTGAAGAAATAAAAAATATTGCTTTTTAGAAAGAAGATCAGTAGTCCTGGCCTGAGGTTCTGGGAACTCAGGATTTAAGTTAGCACAAAGAATTTTAATGAACCCTTCGACTCTAGATAGAGTGCAAGCAAGAGAAGAGGATGTCAAAGTTAAAGGGCTGGTGGAACAATTCATTTATGCAGTGTTTGCCTGATATGCAGAGGCCTGGCTTAATCCCCAGCATTTTGGGTGGAGAAAATGAAAACAAGTCCCATCTCTTCTGCTAATTTGAATAAATTAACTTGACCCTAATAATGGAAATCTTTCATGCTCACTTGGCTGAAAAAGAAAAATGCATTCATTATTTTCTTTCTGCCAATCACACTAGAGACATTGTACATAAATGTCAAGATTACCAGATGATCCTACACCTTCCTAAAGAAAGAACATAAATTACTCATGAACTGCAACCATGTGTTCAGGTCTAGCAGAGAAGGTAAAAGCAGAGATGGTTAGGACTGACAGCTTCTGATTTCACAAAGTCAGGGCACTGACATTTTATTCCTCATCATTTATCTTCAACCAGTTTATCCCTGAGTGTTTCTTTGTTCTTGGCACAAGAATAAAGAGAACATGGAGAATGCAGTTCCAATGTCACTATTCATAAAGGGGAAGCTGCATTAAATCTAGCCAAAGTCCCAAGATCCACTAGAGAGGTTTGAATCATCCTTAGATATCTAACTGCTCCTGAAGTTGTAAATCTTAATTTTCATAGGACTGCATTGGTGGAGGAATTGAAACCCAGAAAAATCTGAGTATGGCTAGAGAGAGTCAATTTCTGTACGGAACATAGAGCATCATATACTGTGCACACTGAAGACACAGGTGTCAAAATGAGAAAATACACAGTCCTCCCTCAGCTGAGGAATAAACAGATTGCTTTTGTCACATTCCAAGGACATGAGCAGTAAAGATGAGCCAATAACTGTGTTTGCAGAAGTGACTGTTTAGAACTGTAACAGTGTGGCCATTAACAAATGTCTGTGGTGTAGGACTTAAGTCCCAAACATGAAGCGTTATTTAAAATATAACATAAAAAAATGAGACAGCACGTCATTACTACATCTTGGAGTTTAATCAAACTAAAAAGAACAGTTGTTCTGTCTTTAAGAAAAAAGGAAAGAGTAGTGTGCAATATTTTTAATATATGATGACTGGGTAGAGTTAATGACTCTTGCACAGAAGGTTTATCTGTAAACACTGCAGCAAGTCCAAGGATTTTAAACACAATAAATGACTGGTTTCAATCAGATGCAGCTAGCAGGAAATCCATGGCCCATAGGAGCAATTACCCATCTCTTGACTGAAGTACAGGGCAATTACAAGCTAGCGAACTACACTCACAATACCGGAGCACTTGACTGCATGATGCTAATGGAACTGGAACAACAAACAGCGGTTTGTGGCTTCATTTCTCAGCTTCAACCCTTCCCCAGTCTCTGTCATGTTCCTCTTATCACTCAGGACAGAGAAATTGTGTCTGTTAAAGCATTATCATCTTTAACCAAAGCCCAGGCATCAGGGATTTCTCTGCCCCACACCCTGCTACAGCACCTTAGAAATGTTACACTCACCCTGATTTTTGTTAACTGTATTGTGTCATGGTCAGTGGTAGGGCTGGCGACTTCTTACCAGAGTCACATGTTCAACATTTGGTGTTCATTTGTGACTAAGACAATTAGCCAAATCAACATTGCTAATGGTAGGGAAATGAAGGGAAACTATCAGAGAAACAAATTAGAAAGTATTCTTTAGTTCGCTGGGAAAAATAGCCCAACCTTATCTGTGGAGAGTAAAGCTTAAAGAAAGAAAAAACTGGCAGTGCTCTATCAAACTAATCTTCCATCCTCTTTGCTTTTATTTTTATTATCTAGTACTTCCAGAAGATCTTGTTTGGCAAGAATTAAATTCTGTGTTGCAGGTAGATCTCTGAGTTTAAGGCCAACTTGGTCTACATAACCAGTTCAAGGACAAACAGGGCTACATAGACAGGCCTTGTAGTAAAAATATAAATACATACATACATACATACATACATACATACACATATATTTAAAAATAAATGCTGTGCTACATAAATTTTCCAGAACCACTATAAATTTTACAGAACCACAAAATATATACTAATACTCCTATTGGAAGAATAAAATGGCAGACAGGCAGGGTAAGTTTCTCAAGACAACACTGTTAAATGTGCTGTTGTTTCAGGACTTTAATTAAGCTGTGACTCATAAATATCATATCATCTTGTCTCTGTTATTGAGTAACTCTGTGAGTCACAACTATTATGAATAACAGGCAAAGTTACGACATCATATTCCCATGACAGACATTAACAGTCAATCCAAACATCATTTCTAATTCAGTGTTGACAGGACCATAGAATCACTCATCACAGTATTTTAGTAAGATAAGAATCTTTGGCTCTTCTCCTCTCTCTCTCTCTCTCTCTCTCTCTCTCTCTCTCTCTCTCTGTCCCTCTCTGTGGGACAGGGGAGGGGGTATGCTCAGGATCTCATTATGCAAGCTATGCCAACTTCCAACTAATTCATAATGTTTCTTTATTTCTTTATAGTTTTTTGAGACAGGGTCTCACTATGCAGACCAGACTGACCTTGAACACATAAAGATCCACATGCTTCTGCCACCTCAGTACTGAGATTATCGGCAAACACCACCACATCCAGCAAATTCACAATCTTTCTGCCCCAGCGGCTCAAGTACGAGGTTTACAGACATGTGCCAGTATGCCCAACCCAGCCTTCAATTCTTACGAAAACTCCAGTTTACAAGTCTATGAATGGTCTTTATATGATGCTGGATTGTAGATATTTAGTGAATATTAAAGTCTAAGGCATCACATATAGAAAGAACACAGATACATGAAACCTGTACAGGTCAGTGTTCAGTTTTTACCTCTCCAATTTACTAGATACATGTTGTAAGAATGTTATCTACTTTCCAGATCTTTGTGACCTTATCTATAAGGTAAAGATGTTACTTCCTGAGCTGTCCTGAGACTAAAATAAGATGGTATCTACTCTTAAGAGGAACCCGACCTTTCAGAAATACCAAACCTCCTAATAGAATTAAAAAGAAAAAAAAAAACCAGACTTGAATCTCCAAATACTAAAAATAAATGAAAGGGATATTCTTAAGGAAGAGTGGAATTGGAAACAGCTGTTTAAAATGACTGCTGCCTGGACCCATGAAAACTGAATACAGTCCACACCCAGAGAGGACCTATAGCATTAACTAACAAGAGAAACTGAGAAATTGCTTAGATCTTGAATTGAGATAGAGACAGAAAATATTCACCATTGAGTCAAAGGTTGGAATGGGTCAAAGGTTGGAATATCAAGGCATGTGACTAAAGGAATGAAAACCTAAGGAAAATAATCTGCTTCTTACTTGGACCCAGCTAATAGATCCAATCTTTGTTCACATCCAATTGAGAACCTTTTAAGAGGCTATAATAATGTTGAAGAACTGTGGAACTCATTTGAAATAACATTGGTCCTATCCAGAATATTGGTGGCCCAGTCAGTGTTCCTGAGAATTAGAATTTAGGTCCAGTTTCATATTGAGGGTGCTTCAAGCACTCTATCTGTCTCAAACAAAGTCTTCAGTGTGGATTACTTGTTGCTCACCCTTTCCCTAAGAAAGGGAACATAATTCTTGCTTTTCCAAATATACCTCAGGGGTCCTACCTACATGGAAGGACCTCTCAATAACTAAGTTCCCATGCCTAGGATAGAAGCGAAATTGTGCCTAATCAAGTTTCCAAGCATTTGAGAGACTAGGACTCCAGTTTTTACCTTCTATATTTGAATTTTCTCATGTTTAAAGGAGTTAGAAAAGCACAGAAAAATGTTCTCTCATCAAGTCTAAATGAAAGTAGGAAGCACAGAAATGTTAATTCCTGTCACTGTGGTCACATGCATTGGTGCAGTCCTCATTCGGCCTCTAGTGAGGATGGTTACAAACAAACAAAAAACATTGACGCTGGGTGGTGGTGGCGCACGTCTTTAATCCCAGCACTTGGGAGGCAGAGGCAGGCGGATCTTTGTGAGTTTGAGGCCATCCTGGTCTACAAAGTGAGTCCAGGACAGCCAGAGCTACACAGAGAAACCCTGTCTCGAAAAACCAAAAAAAAAAAAAAAAAAAAAAAAAAAAACATTGACAAGCTTGAGTCATAAAATAGTTAATAGAGGAGATGGAGAGAGAGATGGCTCAGTGGTTAAGAGCACTGGCTGCTCTTCCTAGAGACCCAGGTTTGAATCCCAGCATCCACATTGTTGCTCTCAATCATCGTTAATTCTAGTTCCAGAGAATTTGATGCTTTCTTCTGACCTTCTTAGGTACTACATGAATGTGGTTTGCAGGTATCCATTCAGGCTGAACACTTATACACATAAAGATAAAGATTTAAAAGGACAGAGAAAAGATTTACTCTAGAAGATGTATAGACATATATGAAACATGAGAATATGGGTGTCCAAGGAGTTCAGAACTGTTAGGCACATAGCATCGAATAACAACCCATTTTGTTCTCTTTCCTTCTTTCCTTTCCTTGCTTTGAGATTAAAGGCATACACTTCTATATCAGAAGGATGGCACCTTACCATTTTGTAGTAATGGGTTATCACTGATGCCTAACCACCATGAACAATCCCTGTCTTGTTGACGTTCCCTACTTTTATTCCTAAATGATGTATATCACTGATCAAAAGTGTTTCATCATATGAATGTAGATTTTATGGAAATATGATGATACTTGTTCCTATATGTATAAAGTGATACTTCATAGAAAACACAAGATTTGGGATCTTTAGGCCTCAGTTGTTAAAATAATTTTCAACTGATAGAAGCACTTGAGTTATTGACAACTAAATAGAAACATATACTAGTAGATCTCATAGGTCAAGTTCCTTTGAGGATCTGAGATATTTCAAAACTGTGATGTTAGCCTCATTTTCATGATGAAATGTGTTCATTATTCACTCCTCACCTTATAGACAGTCTCTGTTCCCTTTGTTACTCCTTAAAAAGTATGTGTGCTATGACATTCATCTGGTCTTCTTAGCCTCCTGGTTTCTACAACCCTTCCCATTGCCCTCCAAAAAAAAAAAGAGCCACAAAATTAAGAAAAAATATCCAGCTGAAAGGGCAAGGTTTTCTAGAAGAGGAAAAAGGGTGGGAAATGAATTATTTCAGACCAAAAGCAATTATATTTTGAAGGCAGAAGCAGACATCTTCTGGCACAACTGTCAAGATGTTACAAAAAGATTAAAGGAGGGTTTTTTTTTGTCATTTAAAATCTGTTTCTGGTTTGAAAAAAAGTGTGCTGTTCAGTTTGTGATTTTTAATAAGATTTCTCAATAGACTTGCTGCTTTAAAAAAAATGTGAGAAAAAAAGAAGCAAAAAAAATTGAAGGCCATGCACCAAACACCGTTGCAATTTTGATACAGTATCATTCATTTTCACCGTTCTTGAGGATTTAGACAAGAGTTTTGTAGGAGGTTATACCCCATACAATAACCTGTCAACAAAATATACTTTTTGGAGAGACTTCTCAGGTTTTAGGCTTCTGTGTGGTTAAAGTAGAAACATCAGATTAATTTCTTTCAAAACACTTTGAGGTTTCACTTAAGCACGCAAAGGCTGGTATTTTCTGCTGTTAACAGTGTGCCAACCTCTTCCTTATGCAGCCTGAAATGGCTGCATACTATTTTGAACCTGTTCTTTGCAATAGTGGCTTCTTCAGTCTTCTATGTAGGACTGAATATCAAACTTCTGCCTGGAAGACATTGTAAAGACTCAGTCAAGGTTGTCCAGTCTCGGTGGACATAATTTTCAGAATATCCTCTGCCCTATCCTCACCTTTAAATACACTCTGCTTTAGAACATGTTCAGAGTCCTAATTTTCTACAAGTGATTAATTTCCATGTCATTCTTTCTTCTTCACAAAGCTTTTCATCCCTCTCATTGTTAGAGTTCAGTATTCGCACTTGAAGGCTTCTCCTCTTCACCCTTCCTGGAAACTCTTTCTCCTGGTGAGAATGGTGGGTTCAAGTCCTGGCCCTGGTATGTCTTAACAAATTCAGAAACTGAAGGACACTGCAAGAGGAGATAAGTCATTTCAGGTCCCGTGTCCAATACCTTATTTCTTGCTTAAGACTTAGGAAGGATGAGTCTAGAAACTGTGCAATGCAACATACAAGAACTATGTGAGGTAACCTTTCCATGCAAATAGTTTATACTCTTTGAAACAAGTAAGCTAAGCCGGGCTGTGGTGGCGCATGCCTTTAATCCCAGCACTCGGGAGGCAGAAGCAGGCGGATCTCTATGAGTTCGAGGCCAGCCTGGTCTACAAAGTGAGTCCAGGACAGCCAGGGTTACACAGAGAAACCCTGTCTCGAAAAACCAAAAAACAAAAACAAAACCCTAAAAAAAAAAAAAAAAAGAAAAGAAAGAAGTAAGCTCTTTGCTTGGGAAACAAGTAGAAGACAGTGTGGGATGCCAATCAGGGAGGTAGGGGGATTCTTTCAGTAATATTTACTCCCATGAAGCAGAGGGGGACACTCCCAGGGTCTTTACATTCATACCTCATCCTGAGAACTCTTAGACATCAACTTTCTCTGGAAAAGTGAACCTGAAAAATAACCAAGTTCCCAAGTTCTCTCCTCTGGCTGATACCAGTGGTAACTTTTTTTCTTTTGTTTCATTCAAACCCTTATCAAAATTCTTGACCACTTCATTTCACCAATTATATCCCAGGCTCTTCTTTTTTTTTTTAAGATTTATTTATTGTGTATACAGTGTTCTGCCTGCGTGTATACATTCACTCCAGAAGAGGGCACCAGATCTCATTGTAGATGGTTGTGAGCCATCATGTGGTTGCTGGGAATTGAACTCAGAACCTTTGGAAGAACAGCCAGTGTTCTTAACCTCTGAGCCATCTCTCCAGCCCCCAGGCTCTTCTAAAATACTGACGGTACTTGAGTATGCCTTAATACTTGGACCACTTTTAAATAATATATGGAAATCAATCCTTCAGCATTCGAGTTGGTGAACAAAAAATTTTAATTTTTTTTAAATTTAATTTTAATGCTCCCCAAATGAAAACTCTAAGAATCTAAGGAAAGTTATTTTGAGTGCAGAAATACAATGACACTTCCAAGAATTTGGGATTAGAAAAGTATCTAATTTATAATTTAACTGAGCTTTGTGCCTTTGGCCAGCCACCTCTATCAGCTAGGAACATGAAAGAGGACAGATGATAAAATTTAAGTCAGCAGGATGGAGAGATGGCTCAACAGTTAAGAGCACTGGTGGCTCTTCCAAAGGACCTGGGTTCAAACCCCAGCACCCACATGGCAATTCAAAACTGTCTGTAGTAGCTAGGCCTACCTAGTGGTGCACACCTTTAACACCAGCACTCTGGAGACAGAGGCAAATGGATCTCTGTGAGTTCAAGGCCAACCTGGACTATAGAGTAAGTTCCAGGACAGCCAGGGCTACCAGAGAAACCCTGTCTTGAAAAACCTAACAACAACAACAAAAAAATCAGTATTTATTAATTGCTAGAATGTGCCTTTTAAAAAGAAAATTTGATGGGAAAGAAATTAAAAGTAACCCAGAGTAGTGGCACTTGCCTTTAATCCCAGCATTCGGGAGGCAGAGGCAGGCGGATCTCTGTGAGCTCAAGGCCAGCCTAGTCTACAAAGCAAGTCCAGGATAGCCAGGGCTACACAGAAAAACCTGTCTCAAAAAAAAAAAAAAATTGAAAGTAATGTATTTTTTTCTTGACATTTGATAAGGCCCACTTTAAATTTCCTGAAGTCACATGGCAAATAAAAAGAAAAGGAGAGGAAAATTAAGATGTGACAAAGGAGGCATTTTAAAAAGCATAATTATTATTGCAGATAAACAATATGTCATAACTTCACCTAGATTTTCCCTGTACATTTTCTTATCCAATCCTCATAACAATATGCAAACACAGGGTGGTGGTCTTATTTGATGGAGCACTGAGAGATAAATTCATGTTATGAACTAAATGTTTGTGATTCCCTTCCCTAGGTGCCCACATACAAACCAAAACCATCAATAGAACATACTAAGAGAAAGGGTCTTTGGAAACTGTTAGACTGTGAGTGAAGTGCCTTCTTAAATGGGGCTTGTACCCTTTCTAGGAGAGATATGAGGGGTAGAGGTGTGACTTAGTGTAGAGAACACATGCCTAGCACTTAAGAACCCTGGGTTTAATCCCTAGAACCCAAGGGAGAGAGAGACAGAGATAAAGACAGAGACAGACAGACAGAGAGGTGAGAGACAGACAGAAGCAGGGACAGAGACCGAGAGAAATGGAGAGACAGGGCATTTTCTCCCAACCCCATCACTGGAAGATACAAGGGGAAAACATCATCTGCTGATGAAGAAGGACACCCTCTGGAGACACCAGATCCGCCAGTTCCTAGACCTTGGATGTCCAAGCCTTCAGAACTATAAGAAATAAATTTCTGTCATTTAATCTACCCAATCCACAGTAGCTTTTTTATACCAACTCCAACTGGCTAAGAAGTACGTAATTCCGCAGCTCAGCTAACCAGAGGATACCGTGAACACACGGGAAAGTACGTGATTATTCCCCCTCCTCTTTCATTACCTCTGAGGTCTCAGTGCACATCCACAGACAGCAGCCCAGTGGCCTGGACCATCAAAGAGAGTGAAAGCCTAAACCACCAGGGTGAACAGAGATCAGTAGGGAGAGCCTAGGATCATCAATCAATCTCCAGTTCAGTGTGAACCTCATCATGACCCAGAAGCCATGTGGAAGATAGAATTCCCCACTCCAGCTCCCTGCCTTCAGAAGCCTGACCACAACAATCAAGCCATCATAATTCCCCAGGGCAAACCTACCTTCTCAGTGCATCTAATTGAGAGGAAGGGGTGACAAAGGTACAAACAAAAGAAGAAAAAAATGCTCAGAGTATTTTGTATTTGTCAATGTGCAGTTGGCATGGGAGTGACCCGTGGTAGTGAAATGGGACTGGCTGTGGGAAGTGTGGGTCGACAAAAAAGAAAGGAGGGTGTGGAGGATAAAAGTGAGGCAGACAACTCAGAATTTTTCCCTTTTGAATTTCAACCTGTTGGATAAAAACAATAGCAAATGAGGCACTGAATATTCATGAGGCAGGGAAGGTATTTTAAGTTTTTCAGGAGACAGCTCGCTGAACGGAATTGCTAATTATGTCTCACATTGCTCCTTCCAATTCAGTTAGCTTGATTATGGCTGAGTTGTCAACTCTCCTGCTCTTGAGGTTCCACGGTTTCGGCCTGTTCTGAGGCTTAATACTAAATTAGAATTACACTTAAAAAAAATGTTTTCCCTTATTGAAGTGCTAGCTTTAACCATTGTGACAGTATAACCTTTCTCAACAAAAATAAAATTAAAGCCGCCAAGGGTTCAGAATCAAGGGTTTTTGGAGTTAGTGGAATGTGAGGAATGTAATCACAGCTGTGACAATTGCAAATTAAGATTGAACAATGAGCCAAATTAAAAGGGTGAGAAAGAGCAGAACGCCATATGGAGTAACTTGCTGCTACCCCCACAGGATATCTTTGATTTTTTAGGATGAGAAGCATTAGTCAATGGAGGAACAGGACTGAACAGAGCTTGGAATGTCACTAACCCCAGCCACTGCCTCCCTCAAACCCATCCAGTAGCCCTTCCTTTTACTTAATCTCTTTGCTTTTGAATTGGAACTTTGCTGCAACCAAGGTACTGGTTCATGTGAGGGATGGGGAATAAAGCAAGGCCCTCACGGGACAGTTAGGCCTGCTCTAAGTCCATCTAACTTAGACTCTTCATCACTGTTACAGAATAGCTGAGAAAGCAGCTCAAAGGGGGAAGGATCTCTTTTTGCTACCAGATCAGATCTTTGGGACTGCCACGGCAGAGAGGTCATGATGGAGCAAGGCGGCTTGCTTTATGGTAAGCAGGAGGCAGAGGAAGGAGAAAAGACAGGATCAGGGAACAGTCCCAGCCACCTACTTTTTCCAGTAGAGCCCATTCCCTTACCTTTTATCACCTTCTAACGGCACCATCGTATTAATTAATTGAGAAATTAATCCAATGATTGGGTGAATACAATCACTAGCCAAATACCTATCAGGTGGCTCTAAGTTCTCAATGCATGAGCCTGTGAAAGACATTTTAGGAGTCTGTGGAGAATTCACCATAAATGTAGAGTAAGAGCAAGAGAGACTCCATCAAATTAATATTAGAGTAAGTTCATCTATTCCTTTCTTTCAAACACATTCTAGTCTTGACATGCCTCTTCTGAACACACAAAGAACAATAGAAGGTAGAGAGGAGATAAGAATGAGGACAGAAGCAACTTTGCCTAGGGGATCGCTAATGTCTCACCCCAAGGGGCAAGTAGCATTGTCCCCACCTCTCTGCATAAGGAAACACTGCATGAGTGATAGGAAGGGACGGTCCAGAGTGCTGGTCCAAAGCAAGGATACAGTCAGAAGTACTTACAATGGGAGCTCTACTGTGCTGGACTACATTGAGTGGAAGGGAAAAGCTGCAGTAGCTGGTAAAGCAGTATAATTTCAAGAGAAGGGTCTTAGTTGAGAACATTTATAACATATCCCCTAGAAATACAGGAAATAATCTGGCCAAGGGGTGAAATATTTCTTAAGAGGGCTAGTCATTATGATCGAATTGGAGAACTGTGGCTGCAATATAAAAAACCCAGATTATCCTATTTAGGAGTCATGGGAAGAGATCTAAGTCTCACTGGCCTAGAGCTCCAACCAATTGCAAAGATGATGACAACCAAGCTGATGACCACATATATATCAGGGAGTTCAGCTGCATTACATGGAACAGAGATGAGCCACCCCCGTTTCACCATGTCCCATAGCAAATGTATAAGGTACTAAACAGTGGTTACTTTATAATACCATGCATGGTACTGGATGACTGATACAATCAGCACTAAATATGGTACATTTATTCCTGGTAAACCAAACTTTCAAGTCAGGGGGAAAAATAGATTTTGAAAGCAATCCTAATTGTTCCCAAGCAATATCTGAGGCTGACCTTAATCAGTGGCACTAGAGCAGCAACAATCATCTTTCATACTAAAATTCAAGTTTCAGCTACAAGTGCATCGTTCTGCCTGAGTAGAAAAGTCTCCAATAGCAACAGATTCTATCCCCACATCTGTCTTCCCTGAATAGCATCAGAAGAGTGTTATGTGCATGCACTTCAGCCTCAGAGATGTACCAACCCCAAAAATAAGTTTGGGGTTCAGGGTACCATTGCATTATGCAGGTTTGGTTACTCGCTCTAATGGGTTGCTGGCAGAACTGACCCCAAACTGGAACAGAGAAAATAAAAGTCACATCTATAACTAAAGCAGCCAAGTGACAGAAGAAGGGGGAGAGAAGCCAGCTGCTTTAAAAAAGGGAAAGAAAAAAAAAGCATAGCAAAGAAATACATTCAACGCTATAATGGTAGATGCTATTTTCCAGTTTGGTAAGTGGCTCTGTTAGTCCACCTGTCTCAAGAACATAACTGGAAGATATCATAAGCAATACGCAGGATTGTTTTCTTCTTTTGAAACCTAAGAGATGGAGAAGTTAGAAGGCACCATTTTTTTTTTTTTTGTCCAAAATGTTCCTTATTTCTGTTTCTCAACCTGATCTTCTGACATAAACTCAAGCGCCCCTGTTGTGTCAGAGATTATCTTAAATGGGATCTTTCTCCTGATAGAATTTTTGGTTCTCTAGCATCCCCACTACTGCAGCTCTGTGAAGGTTCCATTAGCTCTATCTGAGCTTACAATGTGAACTCTCAGTGATCATGGAAATATATAATATATATATATATATATATTATTTTCAATGATATCCGGTTAGGCTGACATCCTTAAGCAGCCAAGGTGGAGAAATTAAAATCACATCGTGAAATGCAACAAGTATTTATTCACTTGTACTCTTCTTCACAGAGGCTTTAGAGGCACGATGTTGTTTATAATTAAGTAAAGTTATCCCAAAAATATGTCCTGTTTCACATGATTCGTTACGTCTCTGGATGCCTGTCTTTAAGGAGAGAGTAATTGGCTTCATTGAAATAGTTTTCACTGCTTGCTCTGATGATGTAGATCAGTTGGAAGGTTCAACTGTAAGTTGATGGTGCTTATAAGAAAAGTGTTCCCATGATTCTAGTCAAAAGGTTCAGCCCCCCCTTTTTTCACTCTCAACAATATAACACACACCAAAAAGCTAAATTAAACTCCATTTCCCATATGTTAATTTTGAGCTCCATCCCTGTAACTAAAGACAGCATGAAAGGAAAAGCCCAAATGGAGGCAAAGCTAAGCCTTAGCAGCAACAAAGACTAAAAGTTGGAGAATATCAGAATAACCAATGGGAAGAACTGGAAAGGAGTTTCTATCTTATGTCACTTAAATCCTATTCAAGACAAATCCTCTGACTGGAAGAGAGGTCAGAGACTCAAGATAGTGAGCATTTATCATGAATAGCTCCAGGTGAGAAGAAAGGGGCTTCCTCCCTCTCCCCTAATCCTCTTACAGCATGGCCTGCTGGAGGCCTTTCCTTGATGTTTACAATAAACTCCTTCAAAGGCTGTTTAACCACTGTAGTTCTAAAGGGTAATCTGTGAGATGCCTGGGAACAAACACCATCCTATAAATAACAAAACCTAACTTTTTTCATTTCTTGCGTAAAAATTTTAATATACCAAGCAATGGCATGAAAAAGTTCTGCGTCTACTCTTTCTGACCATGAATGCAGCGTGTACCATCCATTCCTCTGGAGAGCCACTGTCCTATTCTTCAGTCATGTAACAGTATAATGAGAGACAGTCCTAGTGCCATGTGGTCAGGACTGAGCAACACAATAAGACTTAAATAACCGCCTCCGGGCATGGTGGCACATGCCTTAAATCCCAGCACTCGGGAGGCAGAGGCAGGTGGATCTCTGTGAGTTCGAGGCCATTCTGGACTACAGAGTGAGTCCAGAACAGCCAGGGCTACACAGAGAAAC
>CAJQZJ010033894.1:2427791-2449534 GCA_907164525.1 Lophiomys imhausi
AAAAAAAAAAAAAAACAAAAAAAAAAAAAAGAGAAAGATTTAAATAACCAAAGTACTATTCGTGGTACCACAGGATTGGTCCAGAACAGTGGTATGGCCCAGGTACAATCAATTAAATCATTCCATTCTAATTTTTAATTTTTTTCGTCATTGGGGACCAAACCCAGAGCCTTTTGTATTCGGTAAAACATCATGATGTGTGTGTGTGTGTGTGTGTGTGTGTGTGTGTGTGTGTGTGTGGATGCATGTATGCATGCACCCTCCTAGGTGTGTGCTTTCTTGTGCATTCTGCCCTCAGAAGGCAGAAGAGGACATCAGATTCCCTGGAGCTAGAGTTATAGACAGTTGTGAGCTGCCCAACATGGGTCATGGGGGCTAAAACCCCTGGAAGAACAGTAAGCACTCTTAACCACTAAGCCACCTCTTCAAACCCACATCATGATTTCTTAAAATGAATGAAGTATTTAATTTTAAATTAGAGAACCTGGTGGTGATAAAACACCATTATCCCCCACCACAAACACAATCCCTGCATGCACTAAATGGTCAAGTCTAAAAGAAGCAAATCAAAGGAAGGAACAGATCATAACATGATCTCTAGATCTGCCCCATACTAATTACTCCAGAGAGCATAGTTAGATTATACACATACAGAAACATCTGTGTCATGTATACTGAAGTGGATTAGCTACCCTACTCTCTTTTGCTTCAGCAAAAGTTGCTGACATAACCAAAGAGCCCTGATTACTAGCATAGGTGTTATTAATTTTTTTTTCTCCAAAGATGGGGAAAAATGAAACACAGAAGAATTAAAAGAGTTTTCCAAGATCACAATGATGTGAATGGCAGAACTTGGGTTGAAACTAAACTCATGAGAATTCCAGAGTCAATTCTAAGAATGGAGAGATTTGTTTTGACTCACAGTTTAGGGGGCTTGGAGCATCAGGATGGGAGAGCATAATGTAAAAAAAAAAAAAAAGTAATTAAATTATATTGGGTGTCATTTGTAGAAATAATTAGTTAAAATGTTTAACAGTATTTATATTGTATTAATTGGTTTGGTGGCAGTTAATTCTTATCCAGACATTATAAAAGAGTGCACAGACACTGGGTGGATTTTAACAAGCCTTGGCCTGAATTGTGCAATCCTAGCCCATCTAAGCTAGCTGGTAATTCTATTACCCAAAATGACCCTATATATACATATGTCCCTTTGGACTACCATTCTCCACAATACGCCAATGTTCCAGGCCATGTGGAAGGATCTTCTCTAATCTACCCCATGGTGTGTATCTCCTTCTTCATGCTCCTGGATGGAATACATGAATCCTCTGTCTAAAGCTCAGATTTCCTGTTCTAATCTCAGGAAGTCCCACCTTTCTCTGTCTTTGCACAATCTCAGCCTCAGCATTTATTTAACCAATCAGAGTCAATGCTTAACACTACACCATCAGCATAACACCTGAAGCTGCTCAATCTATGGAGGTAGGTGTTTGTTGTGTGGCTGACTTGCATCTCAGCAGACAGGAAACAGATAGCTCAGACCAAAAGCACGGCCACACTATAAACCTCAAGACCCAATGCCCATCACCAATGTTCTTCCTCCTTCCAGATCCAACCTCCTTAAAGCTTCACATCCCCCCAAAATAGCCTCATCAACAGGGACCAAGTGTTCAAACACGTAAGCCTGAGGTAACCATTTGGCATTCGAACCATAACACTGACCAAGCAATAGTTTGTGCTTGTAATAGAATATCTTACAGGTCTGCAAACACAAGTTATGAAGTTCACAAGGAAGCACTATGTGTCAGGCATCATGCTAAGCATTAGGTAACACAGTCTAACACAGATCCTTGTAGTTTTTTTAACTTCTTCTCTAGTTAAGATAATGTAAACCTTATCTCTGAGAGATGTTGGATATTACAACATCCAACACATAGATGGATCATATCCCTAAGCAAATATCTAGCTTTCTGTTTTGTTCTACCCTAGTCATTATCTAATTCATGGTCTAGTGGACAATAAAAAAAACAACACACAGAAAATGAAAAGACATAATGGTGATCTACATCGAGAAAAATTCCACTAAGCCCTGAAAATCTCCTTCAGGAAACAGATTTGTTTGTGAAGTCAAGAGAGATTTCCAAGAGTCAATTGATTCTGAGCTCAGGCATGAAAGAAGAATCTCATAGTTTGGATCTTAGATGTTCCCCATAGACCTGAGTCATGTTAAGTAGTGTTGGAAGAATGATGGAAGCTTAGGAGATCTTAATGGGAGATCTTTAAGTTGTTGGCTTCATGACATCAAAAACAGTGGAACTCAGCCACTTTCTTTCCCTCTCACTTCCTAAGATGAGCAGTGCCAACATCACTAGGCCGTAGGCTCCCAAAATGGTATCTTGCCCTGTTCTAGCAATGAGTCTGCCTGCTGGAACATACACTGAATCTTCCAAAACCACAAATCAAAATAAGACCTTCTTCCTAATAAGTTGACTATATCAGCTATTTGTTATAGTGAGGGAAAGCTCACTTCCACAGAGAAGGAGAGTTTCCTGGGTAACCGACAGGCAATCAAGTAAAGAGTCCAAACACATAAAACATGACTATTGACTATTTTTTACGCACTGTGCATATTGCTGAAAAAAGTATATAGATGCCAAAAATAAAAGAATGACTAAGGTAGAACAGAACAGAAAGCTAGATGTTTGCTTAGGGATACGACCCATCTAGGAGTGGGATGGTGTAATAGCCAACCTCTCTCAGAGACAAGCTTCAAATTGTCTTCACTAGAGAAGAAGTCAAGAAAAACTACAAACTTGAGAGTGAGTCATGCTTCCACACTTGCATATCTTTAGTTACAAGTGACTATTTACCTACCTGTCAGTTGAGCTGAGAACACCATCGATTTGCCTTTGAAGTGAACCTCTCACATTTAAAGAGGTTTTTTTTTTTTTTAAGCTGTTGAGGCTTACTTGATCTAAGTCTCAGACATGTTTGAAGTTGTGACTTAATGGAAGATTATTTTTACTCCCAGTGATCAAGCAGTAAATGAGATAAAGCAGTGAGGAGACAAGCTTAATAGAATATGTGGTTGCACCGTGTGTTAATCTTTATAAAAGGCAGAATGAAAATAACAGGAAACCAGGAAGAAATTGGGACAGATGGCTGAACAGCTCAAAGACATGAAAAACAACTCTTTTCTACACAGGCTTTTCAAAAGCAAACCCTTCTCATATTTGGTTTAATACATAAAATGGCATCAAAGAAAGTGAAGATGGAAAACCTAGATTGAAATCTTCCCAGTAGCTGTTCCCTTGCACCCTTCATCTAACCCTCATCCCTTCCCTGCCACTCTTCTGAAGGGCCAAATACACCGGGAGCAGTGGCTACAGGTTTTCAGTAAAGAACAAAGACAGATAACATAGACAATCACCATCTGTGTTCATGTCCCATTATGTAAAATGCTGACTTCTGTGAATTAACAAGATAGTGGAGACTCCTTGACCTCACCAGATTCAATAACCACACTCTGGGGAGGCCACTGAAGCAGGTGGCAGAGGAGGAAAGAGAATGCCAGCTACATTTTCTAAAACAGCCTCCATGTCAGTTCAGTCACATGGCTTTTTTGGAGATGGTGGGAGGGGCTGCTCTGCTTTACTTCTTTTTCCATACAGAATACACAAATACAAAACAAAAAAACAGTCAAGCTACTTCATTTTCAATTCAAATCAGAAAACATACAAAGCTGAGATAGTCACAGGGAAGATAAAGGAAACCCTTGTTAGCAGGTATCTGTTTAGTCAATGGGTTTAATCTACAGATATGGAGATAAAAACCAATAGGGGGCAAATTTTGAGCTAATTTGGAGAATACGGCAAAGCTGAATTTCCCAATGGTCTTCTAATATTCTCTGAGTCTTACTCCTCTGCTGTGTCTGTTAAAGATTCTTGGCCAGACATAGTAGGTAGTATACACCCAGTACTCAGGAGGCAGAGGCAGGTATATCTCTGTAAGTCAGAGGCCTGCCTGGTCTACATAGTGAGTTCCAGGACAGGCAAAGCTATACAATGAGATCCTAACTCGTATATATTCCATATTCTTGATCCCATATCAACTGTTTTGTTTTGTTGCAATAAAGATAGAGCATGAGAATTAGGGTTTCTCTTCTTGAATGGTGGGATCAAGAGTATGCACCCTCACCACCCCGCTCTGTATGACTCCAGAATACATAAGACCACCAACTCTACGGTGCTCCCCCCGTCTCTGCTGAAGTCAAAGGCATGGGCCAATACCACAATTCTCTTGTATTTTACCTTAGCTCCACGTCTTCTCGACACCTGGAGGTCTGCAAAACCAGGCCGAATGGCTGTATCCTCTATTCCATTCACAGTGTTTCAGCCCTGCCACCTGCCTTTTTTTTTTTTTTTTTTTTTAGTTAATAAATTTATTTGTTTGTTGCTTCAGGTTACATCCTTATCATATTGTCCTCTTTTCCCGCTTCCCAGCCCCACCCTCCCATGCTCTACCCCCTGACCCTTCCGTGTTGTTCCTCTGGGATGGAGTGTCCCTGCCTAACAGTCTCTCACCACAGATCAGGAGTCATATGAGGGCCAAGAGCCTCTTCATTCTCCGGGGGCCTACGAGGCAGTACTGCCAGTGAAAGGTGTCTCCCTGCTACTGGGGGAATACTAAAAAAAAGAGCGACAAACACACAAACCCACAAAAACAAAGAATATCCACAAAAAAAGAGAGGAAAAAGAGAAGGGAAAAGGAAAAAGAAAAAAGAAAAAAAGAAGGAAAAAGAAAAAGATAAAAAAAAATTATGTCCATGTTCCTTTTGGTGTGTTGGTTGTAGTACAGATATCCTGTACGATATAGTTAAAACCCTACTATAAGTGAATAGATGCCATGTGCATCCTTCTGAGACTGGGATAGCTCACTCGGGATGAGCTCCTCTAGATCCATCCATTTGGTTGCAAATTGCATGATTTCATTGTTTCTTATAGCTGAGTAATATTCCATTGTATAGATGTACCACAATTTTTTAATCCATTCTTCAGTTGAGGGATGTAGAGAGCTGCGACGTGCCGCGCCCTAAAGATGGCGCCGGTTTCCGCCTTCCACCAGCCCGACGGTGAGCGCTCTCGGTGGTAAACAAGTCCATATTTGGCTAAGACCGCTGATCTGGCTTGCTTCCGCATACGTGGGCCTCTAAGATAGCACCACGTGGCTTTACTTGATTGGCTGTTCATATAGTATTTAGCCTGTGGGTTGGGTCTGCCCAGGCATTTCGGAAGACTGTGTTCAAGGGACCTGAATAAACTGCTGGAGAAGAGCTTTTGCGAGTTGCGTTGTCCTTGCTGGTCGAGGGGGACGCGACAAGTGGTGGCCCGTACGGGGACCCAGAAAAGACTCAGAACTCCTGCAGTCAGGGGCAGTGCACTGGTAAGTTCCTGGGATAAATTGGGACAATAAAGTTTCACGGAAAATAGCAAACAAAAAGGTAAAGTTTTGCGGAAATAGCAAACAAAGGGTAAAGTTTCGCGGGAAACTGCGAATCGAAAATAAATTTTTAATCATGGGATTGTCTGAGTCACATCCAATTTTTCTGGCTCTTCAGGAGCTACTTTTAGCTAGGAATTTGAAAATTAAGAAGTCTACCCTAGAGAGATTTTTGAATGAATGCGATTCCGTGGCTCCGTGGTTTGCGGTGTCCGGGAATCTTATGGTATCCAGCTGGGACAAATTAGGCAGGGACTTGGATTTTGCTTGGGAGCAAGGGACTCTGAAGCATGGAGTAAGACCAATTTGGAAGATGGTGAGGAGTTGTTTAGAAGATAAGAGATGCTGTAACGCAATCAAGGAGGGAGAATCAGCCTTGGAACTGCTGCAAGGGGAAAGATCTGAGCAGGTAGACAGTGAAAAGGAAAGTAACAAAGGCGAAAGATTTGAGCAGGCAGACAGTGAAAAGGGAAGCAAAAAGAAGGTTCTTCTCTATCCTGATCTTAGAGATTTTAGAGATTTTAGAGATTTTGAGGTCTCAGAGGGCACGGATTCTGAAGGGGAGCTACACGCTCTAATAGAACAGTTGGAGAGGACTGCTATTAGAAAAAGGGAAAAGAAAAGGGTAAAAGGAAAAGACACTTTGGCGGCAGTTGGTGTAAGTGAAGCCGTTGCTGCAGCGCCTTCAGCCACGTTGGCAGCGGTCGGTGTAAGTAAAGCCGTTGCCGCGGCACCTTCAACTCCCCCTCCATATCCAGAAGCCATTCAGATAGATCAGCCTGTTCAGTCCCTGAAAGTAGGGAGATCTTTCTGCCCGGGGATGTGGACACAAGTAAGAACAGAATTACAGTTTGTCTATCCGGTATACCAAGACCCACAAGGGAACAGGTACGAGGAACCGCTCAATTTTAAAGTAGTTAAATCCCTTGCAGAGTCGGTTCGTACCTATGGCATTACCGCTTCTTTTACAATGGCTCAAGTAGAAGCATTAAGCAGACATTGTATGACTCCGAGTGATTGGAGTGGCCTGGCCCGCGCCTGCTTAAGTCCAGGGCAATACTTAGACTGGAAAGCTTTCTTGATTGAGTATGCCACTGAGCAAGCAGCCATTAATCAGAGAAATGGAAATCCAGCCTGGGATAGAGATATGCTGCTTGGGCAGGGAAGATTTGCCAACCAGCAGATAGGATATCCTATTCAGGTTTATGAGCAAATAAACAAGATAGCTATCAAGGCTTGGAGATCTCTTCCTAATAAAGGGGAGGTGAGTGGGAACTTAACTAAGATTCTACAGGGCCCCATGGAGCCCTTTTCAGACTTTGTGGCACGAATGGTGGAAGCAGCAGGGAAGATTTTTGGTGACCCGGATGCTGCCTTGCCACTAATAAAACAGTTGGTCTATGAGCAATGTACCAAAGAGTGTAGAGCCGCTATCACCCCTTACAAGAACAAAGGCCTAGAAGCCTGGATGAAAGTGTGTAGAGAACTTGGAGGGCCGTTAACTAATGTTGGTCTTGCTGCTGCAGTAGTACAGTTGACCAGAAAAGGTGGAGGAAGTTCAGGAGTTTGTTTTAAGTGCGGCAAGATGGGACACTTTAAAAGACAGTGCCCCAGGGGAAGGAGTACAGAAAGTACAGGAAGTGTACAACGCCCCAGGCGGCCAGGGTTATGCCCAAAATGTAAAAAAGGGAACCATTGGGCTAATGAATGCTGTTCAGTGACAGACATCCATGGCCAGCCTTTAACTCAAGGTTATGGTGGCGCTCATCCAGAAAACGGACAGCGGGCCCCATGACCCCAAGGCCCACAAATATAAGGGGCAGTAGAGAATCAGGACAAAGAACAGAATCAAGAGAGATGGCCAACCCTCCACCATCCGAGAGACCGCGGAGAGCCACTGCAGGCTCAGCAGGATTGGACCTCTGCTCCACCACCAGACTCGTATTAACGCCCCAAATGGGGGTCCAGTTAATTGAAACAGATTTTAAAGGACCCCTTGAATCTGGTACAGTTGGTTTGCTGTTAGGGAGGTCATCATCAGCCTTGAGAGGACTTATTGTCCATCCTGGGGTTATAGATTCAGATTATACAGGAGTGGTTAAGATCATGGTAGCCTCCCCCCATGGTATAACAGCTCTCTCTCCTGGAGATAGAATTGCTCAGTTGGTCATGTTGCCGAGCTTACATGATTGCTATGCAGCAAGGGATCGAGAGAGAGGAAAAGATGGTTTTGGGTCCACGGGCACAGATCTGACTTTTCTCTCCTTGGATTTGGACCAACACCCCGTCTTGGAGTTAAAAGTTGATGGTAAAAAGATCTTGGGCCTTTTGGATACTGGGGCTGATAGGAGTATCATAGCAAAGAAAGACTGGCCTTCAGGTTGGCCCGTACAAGCCTCTTCTCAAACACTTCAAGGCCTGGGTTATGCTAAGACTCCAGATATGAGTGCAAGATTATTAAAGTGGCAGGACCAAGAAAACCACTCAGGAGAAATGCAGCCATATGTACTTGAGCTCCCTATCTCCCTTTGGGGAAGAGACCTTTTAAAGGATATGGGATTTAAATTGAGTAATGACTATTCTGATTCAGCCCAACGTATGATGCAAGATATGGGATATGCTCCAGGCTTTGGAATAGGAAAATATTTGCAGGGGCGGAAGAGTCTCATATTTATGCAGCAAAGACAAAAGAGACAGGGCCTGGGTTTTTCCTAGGGGCCACTGAGGAGGGCATTCCCATAACTTGGAAGATGGAGGATCCAGTATGGGTTCCTCAGTGGCCACTTTCCTCTGTAAAATTGAATGCAGCCAAAGAGTTGGTGGATGAACAGATGTCTCTAAAGCATATAAAACCATCTGTATCTCCCTGGAATACACCTATCTTTGTCATTAAAAAGAAATCTGGAAAATGGAGATTGTTGCATGACCTGCGTGCCATAAACCAACAAATGCAGATCATGGGCCCAGTGCAACGCGGCTTGCTGCTTTTATCATCTTTGCCAGCCTCATGGCCCATTATAGTTATAGATATAAGAGATTGTTTTTTCTCCATCCCTTTGTGTGCCAAAGATAGTGAGAGATTTGCATTTACTGTTCCATCCTGTAACCATGAGGAACCTGATCAGCGGTTTGAATGGGTAGTATTACCCCAGGGCATGGCAAACAGCCCCAGTATGTGCCAACTGTACGTGGGGGAAGTCATTGCTCCCTTGAGAAAGAATTTTCCAGATTTGAGATGTGTTCATTATATGGATGATATCTTACTGGCAGCTAAGAGTGAACAAATGTTAGATAGGGCCGATGAAGAATTAGTTCAATTATTAAAAAAGAAAAGGTTGTTTATTGCTGCTGATAAGGTTCAAAAGGAAAATGTGGTTGATTATTTAGGAGCGAAGGTTGGACCTGAAAAGATAATACCTCAAAAGATTGAGATAAGAAAAGATAATTTAAAGACTCTAAATGATTTTCAAAGGTTGTTAGGAGATATCAATTGGGTAAGAGGCTATTTGAAGCTACCAAATTATGAAATAAGACCCCTATATGATATTTTGAAAGGTGATTCAGCACTTAATTCTCCTAGGCAATTAACAGTAGAAGCAAGAAAAGCTTTATGTAAAGTGGAAGAAAGGTTGCAGAGTGCCTTCCTAAAGAGATGGCAGGAAGGACAGCCCATTGCATTGTGCATATTTGCCACCTATGGACAACCTACAGGATTGTTATGGCAGGACGGACCATTATTATGGACCCATTCAAAGATTTCTCCAAAAAAATCCATAGAACATTATCCCACTGCGATTGCTGCTTTAGCCTTGAATGGTATCCAACAATGTTTGCAGTCTTTTGGAGTTGCTCCTGCCAGTGTAATAGTGCCCTATTCCAGTCATCAAATTAAGATTTTGTGTGGCACTGTAGATGACTGGGCAACATTGCAATGTAGCTTTGAAGGAGTGATTGATAACCATTATCCTAAGCATCCATTGCTATCATTTTTTAAGGAGCACCCAGTGATATTCCCTAAGGTTACTTCAGCAGTACCACTTCAAGGGTCACCAAATGTGTTTACTGATGGCTCAAAGACAGGCTGCGGAGTCTATTTGATAGAAAGTCAAGAACCCGTGTTATGTCAATTTCAACCGGGCTTCCCCCAAATAGTAGAGTTGAAAATAGTAATTGAGGTGTTTAAAAGATGTCAATTTGCATTCAATTTGATCTCAGATTCAGTCTATGTGGTCAATGCAGTGAAAGTATTAGAATTAGCAGGTCCTATTAAGAATAGTAGTACTGTATGTGCCTTATTACAAGAGTTACAAGTTTTAATCTGGCAGAGAAAAAGGTGTTTTTATATTCAACATATTAGAGCACATACAGGATTACCTGGACCATTAAGTGAGGGTAATGATAAAGTTGATCAATGGACTAGGATGACATGCATTTTTTGGAGCTCATTCCTGGACCAAGCCAGAGAGTTTCACCAATTATTTCATGTAAATACAAGAACGCTACAGCAGAAATTCCATTTGTCTAGAGCAGATGCTAGACAAGTGGTTTTGGACTGTCCTCAGTGTGTGATTCATTATCATCCTCCCAGTGTGGGAGTAAACCCTAGAGGGTTACTGCCACTCAAAATCTGGCAAATGGACGTTACCCACATTTCAGAGTTTGGAACCTTAAAATATATTCATGTATCTGTGCACACCTGCTCAGGTATCATACATGCTACACCTATGAGTAGAGAAAAGGCTCGCAATGTCATAGGGCATTGCTTAGAAGCCTGGGCTGCATGGGGAAAACCACAGCAGCTGAAAACGGACAATGGACCAGCCTATATGGCACAGTCCTTTGTCTCCTTCTGCAACCAGATGGAGGTACAGCTTAATCACGGATTACCATACAATCCTCAAGGACAAGGAATTGTGGAGCATGCTCATCGCACCTTGAAAGAATGCTTGCAAAAACAGAAAGGGGGAATAGGCCAAGGCCGTACCCCCAAGGAGAGAATGTCTTTAGCCTTATTTACTTTAAATTTTTTAAATTTGGATGCTCAAGGCCGCTCAGCAGCGGACAGACATCAGGATTCCCATGGTCCACCTAAAAGCATGGTGAAGTGGAAGGATATTTTGACAGGCTCTTGGCGGGGGCCTGACCCCGTGCTAACATGGGCGAGAGGGTCTGTTTGTGTTTTTCCTCAGGATCAACAAGATCCAGTGTGGGTGCCTGAACGCCTTGTGAGGAAGATTCGTCATGAAGACCTTCTTAAGGATCCTGATGATAGTAGCAGTGAGTATGTCAGGAATGACCGAGCCAAGATGGGGGATCCTGTCGATATTCCCAACGCTGGTGCCGGTCAGACATGATGCAACTGTGTTTCCACGCTTATTTAGCAGTAATAGATGCCTAGGCTTACCCTACCTTCCCTTTGATGATCAGAAAAGCCCTATAGAGGGTAATAGAAATGTCAGCTTGAAGGGTAGTCTGTGCTTTTTAATGAGCTTCAATAGGTCAGATGATACAGAATGCATTAAATTGTCTCAGCAGTCAGCAGATTTTTTACCACAACTGAGGTTTGGGGGTAGGAGTGGTGGTTTGTTTTCAGGCAACAGTTCTCGCCTTGAAGGATGGTGGCCCACACTAGTCTCTGACCGGGACCCCCCCAGACAGCCACGCTGGGCACCTTTTTGTAGAGGATCTGCAGGAGAGGAAGGACCTTTTCCCTGGACTGGATGTCAGGGGCGCAGAGCAGTTTGGGTTCAACAAGATTATTTTTCCTTTAGCCCCATGATTAGTAATATAGTGAATAAGTCTTGTACAGGAATACTTGATATATCTACTAGGGATCCTCAGTAGACTGCCACCAATCCTTTTGATTTGTGGCTTTTGTGTGGGGTTAATGGAAGTTGCATGGACTTGGGACCTGTCATTATGCTTGGGGGAGGAGTTTATCAAAGAGGTAATTTTTCCCTAGGGTCCGCAACCAAATTGGATCTTTCTAGCGGTAGTGGCTCTGGTACTTGGAAATCTTCGTTTCATTCTTACCGCAATAAGACCTTTTCAGCTTCGCCAGTGTGTCTCTGGCCTCCTTTTCTGTGGATTGTAAGTAATGGGAGTGCATCCTTGGGTGAAGAAAAGTTAGTATGCACTCCGGGCATATGCTTTTATGCCCTCTGCTGGAATGCCACAGCCTTTCTTGTGGCTGTGGTAACTAGAATGCCTCGATATGTACCAGTTCCTGTAGAGGCCCCTAATACCATGATGCTATTCAGGTTTAAAAGAGATTTTGGCATCACTGCAGCTATTGTTACTGCCATCACTATTGCTGCTGTGGGGGCTATTGCCTCAGCTATTGCCTTGTCTAGTTCTATACAGACTGCCAATGCCCTGAATAACATCTCAGCCACTGTAGCACAGGCATTGGATACTCAGACCTCTATGAATTCTCATCTCAAAGGAGGCCTTATGATAGTTAATCAACGCATAGATTTAATACAAGAACAGATTGATTCTCTTTGGCAACTAGCACAATTGGGGTGTGAGTGGAAAATGCAAGGTTTGTGTGTTACTTCGGTGCAGTATCAAAATTTTACAAAGGCTGCTAATCTGTCTAGACAATTGTCAAAGTTCCTCTTACAGGATTGGTCAGCTGAATTTGAAAATTTGATGAGAGAGCTGAGAGCGACAATCGTCCACATCAACTCCACTCGGGTGGATCTGAGCCTGGCCACTGGTTTGACTTCCTGGATACAGATGGCTATGGATCATCTTAAGGAGTGGGCGGGCGTAGGCTCTTTGGCGATACTGATGATACTAGCCTCTCTGGTTTGCCTATGGTGCATCTATAAGATGAGAGCCACACAGAAGCGTAATGCAGCCATGATTATACAAGCCCTCGTCACCATTGAGGCGGGCCAGTCCCCTCAGGCATGGCTCACTGCCATGAAGTAAATCTTCACTGAGCATAGTCCCTGCCCACTGAGGTATTCGTTCCACGGATATTAGGGTCTGGCAAGTCAGTGACGGAGTTGACGGGTAAGTCTCGGCCACCTAAGACAGGGCAGTCCCGAGTGGGGAGGCTGACCCAGAGACGGGTAAGAGTTTGAGCACCACCCTCCTTCAGGCTCAGGCCCACCGTGAGATCCCCAGATAGGGGGATTAGGAAGCCTTTCCAGGGACTTCTCCAACTTTAGAAAAAATAAAAAAGGGGGAACTGTAGAGAGCTGCGACGTGCCGCGCCCTAAAGATGGCGCCGGTTTCCGCCTTCCACCAGCCCGACGGTGAGCGCTCTCGGTGGTAAACAAGTCCATATTTGGCTAAGACCGCTGATCTGGCTTGCTTCCGCATACGTGGGCCTCTAAGATAGCACCACGTGGCTTTACTTGATTGGCTGTTCATATAGTATTTAGCTTGTGGGTTAGGTCTGCCCGGGCATTTCGGAAGACTGTTTTCAAGGGACCTGAATAAACTGCTGGAGAAGAGCTTTTGCGAGTTGCGTCGTCCTTGCTGGTCGAGGGGGACGCGACAGAGGGAAATCTGGGTTGTTTCCAATTTCTAGCTATTACAAATAAGGCTGCTATGAACATAGATGAGGAGACTTCCCTATGTCTCCGTGAGAGGACCTTTGGGTGTATACCCAGAAGTGGTATGGCTGGGTCCTGAGGCAAGGTTATTCCTAGATTTCTAAGATATCGCCAGACAGACCTCCATAGTGGTTGCACAAGCCTGCACTCCCACCAGCAATGGAGTAGGGTTCCCCTTTCTCCACACCCTCACCAGCATGCGCTTTCATTTGAGCTCTTTATCTTAGCCATTCTAATTGGTGTTAGGTGGAATCTCAGGGTCATCTTGAGTTGCATTTCTCTGATGATTAAGGATGTTGAACATTTCTTCAGGTGTCTCTCAGCCCTTAGGGATTCCTCCTTTGTGAATTCTCTATTTAGCTCCATCTCCCATTTTTTGATTGGATTATTTGGTTTCTTGGCATTTAGTTTCTTGAGTTCTTTGTAGATTTTAGATAATAGCCCTCTATCAGATGTGGGGTTGGTGAAGATTTTCTCCCAGTCTGTTGGTTGCCGTTTTATTCGAATGACAGTGTCCTTTGCCTTACAGAAGCTTTTCAGTTTCATGAGGTCCCATTTATTGATTGTTGATCTCAGGTCCTGAGCTGTTGGTGTTCTGTTCAGGAAGTTGTCACCTGTGCCAATGAGTTCGAGGGTTTCTCCTACTTTTTCTTCTAGTGTCTTTAGTGTGGCCGGCCTTATGTTAAGGTCTTTGATCCACTTGGAATTAAGTTTTGTACAAGGTGATAGGTATGGGTCTAATTTCATTCTTTTGCAAGTGGACATCCAGTTGGACCAGCACCATTTGTTGAAGATGCTGTCCTTCTTCCATTGTGCGGTTTTGGCTTCTTTGTCAAAGATTAGTTGGCCATAGGTGTGTGGGTCCATGTTTGGGTCTTCAATACGATTCCATTGATCCACTGGTCTGTTTCTATACCAGTACCATGCTGTTTTTATTACTGTTGCTATGTAGTACAGCTTGGGTTTCTCAAACATTTGAAATTGCTTCCTTTCTGTCACTTTCATTTTCAGTGTCAACAGTGATTAGAGGGTGGTATTACGGCTTGTTAAAGGTGTGTGATTGCGAACTAGAGCCAGTGATAATGGAGATTGACATCTGGACTCCAGAGACACTACTGGAGATGGCAGCCCTTAAAGAAAATGTGTCTTGGTTTTTGCCCTCCATACCTCGGCTCTACTACCCCAGGTACTCAGAGTTAGTTCCAGGGCTTCTGTCTTTGTGGATGATGTAAGGAATGCAATATCTCAAACCAGAAGGATAGCTCTAGTTTACTTCCCTCAGTCAATGCTGCATTTCTTTCAGTCTTCCTAATAATGAAATATGGGAGATGGATCTCTTGGCGATCTCAACTCCCATTCCCCACTGAGGTTACCTTCAAACCATCTAGCCTCAAATGCGGACTCTGCTTATCCCCTGAAGCACTGTGGTCTTAGCACTCGGTCACCTCTCCATGTCACTGTTCTCTGTCCCAACTTCCTACCATAGGAATTTTCCTTTATTGATCATGAGTTCAGTCCTTCACTTTCAGTGATGTCTATACTTTATTTAGAATTTCTAGGAGTTATGGAGCGTGAAAGATATTCAGGCTTGCTGGAAGTAAAGTTTTTTAGGAAGCACCACAAGAGATTCTTTTTCTTTTAAGATTTATTTATTTATTTTATCTATATGAGTGCTCTGTTTTCATGCACACCAGAAGAGGACATCAGATTCCATTATAAATGGTTGTGAGCCACCATGTGGTTGTTGGGAATTGAACTCAGGACTTCTGGAAGAGTAGTCAGTGCTTTTAACCACTGAGCCATCTCTGCAGCCTCACAAGAGATTCTTATCCACAGACTAAAGTTTAAGAACATTATAGCCTTCAGCAAGTAATGAGACTTACTCATGGCATAACAGCAGGGTATAAAACATTTTCATTTGTTTCACTTCATCCCTGTAATAAGCTTGAAAATAAGTAGTGCTTGTACTGTCATTCTAATTTTTTTCCTGAGAAATGTTAGGCAGACTAACTTTCCTTACCCGAATATATAAAGATAATTAAACAACAACAAAAAAGTAGATCTCAGATCTCCTGATGATTGGCCCATTGCATTGTATTTCATCATTCCCAAAGTTCTGAAAGTTCCAGGACATCATTATCTATCAGAAGATTCCAAATCAATTTGAAAGAAGTTTAATAAGCTTTATTTGAAGGCTATATATGTATGATTTTCGCTTCTGCGTATACCAGACACTGACATTGTGGTAGACTGCCACCTAAAACCTCAGAATTAACTTCTCCAGTCTTAGTATGGTACCATTGATCTATCATCTCAGTCACTTGGGACGGTAAAGGAGGAAGATAGCAATTAAAAGCCAACCTGAGCACCATATTGAGACCTGTGTCATAAATAATAAGTAAATAGATATATAAAAGATAGATAGATAAGCAAATAAACAAGCAGATAAATAAAATTGAAAGGTTTAAAAAATAATTTCTCTGAGTAATAATTCCTACTTCTACTAAACAAGGAAAAACAGAGCACTCGGGAAGCTAAAAATGTTTATGGGCTTGGGACTTAACTAGAGTACATTATAAGTTGAGGTCAGCCTTGACTACATAGCAAAATTCTATCTGGTGAAGAAACAAACAAACAAAAAGAGCCAAAATAACCATTAGAAATACATGGAATTTAATTTTAAAATTCTCTCCATATGGGTTGACAAAGATTACGAGCATATCCCTGGCTTTTTGTGACTCAGTGAGTCTTCAGAGTTCATGTTCCCAACAGCGCTGAACTGCTCTAGATCGCAGCCCCTCCTCTGCCTCCTGTTTAGCACATGGCCACCCCCAGCCACAAACATCCACTGTATGCCTGGAAACAACCAGAGACTTCTTCTTATCCAACCTATCTCTTGATGTTCTGTGAGGAAATTTACAACGGAATTAATATCAGCAGTGGTTCGCAGTCTTTAATGCTGCAAGCTTTTCATAGTGTCCCTCATGTTGTTGTGGCCTCCAACTGTAAAATTATTTTTGTTGCTATTTCATAACTGTAATGTTGCTACTGTTCTTAATCGTGATGTAAATATTTTTTTCGGAGCTAGAAGTTTCCAGGGGTGGTGACCCACAGGTTGAAAGCCTTCAGATTAGAGCAGTCAGCTTGCTCCAAGGGGTCTTTTAGCACATGTCATGCAACTACACTGCTTTTCTGCTCCACCCTGGGACAACAGCACCCCCTTTTCTTCTTACGGGTCTCTCCTTTTCCTCTTAACTTTAAAATTCAGTATGAATGGGTGTCTTTTCTGGAGAAGACATGCCAAGAATTTTCACACATGATCAAATTGCCATGAAAACTTAAAAGAATTTGTTTAAAGAGGAGTTAATTAATTTTATTTTAGTATTGTTGTTCAAGTGCCTTTGAAATTGCTGCCTCTGTTTTTTCCTTCCGGGCCAAGCTGGCTCCTTTTAGTCCCTCTAGCACAGTGTAATTTGCATGAATGTAAAAACATTTTATCTGCATTAACATTCAGAACATGACTACACAGTTAGGCTCAGATCAGACGGGAAAACTATGATTTCACCAGCCCAGGGACAGATATTGCTTATCCCTTCAACCTAACACTTAACTGCCATCCTAGAACGAGACCTTTCACTGTCGGTGCTCACACAGGAAGAACAAGTTATCACATTAAGTGAATAAAGTTAAGCACACTATTAAGCAGAAGCCTAGGGGTATAGCTCAGTTTGGTGAAGGCTTGCCTAAGCAGTCACAACACCCTGGATTAAAACTCCAGAACCACATGAACTAGGTGTGCATGCCTGTGACCCCAGCACTCAGGAAGTAGAGGCAGGAGGGTCAGAAATTACAGCAAACCTGGGCCACATGAGACCCTAAAGCAGTGGCTCAGCCCCCATACATAGGTCACATGTCAGATATCCTGTATATCTGATATTTACATTATGATTCATAACAGTAGCAAAGTTACAATTGTGAAACAGTGATGAAATAATTTTATGGTTGGTGGTCACCACAGCATGAAGAACTGTATTGAATGGTCGAAGCATTGGGAAGGTTGAGACACACTGCCAAAAGGAAAGGAGGAGTGAAAGAGAGGTGGGGAGGGGAGGGGAAGGGAGGGGAGGGGATGGGAGGGGAGGAAGGCACAGACCTGGTGATATACTCTTGTAATCCCATCTCTTGGGTGGGAGAAGATCGGGAGTTTAAGGCTAGTATTGGCTACACCCTGAGTTTGTGGCCAGCCTGGCTTCGTGAGAACTTGTCTTAAAACAAACAAAAACAAAGCATAACAAAAACACAAAGTAATGCAGAAAGAGAGAGGGTGAGGGATGGGTGGTAGGGAGGAAAGGAGAAGAGAAGCACAAAGTTTGGCAATAGCTCTAAGAATATTTAGAATCACCTGCTGCTGAATAAAGAGGAAAAATCAAATTAAAAACTCAAAAAGTCAAAGAGTTCTCATTTTCCAATTCAGAAAAGCATCAGTAAATGGAAAAATCTGAAAGCATTTTTAAAAAATAGGTATTATTTCCAGATAGAAAGGGTACCTTAAGCCCTGCCTAGGCTTGAATACAGTGGCTTAAAAATAACTGTTAAAAATAGATCATTGTCTGCAAGCTACAGAGTCCCTGGGCAATTGTCAGCTGTTCTGACTGTCCACAGTGTCTCTGATATCATCCTGGGATGAGAAAATCCCCAATGGAGAAAAAGCTTCTTTCTCTCTAGAAACAAAATTTAATTTCTATCTAGTGGAAGATTCTAGAGCTCAACGAGGTTTCAGTCAGCTGCGCAGGCGCACAGTATCATAGCAGACAGGGCTATGGATACAGCAACAGCTTGGCACCTTCCTTATAAACGCACAGGTGTGCACACGGAGTGTATGATCGCACTTAACCAACTAGTGATTGTTCTCCAATTGAGGGTGTCTGACGTGGTATGTGGTGGAGGGTGAACCCGTTGAGGGTTGATAACAATGGCTATGAACATGTAACTCACCACGTTGGCTTGGCATCACCAACAGGACTCTTCTGCTTAAGAGGAACAGCTCGCTGATACGTCACTCACTAATTATGTCACAACTATGACAAACGGCTGTAAAAGTCTCTAAGTACAGAGCTTAATTCTGCGTTCTCTTGATCTCAACAGAAAACATAGTGTTGAACCACAGAACACACTTTGAATACCACTGGTAAGAAAGCATAGAGATGGGGCTGGCAAGGTGCTCAGCAGTTAAGAGCAACCATCACTCCAGCAGAAGTCCCAGGCTCAGCTCCCAACACCCTTGTGGGGCAGCTGACAAGCACTTGTAATTCCAGCTCTAAGAAATCTGATGTCCTCTTGTGGCCTCTATGGACACTGTACTCCTATACAAACCCACACAGGGACATAATTAAAAATATAAATAAAATCATTTTTAAAGCATAATGGCCTCCTCTTCATTATTAGTTATAAATGTAAGAAAATTTAGCACTGACTAAAAACAGATAATTAAAGAAAGAAAACGTTGTACTATCTTTCTTGCTAACTTTTTGATCACTTTGCTTGATAGCTGTCCTGATACAGAAAAATAATCTGATTGTTTGTATTTACATGTTTTTCACTTCTATTTTTCTTGATTTATAAATTCAAATGTCCATTAACAAACATGTAAGCCTCAATTTGTTATTAATCTCAAGATGGAATATTAGTCAGTAATATAAAAAATAAAGCATGTGTTGAATGATAGAGACATGCTGTTATAATTTATTATATAGCTGATTAAAGAATGAAGATCACTCAGTAAAAGTTTTCAGTTAAATATGCTTTTAAACTTTGCAACTAAAGTAGCAAAATGTCTTAGAGAGTTTAATGCTCTGATTTGATCATTATACATTGTTTTCAAAATTATCACATCAGAAGTGGATGTGGTAGGGCACACCTAGTGCTCCCAGATCTCCGGCAGGTCAAGGCCAGCCTAAAGTCATATGGAAAGTTCCAGGCCAGCCTGAACTACATAATGAGAACTTGTCTCAAAAGTAAAAATTCATGTCACTTTGAACCCCAAAAATTCAGCTATGACTTGTCAGTATGCAATAAAAAATAAAATACAAACTGTAAATGGAGGAGCAAATGGCACTTCCTTAACCTGATAAATAATTTCAAAACAGAAAGTTACAGCAAACAGAATACATAAGGAAGAAAAGCCAGAAGGTTTCCTTTCAAGTCAGAAGCTAGCCCTGATGCAAACATTTAGAGATAAAGTAGAGAGACAAGTCAATCAGAGTGAATGCATGCAAACTATCAGCCGGGAGAATTGTCAGCATTCACAGATATACAGGATTTCCTATGGAAAACCAATTAAAACTAATACAAAGGCTCGTAAAAGAGTGTTAGAAATATGATCAATTTCTTTTTATCTTTATTACATGCATTTAGTGGAAGGGAAATGTGTGCCCATCCACACAGCATGCAAGTGTGGAGGACAGGAGGACAGGATAACTTGTGAGAGGCAGTTCTCTCCTTCTACCACATGGGTTCCAGAGCTCGAATTCAGATCCTCAAGCTTGGTAGCAAGAGCAACACTTATCCCCTAAGCCAGCTCCCCAGAAGTAGGATCAATTTATTTTTAGGTCACATTCTAATATATCAACAAGTTGAGAATGTGAAGAGGAAATATGATACTGGTTTCGTCCTAGCCTGCCTTTAAAGGTGACACTGGAACCAGCCGAAAAAAACCCTAGAAGTCCTGAAAATCCTCACACAAAACTCTAGCCTTTTTCTGAGGATGATATGTTGGGCCTCTGCTATTTTTGTCATGGGATGTCCCCTAATGGACCATATATTAAAGGCTTGCTCTCCAAGTTGGCCCTACTTGGGACCTTGAAGGGACAGGTCCCAAAAGACATATTCAGCCCACGGAGGGTATGCCTTTATAGAAGACTGTGGGACTCTCTTCTCCTCCCCTTTCCTCCTTAGACTGCTTCCCTGTCAAGAGCCTAATAGACTTCCTCCATATCATATACTCACCAAGGTGTCCTGGCTTACCAAAAGACCAAAAACAACAGGAACAGCCAACCACAGACTGAGAAACCTCTGAAGCTCTAACTGAAATAAGTCTTTCTTCCTTGTAAGTTGGTTACACCAGATCTTTTGTCATGGCGACAGAAAGCTGGCACACAAACCTGTACGTATTGCCGAGATTCAGTCTGGCTGCAGTGGACTGGCAAGAGAAAGGCGGGCTGCAAAACCCCGTCTGAGCTATGACTGCACTTTTCAATTTGTGGGTGTGTCCTAAAGACAGTTGCTGTCTAAACAATAGTCAGCTTAGTCAAAAGGATGAAAATTCCATTAACATAAGTCAAATTCTGCTTTTTGATTCACAAAGGAATTGATACAAATATGAGACAGCACCCTAATAAGACTTTATGAAATACAGATGTGAGGCCACTGATGGATAGGCACCCACAGTGGGTGACAGCTATTAGAAAAGCTATTAGGAGATTATAAATTGCAATAACAGCCACAAGATGAAAAAAAAAATCTCCTGGCCTCTGCAATTGCCTGGTAGGTTATGATGTCCTATTTCCTGTGTTAGATCCTTCAACCACATTCTAAGAGGTGACTTTAGTCATTATCATCAAGCGGCCTTGTAGCAGGGAGCCAGGTGGCCATAAAAAATTTTTTTCTGCTCCTGTGCATCCAAACCCATATCCCTTCCCTTTGCATCTGAGTGGGATCTATGACAGCTCTGATCAATAAAATGCAGCTGGCTCTCTAACAGCCTCTGGGCCCAGAAGTGAAAGTACTAGCGGCCTCCACATCTCTCTTGGTGTAGTTACCTGCCTGAAATGTTCAGCTTCCCTGAGATTACCATGTTGTGAGGAAGCCACATAAAGAGACCCCATAGAAAGGTAGATCCCTATCTGTCACGGATGATTCGAGACCCTAGTTAATCAAGTCATCCCAGTCCAGGGGCCAGAGATAGTGAATGATGAAGCCATCTTGGAAAGCAAGTCCAAGCCACACCAGGCCTGCTGCCAATCTTACAGTGAACCTCTCAACTAAATGCAGTCAGTCTACAGAGTTGCAAGCCATAATTATTACATTATCATTCTACATATCATAACATAGTTAACAATACAACTAAAAATAAGCTATTAGAGGAAAGTGAGATAGATCAACAGGTCATGGTACTTGCCACCAAGCTTCACTGACAATACAGATTTGATGCTGTAATCTACATGGCAGACAGAAAGAATCAATTTTTGTACATTGTTCTCTGACCTCCTCGCACATATCACAAAGCATACATGGATACACACACACACACACACACACACACACACACACACACAATAAACTAGTAAACAAAAAAATAAATAAAATTTTAAAGCAGTTTAAGTGTGTTAACATTGTGCTTGTTTCAGACTGGGGGTCAAAGTTAAGAGTCTTGTGGATATGAGGAGAGTGCCTTCATCATAGCCTATTGGGTTTATTACACTGCAACTGATAACCAAAACATGAGGTTCTTGCTTACAGGCTGCTACCAGCCACAAAAGGAAAGGTTGAGGGAACAGCATGTGTTCAGTGTAGAAGGAAACAGTCCAGAAAAGGCAATAACTATCTTCAAATACTAAGTGTCTTCTGCACTTTCTTTTTTGAGACAGGGTGTCTCACTAAACCTTGAACTTG
>CAJQZJ010033894.1:2449934-2465494 GCA_907164525.1 Lophiomys imhausi
AAAAAAGAAAGTGCAAAAGACACTTAATATCAGCCATGGCCATACACACACACACACACACACACACACACACACACACACATATACACACCATACCACACCACACCACAGAGCAAGAGAGACAGAGAGACAGAGAGGAAACAGAAAATAAAATACAGACCTAAGAACAGATTCATGACTTGACTTCAACTAATAGTGTATTTAAAGAGATGTTTCTTAGAAATTATATGTGCATTGTACTTTAAAGATTCTCATGGAAGTGGCTTGCACATGTACCACTTTTTACAGTGTTTTTGTGAACAACTACATGGAAAAGCTTTAAGATAGAGAGAAATGACCTTCATCTCCACCCTGACTACCCACCTCCTTCTATTGAATAACTCACTGTGGTCCAAAGATGATGCTAAGTGGTTCACAATATTCTCTTATTTGAGTCCTATGAAATTCTATAGGATAAAGTCTTATATTTCATTATACTCTATTATTTCATGTTCCTGTTTTATAGATGAAGAAACTGAGGCTCAGAGAGGTTAATTAAGATGCTCAAATATGCAAACAGGGAGCTCCTACCCCACTGTTCTTTCACCTAGGCAGATGGAGAAAACTTTCTTACTAAATGCAATGACTTTCAGGAGTTCTGGGGAGCTGTTTTTATTTGTTTCCAGGAATGCTTTTATTTCATTTTCAGATGACAATTGATAGAGTTAGGAAAAGCAAAAAGATTGAGAACAAAGATCTCTCCTTATGCAGAAATGGCAGCTTATTGAGGATGGGTGTCCTGGGTAGAGATTACAAGATTATAAACAACTTTGCCCAGTTCCCCCCACTGCACCAAATCAAACAAATACTCTATGACATAGTGCACCTCAACTAAAGCTAGGAAATAAATTGCACTGACCCAAAGATAATAAGTACTAAACAATGCCATTCATCATTATTCCTTTCCATTAAGAACTACAGCTACAACAACAAGGATCTCAAAAGAACCTGCCCTAGAATCAAGCAAAGGACATGTAATACTTAAGAGTCAGCTCACCAAAATCTTCTACATATCTATCATAAAGAAATGAAAGTTCATTCATTTCAGGACCCAGTTTGGATTTGTTATCATAATGGTATTGCTATTTTGAAGAACAAAGGACAGTCAATTGTTTCTTATGATGTACAAACTTAAGAAGCATCTTTGGATCTTCTGGAGAACACAGTTATTTTGTGGAGGTGCTTTCTGTAGGGCTTCAGAAGAAAAAGACCTTTCAAGGTGGCCTAGTGCCTTTTACCTACAGAGCTGTGTGTATACTCCATCTCAGACCAGACGAGTTTGACTAACCACAGAAGTTGGGATAGAAGCCAGATGCATCCCACACATCTCTGTGGTCCTCCTGCCTTCTGGCAAACTCCAGGACCAGATTGGAAGATCTGTGCCCAGTTTGGGGGCCAAGTTTGGTGTGATCCGGGGATGATTTATAAGGCTCTGGGTGGAGTCCACATGATAAGTGCTCTTTTGGCCAAGTTTAGCTTTAGAGTTTCTGACTCATATGAAGGAAAATGTATTAGGTGGGGACAGATGGGCTCCCTAACAGGGAGCAGAGGAGTCTCCTCCAAATCCTATGAGACTCAAAAGCAACTGATTTTTCCACCTCTTTATTCAAAAGTCTAAAAAACATGCAACACACGTGGTGTCAAGAAGGAGTTGGATGTACAAGCGCTTTCTAGTATTTGCCAAAAATAAAAATAAATTGCTTTTAATTTCTGAAGGGAGAAAGGTTGGATTGATTTTACAGGCTCTCCTCTAAACAGCAATTTACATGCTGAAACTGTAAAGCTGAGGGTAAAATATCCCTTCCTGGTGATTTGAAATCCGTTGATTAATTTCAAGTTGATGACCTTGCTCCCCTACAACAATAGAACTTTGATTCATCTCACTCCAGCTGCCTCTAACTAGTTTCCAACAATCACTAAACAAGCAGCAAGTCATGGCTATCCGATGGATGGAACCCCTATTAATAAATACAAATTAAATGAAGCATATCACAAGAACCTGATCCTCATACCAAACTAAGTAAGGTTTTTCTCTGCATTTAAAAGAGAAAAACACATAACCAACTGAAAGAATCTCAGGCATTCTAAAGCAGTGTTGTTCCATAGAAATTCAATGAGACTCACATATATAATTTCACATAATTCTGATAGGCACATTAAAATGTAAGAACTCATGAAATCAATTTTTAAAATATTCTTTTATTTAATCCAGTAGATCCAAAACATTGTTATTTCAACACATAATCAAAAAAGCATAAAATTTTGATGAGACTTTTATTTTACATTCTTTTTTTTCATAAGACTCTTGAAATCTGGTGTGTATTTTGTTTACCCTTAACAGCGTTTCAGTTTGTGCTTGCCACATTTCAAACCCTCAATAGACTTGGGTAGCTATTGGCAATCATTAGCAGACAGTGAGACTTTAAAGTATTAGCCCTATTGTATACATTTCAGTTAGGAGATCTTATAGTCAACCCAGATGTGAGTTACAAGAATACAAATGGTGGGCAAGGTGCTGTAATGCAGTAGGCGGAGTACGAACCAAGCATAAACAAGACCCTGAGCTCGCTCTTCAACACCACCTTACCAGGCTTGGTGGTGCATACCTGTAATCCCACTTTTGGGGAAATGGAAGCAGGAATATCAAAGTTCAAGGCCATCTTTGGCCATATGATGAGTTTGCTATCAGACTAGACTCTCAGAATTGTCTAAAAAAAAAAAGATTTTGTTAAAAATAAGAATGAGGCTGGGTGTGGTGGCACACACCTTTAATCCCAGAACTCAGGAGGCAGAGACAGGTGGATCTCTGCAAGTTTGAGTTCAAGGCGAGCCTGGTCTACAGAGCGAGTACAGTACAGCCAGAGCTCTGTTACACAGAAAACCCTATTTCGAAAACCATATATATATATATATATATATATATATATATATATATATATGAAGAATGATTTTGACTTCAGTAAAATGACAATGTTTAATAACAGTTTACCCATAAAAGTCCAAAGATTCTGAGGAGAACCTTCCCGAAGCTTCACCACCAGGTACCTCGGTTTCCCTATCTGTCACATTAAGTCTTCCAGATACCTTTCAGGGCTAAGTGGGTTAAATAAACTAATATAATCAAAGCGTTTCAAACAACACCCAAGATATCCTAATAAATAACAAACCTTCACACACACATACACACACACACACACACACACACACACACACACACATCTGATCAGAATGTCTTAAAAGTAAGATTGTTACTGGAGAGATGGCTCAGTGCTTAAAAACACTGGCTGCTCTTCCACAGGACCTGGTTTCAATAATAATGCTGACAAGGATGCGGAGAGAGGGGGATTCACATCTGTTGGGCATGGTGGCACACACCTTTGACCCAGCACTTGAGAGACAGGGGCAGGTAGATCTCTGAGATTGAGACCAGCCAGATCTACAAATCAAGTCCAGGACAGCCAGGGCTACACATAGAAATCCTGTCTCAAAAAACATTCACACACACACATTTGTGGCTCCTGATAATGTAAACTAGTACTACTATGATGTTCAATAGCATAGAGGTTCTTCATAAAACTAGAAACAGAACTACTGTAGGATTGAAAAATCCCACTAGTGAATAAATATCCAAAGGCAATTAAAGAAGTGTGAAGAGGTATCAATACATGTAAGTAAAATCAACAGCTATCCAGCCACAGATCAATATATAAAGAAAATGTGGTTCAGAAATACAACAGAATGCCATTTATCCATAAAAAAATAAATGAAATCCTATCATTTGGTTCTGGAGGACATTGTGTTTAGCTGAACAACTCAATCACAGAAAGATAAATACCATAGGTTTTTTACTCACTGTAGAAGATAAAGAGTTGGTCTCTTGAAACAACAATTCCCAACTCATATGAAAAAAACAAAAAATTCAGAATAGCTAAATCAATTCTGCACAATAAAAGAGCATCTGGAGGTATCACCATCCCTGATTTCAAGCTGTACTATAGAGCAATAGTAATAAAAACAGCATGGCACTGGTATAGAAACAAAGTGATTGGTCAATGGAACTGAATCAAAGACCCAGAAATAAACCCACACACTTATGATCACATAATTTTTGACAAAGAAGCCAAAACCATACACTGGAAAAGGGAAAGCATCTTCAACAAATGGTGCTGGTCTAACTGGATGTCATCATGTAGAAGAATGAAAATAGACCCATATTTATCATCCTGAACAAAATTTAAGTAGAGGTGGATCAAAGACCTCAACATAAAACCAGACACACTAAATATAATGGAAGAGAAAGTAGAGAAAAGCCTTGAACACATGGGCACAAGAGAAAACTTCCTGAGCAGAACACCAATAGCTCAGGCTCTAAGACTAACAATAAATAAATGGAACCTTATGAGACTGGAAAGGTTCTGTAAGGCAAAGGACACTGTCATTAGAACAAAACAGCAGCCTACAGATTGGCTCACCAACCCCACATCTAACAGAGGGCTAATATCCAAAATATATAAATAACTTAATAAATTAAACACCAACAAATCAAATAATCTAATCAAAAAATGAGGTACAGAGCTAAACACAAAAGAGGAATCTCTAATGACCAAGAGGCACTTGAAGAAATGCTCAACATCCTTTTTTTAAAGACTTATTTATTTATTATGTATACAGTGTTCTGCCTACAGGTATACCTGCAGGCCAGAGGAGGGTGCCAGATTTCATTATGGATGGTTGGGAGCCACCATATGGTTGCTGGGAATTGAACTCAGGACCTCTGAAAGAGCAGTCAGTGCTCTCAACCACCGAGCCATCTCTCCAACCCAGATCAACAACCTTAATCATAAGGAAAATGCAACTCAAAATAACTCTGATATTTCATCTCATACTTGTCAGAATGGCTAAGATCAAAACTCAAATGACAGAACATGCTGGAGAGAGTGTGAAGGAAGAGGAATACTCCTCCATTGCTGGTGCATGTGTAAACTTGTACAACCACTTTGTAAATCAATCTGGTGATATCTTAGAAAATTGGGAATAGTTCTACCTTGAGACCCAGCCATGCTGCTCCTGGGCATATACCCAGAAGATTCTCCATCAAACCACAAGAACATTGCCTCAACAATGTTCTAGCAGCTTTATTCATAATAGCCAGAAACTGGAAACAACCCAGATGTCCTTCAACTGAAGAATGAATTTAAAAAAAAAAAAAAACCTGTGGTAGGAGACAAGGAAAAGGAAGGGAGTGACCAGGAGGGGAGGAGGAAGGAGACTTTGATCGAGATGTAACTTGAAAAAATAAATTAATAAGAAAAAGAAAAAGAAAAAAAAAAGAGTTGGTCTCAACATTTACTATCCTGGGTTGGATGTACTATCCCATAGCATAAGTTTGTGTGTTGGGACACTTGGTTGAGAACTGGTGGCACTGTTTTGTAAGACTGCAAAATGAAGAGAAATTAAGCCACTGGGGTGTGGGCTTGACATTCCTGCTCCAGGTCCTCTGTGCTCTCTGTGAATGTAATGTGACTGGAGCCTCCATGTCTTGCCCTCCATGACAAACTTGTGCCTTCAACTCTAAGACAAATTAAACCATTCCTCCCTTCAGTTGCTTCCTGTCAGGTATTTTGTTACAGAGATGAGGAGGAAAGCAATTAATAAATTTCATACGACATTAATAAGTTCTCCTTTTCTCACAGAGGACAGGTTGGAAAGAGCACTCAGGGCCTCAGTCCCATGTGCACCTCCTTGGGTGGACATGCTGACTCAGTTTCTCTCTCACAGTCCTGCTTCCCTCCCTCCTTATCTACTGGCACTGGTTCTAAATGCTTTCCCCATTAAACATCCTGCAGGTCAATAAACAATACACACAACCACGCCTAGTGAGAGAGCAGCTGCTTGTTGAAGTAAGAGTTAGGACAGTGTACAGGGCTGAATGGTACACCTAGCTGGAATGAGGGTCTGAATGAGTTCCTTTCCCAAAAAAGAAAATTTAAAAATAGTGAGTGGTGTATAATGTTTAGCAATTTTGCCTACCAATTTGTATTAATAAATCAATGCAGTTGCTGCTGTATACCACAATATACCACGCCTTACAGATTTTCTCTCTCTCTCTCTCTCTCTCTCTCTCTCTCTCTCTCTCTCTCTCGACTTTCCTACCAGCATCCCATTTCTTCTCCAAGCTGCACAACCAAGCAGTGAGAGAAGAAATGAGAATAGCTGAGGACTCTGAGATTCTTTCAAGAAAGACTCTTTCCTCTTTGGGTTATTCAAGACCACAGGATACAGCCAGATGCACACCGGCGTGAGACCAAACCACTGAATTCTCTTGCATCTCGGACTTTCAAAATCTTAAATGTGCCCTTTACTTAAAAAAGTCAATGATTTCACCAAGAAACTTTGATTAGTTTCTTTTACTTTCTGTAATGAAGTGCCATCCTTTTTACACTTGAAAGGATCTTTGTAATAATGCAACATTGATCTTTTGAATACAGATGAGCTAACCTAGATAATAGGATTTAGAATGTGAAAACTGGACTTGCAGCGATCTTTAAGGTTCCAGTGCCATCAAGCGGAATTATGACACAAAACATCTGTTTCCAGAAACACTATCTGAGTCTCCATAAATAAATGTAGAATTGTGTTTCCTTCTACAAGCAGTTTTTATTTTGTTAGGCATCCCAAGAGAAGTAACTTGCTGTGACCCTAGATGTCAATCATGCAGTGTTGAGAGGGAAGAGGGGTATTTAGCTTACAGATCTGTCTTCTTCTGTCTTCAGTTTTATGCCTCAAAGTTCTAAAAGGAGGACTCAGATCTAATACTAGAAAGCAATTCTAATAACACAAAACAGAGAGATGTTCATTCAAACAGTCCGCAATAGTCTCTTAGAGGGTGGGGATACAAAATGACTAACCACACCACACTCTTCTGAAGAACCAGCAAGGGAAGAGGGAGGAGGAAACTCTGGAAAATGAAGTAAGTTCTCCAGAGAGCAATAAAATGTAGTACTGGGGGGCTGGAGAGATGGCTCAGTGGTTAAGAGCACTGACTGTCCTTCCAAAGGACCCAGGTTCAAATTCCAGCACCCACATGGCAGTTCACAGCTGTCTGTAATTGCTGGGCATGGTAGCACACTCCTTTAATCCCAGCACTTGAGAGGCAGAGGCAGGTGGATCTCTGTGAGTTCAAGGCCAGCCTGGTCTACAAAGTGAATCCAGAACAGTCAAGGATACACAAAAGAAACCCTGACTCCAAAAACCTAAAAAAAAGTAGTACTGGACTGGCATACCCCATTCCTTGAAGGGAAAATGGAGGGTTGAGGCTTTTGTGCTCCTACACTCCAAGAAAGGCTGAGCAGACACCTCTTTATATAAATCTTTACACATAGGACATTATTAATGATGTCAGGACAATACCATGCCACCTATTAAAGTTAACAATAGAGGACCAGTGAGACAGCTCAGTGGGCAAAGGGACTTGCCAGGTACTTACAATTATAAAATGATTTAATTGGGATTTTAACTTATTTTTGTCTGGCTCCAAAGCCTGAAATCTTTTAAAACTAAGCTATACCAAATATTTGACAGGATTAGGTTAGGTCAGCAAGGCATAGGACCAAAAGTGCAGACAGGGATACCCAGTTAGGCCTATCAAGAAAGGCAAATTGAAAAGAAGATCCAGCCAGGTGCAAGTAGTGCCTTGGGGGAAGACAAGTAATATGAAGTTCAGCTTGGAAATAGGGTCAGTTGCCAGACCTTGCAATGACAAATGGGGCCAAAGAAATTAGGATTATGCAGAAGAGGACGAAGCAGGGATGCACTCACTGGACTGCCTCATAAAACAAGGTCTTGTGTACCAGGCAAGACAGCAACAGCACAAATCTAAATGCAAAGTACAAGTTCTGCAGAGCAGCAGCTGGGATGACTGTTACCCTCATCACAACCAGACAAGGAATACAATTAGCCCCAGAGTCTGGCCTTCAGCGAATCCTGCTTATGAATTCACTAACCTTAACTGTGATGGTCAGAGCTGCATCCACCAGAAAACATCCAGTAAGATATTCAAGTCCTATGAAATATGTTTTTTTTTTTAAGTAAAAGGATTCTAACTGTATACAAGTTCATTAAGTTGTGTAAAATTTGGGTCTAGCTAATTTAGGCCTGTAATTGTTTTTAATTATTAGTCAGGTTTTTTTTAATGATAAAGTTTATTTAAAAAGAAAAGTAAAATAAACCAGGTATGATGGCGCACGCTTTTAATCCCAGAACTCAGGAGGCAGAGGTAGGTGGATCTCTGTGAATTTGAGGCCAGCCTGGTCTACAAAGCAAGTCCAGAAAAGCCAGAGCTATTACACAGAGAAACCCTGTCTCAAAAAACAAAAAAAAAAAAAAAGAAAAAGAGAGAGAAAGAGAGAAGAAAAAGTAAAAAAAAGGGGGGGGCTGCCAAGAAGAAAGTAATGAAAGGAAGGATGTAAAAGAGGAAAAAGACAGGAGGGAAGGAGTCTCTTCACACAGGGCTAAGGAGGAGAGCCCTGTGGGTAATGCTATGCAAGGATGAGGACTTGAGTTTGATTGTAGCATCCACGGAAGCAACATATGGTTATAACAGCAGTACTAGAGGTCTGTGGCAGGTGGATACTCAGGCAGGTCAGCCAAACAACAAGCTTCGGGTTCAGCAAAAGACCCTGTCTTAGGGAAACCAAACCCATGGAAACTCAACACCACGGCTACCTAAACAAGACCTGAAAAAGAGATCATGGATTTGGGAAGAAGTGAGGGAAGAGACACATGGGAAAGAGGAAAGGGAGGAGGAAATGATATAATTATATTCTATTTTTTATTACAAATGAAAAAAAATTAAAGAGAGAGACCCTGTCTTGAAAACAAGGTAGAGAAGTGATCACAAAATGACATTTCAGTGTTAACCTCTGACCTCCACGTACGCCCAAACAGGCAACTGCACCCATACAAGTACATATGCATAGACATACACAATTTCCAGGCCAAACAGTGGAGGACCTTGGATAAAGTCACACCCTTTGGGAAGGTTATGGCGTACATATTCATAAAATTCAATTTAAACAAGCAGCCTTTTTCCAGGTTGATTTGACGTTGAACCCCAGAGGGTACATTCTGGGTAAGTACAGTTTAAGAGGGATGCAGGGAGGGAGAACTGTGCCACATTTTGGAGAATAATGGGGACAATTGTAGAACATGGGGACAGCCTGAGGACAAATGGCTTGAGGAAAAGCAAAGGTTAGTAGAAACATAATCAAGAAGAGTTGATGACTCATTTTGAAAGAATTAGGCCCAGATCACAAAACTGGGAAACCTGAATGGAAAAAGGACATTTTCTGAAGAAAGAATCATATCCTAGTGGAACAGCCATGATGGAACACCCTAGTCTACTAACTCAAAACCTGCACCAAAACAAGGTGTTGGGGGAAGGTAGAGCAGAAGGCAGTGATGGTGTAGGCTGTGTTTTCACTGGTGATGATGGGTGCAGTGGAAAGTGGCGGGCTTTGAGACCCATTTCCTCAGGCCATGTCTGTTTTAATGTCAGCCCTCTCAGTTTCTTACTGTGCTATTATAGGCAAGGATCTGGCCTCATCCCTTTCCTAGCCGGAGGAGAAACTAAACTTTACAGGAGGACCTAACATACTCAGCATTGCACTGAGAAAGCACCAGAGCTAGAACGAACGACAGATGGGTATTCCACCAGAGACATGGGTCTTGACCTCTTGCTTTCAAGTCCTGAATCAACCAAAGCTAATCATTTACCCAATCCCCATGGTCCCCGCTGGCGTGTATGAGTTCTCTGTTGTGTTCACAACACACACACACACACACACACACACACACACACACACACACACACACACACACACATATTCATTGCCTCACTTCCCACACAGGAAAGTGTTTACTGAACACAGAGTGACAGAACATCTGTGCTATTATTTTTTAAATTCACCAAATTCCACCTTTAAACAGCAATCCTTTCTATTCCAAAAACTAGCAATCATTATAGGTCTTTCATTTCAAGCTAACAGACCCACTCTGTTAAGTATAATACTGAACATTGTACTGAACATCGTACAGATGACATTCAATGGCATCTCTTGAAGATATGTATCTTAAATGGCTCCTACTCTTTGAGAGGCCTGCTTTAAGCATCTTTGTGCCTTCAATTTCTGTATACATACACACACATACATACACACACACATACATACATACATACATACATACATACATACATATATACATACATACTAATACACTGTTGTTTGCTTGGGCTTGTTTTTTGAGAACAGGGTCTTGCTATGTGGTTCATACTGACCTCAAATCTGTGACAATCCTTCTGCCTCAGTCTCTGCAGACCACAGGGTTCAGTTTCTTTTTCTGGTCTCCTTGCTCTGCAGTAAGATATGATAGTACACTCCTGACTCATCAGAGCTGTGGTTTAGGATTTTTTGTTTTCTTACTAAAATTCCCCATTTCCTCCCCATGGAAGCTTGGAGGTAGCAACACGACTAGAACCTCCAATGAAATCTTTTCTCCATCCCAGGAGCTACGGCCTGAAGTCACCAGCTGGAGCCCCTGTGTCCAGTAACAAAAGGCTAGAGGCTCAGCCTGTGGAAGTGAAGGGGCTGAGAAAGCTCCAGTGAACCTTGGCTTTGACTTGTAAATACCGGCTTTTGAAGGAACAAAGTTGTGAGTTTGTCTCCACTAAAGCAAACTTCTCGAGCTGTTAGCTTTGGGCGCTTTGCCAATGTATATGCACCCGGGAATGGATTTCCTGTCTGCCCCTCTAGACGCTGTAGGCTGTGCTTTGCTCAGCTGCCACTGAAACTGAAGAGCAGGCTTGGAGCGGCATCCGTGTCAGAAGCCCAGCAGCCTTCCCTCTCTACTTCAGCTGCTCTTTTCTAGCCTGCCTGTTCTTCCTCCCAAGCCAAGTCAGGCAGTGAGTGACTCTCCAGCATGTTAGTTAAGGGCTCCGAGGGTCACACTACTCATAACAGGAAAGAAAGAAAAAACGAGGGCGTGGCCGACCTCCCCACGAGTGCCCTCACATCTTGCTAAGCAGGGCACAGGGACAACAAAGTGAATGCATCACAGGACTGGTGAGAAGTAAACTTTGTGAGGCATTTCATTCAGGGCCCCACCTGAAGCCCCCACCTGAAGCCCGGCTGGCCAAAGATGGAGCTCTCCTAGGTGCTGAAATTCCAAACTAGCGAGGTCAGCTTATTTCTCTTAGCCTTGACTTTCTGGAGACACGACTCTCACCCTGCTCAAATTACCATTTTTCTTTGTTTGACAAAAACCTCAAATGTGATTACCAAGGCATTTCTCTTTGTTTCTGAAACAAAGCAGGGGAGGGACTGTATGGGTAGCAGCTCTACACTGCCACAAAGAAGGTGACTGCCCCTGATAGTCACAGCAATTGTTCAGGCTAGCACTACTACACTGTCCAATGTTGCCAGAAATGCAAGAAATCTGAGTCTTTAATGAGAACGGTTTGCATTTAAGTGTTGACATCTAATTTGAAAAGCCTGCACGGGCCAATACAGCATGACAAACCACATATGCCCAAGGCAAGAATCCTAAAACTGTCTACCTTTACATTACATGAACCTCTGCTTCATCACACCTTGGGAAGAGGGAGCTGATTAGCTTTGAGTTAAGAGCTGCAGAACCCAGAGGGAGGCAAGGACATTAGGAACCCAGCAGGATTCAGCCCATCTGTGAAAGGGACACTTCAGAGTTCCTATGATCATAGGGTTAAGAAAGGTCACACAACACCATTCCCACAGAAAGCTTGCTGGACTGTAGCTACTTAAAGGTACAGAGACAGATTAAAAAAAAAAAAAAAAGCCAAGGACGTCCTGGACTACAAGATCTGAGAGGTACTGGAGGGCTCAGTTGAGGATGAGTTTTTGTGTTAGCTTTGTGACATTTCCAATTAAATCTAAAATCAACAGAACATCTTCTGTGGGGTCTTAGTGATGGAGAACACTTACCTAAGCTTGTTCATACACTAATCCCTCAAAACAGAAAAAAAAAAGAATAAATCAATCGCCTTTGCTACCTTTATCAGCATAAACAAAGAGATAAAAATACAGTATAAAATTTTAACTATCTTCGCCCATCCTACCTGCAAATGTGAAATTCCCCTGTGCTTCAATAAAGGAAAAATACATCCAATGAAGTCTAACAAATGTGCCATCTGTTCAGAAAGTGGTAGACAGGCGTGGTTTTTTTTTTTTACATGTGACACAAGTGCTCTCTTGTGGTCAAAGAAAATAGTGCAGTTGCTTTCCAATGAGGTTTTAAAGGTTATACCTAAAAATCTACTTTCCACAAATAGAAATAATTTATAAATACAGCAATATGTATAGAAAACTCCATTTTAAATAGGATGAATATTATTTATAATAAAATTTCTATCCAAATTAGACCTTGGACTCTGAGCTTCGTCTCACATTGAGTTTTCTTATGGAAGGAAAAGGAAACCAAGAGGAAAACAAAGTTGTCATTGGAAGCAGCTGGATGGCGAAGAGGTGCAGCTCCTGAAGCTAATGACGGTATCAGTCACCCCTCTGCCATAGTGCCTTTTCCTGGCTGCCCCGCCTCACTGCCTTCCTGCTGACTCCTGCAAAAGGCAAAGCATTCTTTACTCCCCTGCCTTCATTTACTGGCTCTCCACTATTCGTTTGTATTGCCACCTTCGGCTACATCATTTAAGCTCAACATGGGAAGATAATACAAGAAGGTATTCCTGGATAGACATCCTTCAAAAGAATAACAAGAACCCACAGCCTAGATGGTGAATGAGGGAGAACTTCTCCAGCAAGGTGAGGCAGTCAGAATGGGGAGAACATAACATCTGAAACTACAGAAACCAACCTTCCCCTGACTATACAGTGACTTGATCAATATATAACACCAATAAATTGCTCTATGTTTAAATGTACACATGTAAATATACTATTAAACATTTCAAATACAAGTATCAACACAGTCTAACTTTAGAAGATTTCTATCAATCTAAAAACTGACCCATGTTTTGAGCACTTCATATTCCCAGCTCTGGAATTTTGAGAACTTCATGTAAGTGGACTCATAACTGTCCTCATGTGTATCCCATCAAGCTCAGTTGTGCTTACTTGTTCTAGCACATTAGGCATCACACTGGAGACAGGTCAGGACCACTTACCCTTCCTCTCTTGTTCCCCAGTTCTTCAAGCCAACAAGTGCCTTCCTGAAGAAATCTCTGCACACAGTGTCAAGCAAAAATCAGCATTGTACCTGTCCCCATGGCATCACACAGGTGTCTATTTTCCCAAGTAAATTTAAACTTAACAAAGTGGTATGTTCTATTAAAGAAAAGAAAGCTTGGTGTGTTGGTATCTGCTTGCAATCTCAACACTCAAACGGCATAGGTAGGAGGATTGTGAGATTGAAACCAGCTAAGACCGTAAAGGAAGACACTATCGGGAGGCAGAGGCAGGTGGATCTCTGTGAGTTCAAGGCCATCCTGGTCTACAAATTGAGTCCAGAACAGCCAAGGAATACACACAGAGAAACCTTGTCTCGAAAAAAACAAACAAACAAACAAACAAAGGGAAGACACTATCAAAAAGGGGTGGAGGAAGCTGGAGCAAGGTCTCAGCAGTTAACACAGCTTGCTGTGCATTTCCAAGGACCAGAGTTTGGATACCAACATCCACAAAATAAGCGGGCATCCTACAGATGCCTATAACCCTCAGAAACAGACGAATTGCTAGGGCTTGCTGGCTTGCAGCATAGCTGAAAAGATGTGGACCCCAAGATAAGAGGAAGACTCTGCTTCAAAGGCAAAGTCAGAGAATAGGCAAGGAGAACACTCAGCTCTGTATTCTGGCCCCCATCCTCTCCTGTGCATACATATGTGTGTACTCATGCACACAGTATACATATATGCACAAATAAATACATCTTTTAATGTCCAGAGAGAGAGAGAAGATCTTCATATTAATCAGAGAACGTTTGATGAAATTTGTATTTGTCTATTACCAAGACACTTAGCATTTTAAAAGAATAGAGTTTCTGGTCAAAATATTAATGACATTATTTTTCCTAAAAGTAAGGCATTATGATATGCAGTATACTTCTTTTTTGTGGGGGAGTGAGGAGTTCAAGGCAAGGTTTCCCTGTGTAACAATACAGGCTGTCCTGGAACTCACTTTGTAGACCAGATTGTCCTCAAACTCATAGAGATCTGCCTGCCTCTGCCTCCAGAGTGCTGGGATTAAGGACTGCGCCACCACGCCCAGCTGCCAATTAATTTTTAATAAGTTCATCAAGATAATTTGGCATGGAAGAAATCTTTTTAACTAATGATGCTGAGACAATCAGATATACATATGCAAAAATTAACTCAATCTGAATCAAATACCTAAGTGAAATAAATAAAACTGTAAAACACTTAGAAGAAAACATGCAAGTCTTTGTCACCTTGCATTAAGTAATGAATGTTGAGATGTCACATGAATAAAACACAAACATGGAGTGTGTGTGTGTGTGTGTGTGTGTGTGTGTGTGTGTGTGTGTGTGTTGAAACTCTGTATTAAAACAGTTGTCTAACATCCATGAGGCCTTGGAGTCTGTAGTCCACAAAAATATAACCCCCATAAAAATGCAACTAAAGAAAAACTAAACAGGACTGGAGAGGTGGCTTATTGGCTAATATCACTGGCTGTTCTTCCAGAAGTCCTGAGTTTAATTCCCAGCAACCACATGGCAGCTCACAGTCACCTATATCTGTAGACACATGGGATCTGATACCCTCCTCTGGTATGCAGACATACATGCAGACAAAATACCATATACATAAACCAATAAATATTTTTTAAAGTGAGAAACTAGATAAATTAGACTTCAAAATTATTTAAAATTCATTTTTCCTTCATTGGATGTCTGAAGATATGACACATATCAGCAGCACATGGGAGTCACCATTAAAATTTCAGCCTTAGAGTATCTACTAAAATTATCATGATCTGATACAGAAACACAGTTGGATGAATGCTGGCATTGTTCCTGTCACTGCTTGAAAGACAATAGGCTCCACTGAGTTATACTAAGAGACCTTTCTTTTTTTTTTTGAAATTTTTTCCTTTATTTTTTATTTCTTCAAGTTACATCTCTTTTTTTTCTTTTTTTTCCTTTATTTTTTATTTCTTCAAGTTACATCTCAATCGCAGTCCCCTCCCTATTCCCCCTCCAGTCCTACCCTCCCACCCTCAACCCCCATCCTCTTCCCTTTTTTTTTTCTTTTAAGTTTAAGTTTAAGGTATATCTTATTTCCCCCTACAGTTTCCCCTTTCAGTCCAACAAATGGCTCTTTCTCTTATAATAACATATACAATACAGTACAACAGAGGTAATTAGGCCACAGTTATGAGGGTTATATGGCTTAACGTACATTCCCAATGACCAGTCCATATGTATTTGGTACTTGACTTTAACATTCTACTATCTAA
>CAJQZJ010033894.1:2465894-2491826 GCA_907164525.1 Lophiomys imhausi
TTAGATAGTAGAATGTTAAAGTCAAGTACCAAATACATATGGACTGGACATTGGGAATGTATGCTAAGCCATATAACCCTCATAACTGTGGCCTAATTACCTCTGTTGTTTTGTATTGTATTTATTATTATAAGAGAAAGAGCTATTTGTTGGACTGAAAGGGGAAACTGAAGGGGGAAATAAGATATACCTTAAACTTAAAAAAAGGGGGGGAAGAGGATGGGGGGTTGAGGGTGGGAGGGTGGGACTGGAGGGGGAATAGGGAGGGGACTGCGATTGAGATGTAACTTGAAGAAATAAAAAATAAAGGAAAAAAAAGATGCAGTCATATTGCATTTAGGTCTACCTGACTGACCTCACTTGAACTCTATCATATGAATTAAGTCTTTACGTCCAAGTTAGATTGCATTCATAGACATCAGGATTTAGAATCTCAACATATATTCAACTCAAAACAATCATTAATAGATTATTTAAAAAACTAATAAAATCTTAATGAAAGGGTTTGTTGTTGTTGTTTTGGGGTTTTTTGTTTGTTTGGTTGGTTGGGTTTTTTTTTTTTGTTTTTTTTGTTTTTTTTTGTTTTTTCGAGACTGGGTTTCTCTGTGTAGCCCTGGCTGTCAAGGACTCACTCTGTAGACCAGGCTGGCCTTGAACTCAAAAAGATCCTCCTGCCTCTGCCTCCCAAGTGCTGGGACTAAAGGCGTGCGCCACCACCGCCAGGCCAATGGAAGTTTTTATAATGAAAGGATAAATCCTGATGAATGTTAATATCAATAAGAGCTTGACAGCTAATCCTTACCTGTGTGAGCTGCATGACACCACTACCACATATTTTTCAAAAACAAACAAATAATGCACTGGTATGGAAACCAACAGGCCTGAATGATACATTCTGACTCATACAGAACACAAATAAGTTTGTACCTTAGTGAAAAATTTTTCAAATCCAAAACATGGAACTTTCTTTGACAGATACTTCTTTTTGTTTGTTTTGGGTTTCTCATTGAGGTGATTTGAATGAAAGTCTTGGGCATTTGAATGCTTGGTCATTTGGCGGCACTGTTTGGGGAGGTTTAGGAAGTACAGCCTTGTTAGATATCACTGGGGGCAGGCTTTGAGAACTCATGGTTCCATCCTATTTCCAGTTCACTCTCTTTGCTTCCTGCTTACAATTCAAGATGTAAATCCTCAGTTTCCTGATCCAGCTGCCATGTTTCCCTGACATGATGGACTTTTTTAATCTCTCTGGAACTGTGAGCCTAAAAAAACTCTTCTTTTTATAAGTTGCTTTGATCATGATGTTTTGTTACAGCAGCAGAAAAGTATCTAATACAATTGTAGCTGACAACAGTTATGAACCATGTAGCCCAAGGTTGCTTAGGACCTAACATCTTTCAGCCTTGGCTTCCCAAGTGCTATTATTATAGGATGCACCACATTACAAAAACTAGCCACAAGAATCAACAGATTAAAAATATAAAAATAAAAAGTTTCTGTGCAGGAATAAAAAAAAGAAAAGAAAATTACTAACAGAGAAGATAAGCCAAAGAGTGAGAGAAAGGTAGCTAACATCTAGAAATTATAAAGAACAGTAGGATTTTTTTTAAAGTAATTAAGTTGCCAATCAACTAATAGGTTAAAGAAATGAACAGAAGTTCTCAAAAGAAGAGACACAGATATCCAATAACATTTACAAACATGTTCTTTTTTTATAATTTATTTTTTATTTCTTCAAGTTACATCTCAGTCACAAACATGTTCAACATCCCTAGTCATCAATGACAGCAAATTAAAACTACTTTAAGGTACCACCTAACACCAGTCACTATTGTCATCATCACAAAGTCTGACATCAAAGGTTAGAAAGGGTGTGCTGAAAGAGGCACCCATATTCACTGATGGTCAGAGGACAAATTAATACCGCCACTATGGACATCAATCAGCTTGGAGTTTCCTCAAAAACTTAAAACTGGAATTACCATATGACACAAGTATTACATTCTAGGGCAGATAACCAGAGAATTTCATATCCTAACATAGTGATATTTCCATATCCATATTTACTGTTGCTCTTTTTTGCATTTTTATTCATTTATTTATTTTACATCCTGATAGCAGTTTCCCCTCCCTCCTCTTCTCCCACTCTCTCCCTCTCACCTCACCTCCTGCCATCTTCCACTCTCCCTTTCTCCTCAGAAAACACTCAGAAAAAGGGAGGCCTCCCATGAGTGTCAACCCATCTTGCCACATCAAGTTGTACTAGGATTAGGCTCATCTTCTATTGTGTCTAGGCAGCCCAGTTAGGGGAAAGGGATCACAAGGCAGGCAACAGAGATAGATAGATGTACTGCTCTTTATATATACATATATATATATATATATATATATATATATATATATATATATATATATATATAGAGAGAGAGAGAGAGAGAGTAAGGCAATAGAACCAATGAAGATGCCTATCAACAGTTAAATGGATAATGAAAATATGGCACATAAACAAAATGGAATGTCATCCAGCTGTAAAGAAAAACAAAATTATAAAATTTTCAGAAAAAAAAGATTTAAAATATCTTCATTTGGAATCATGAGGAGCATAAGGGTAAAAGTAGTCATTTTCTGACCACCTACTACGTGCCAGACAGCAACGCTAGCCAATAACCCTGACTGTCTCAGCCAATCCTGAACCATTCATGTGAAACTAGTACCTCTTCAAACCTCCATTTCACAAATGAAGAAGTGTAGATTGAAGAGATGAAGAGAACGGTCCTGGATCATGGTGACAATGTGGGCAAATCTATGACTGAAATATAAATCTATATCTCCCTCTCAAATATATAAGAATCCTGCAGAAATATAGATGGAAGTTGAGGCAGAGGAAATTCTTAACATGGAATAATACAACATCAAAAGGAAATTCAGACAGATTAGATGCACCCTCTTCCTCACAAAACCTAAGGTTGCCAATAGTAAAGAGATTTTAGGAGAAAATTAAAATGGAATTTTGGGATGAAGAAAACCAACTAGCTAATAATTGAGGTCTGGGATATAGTTTAGTCCATCAGTAAAGGCTTGCCTACCATGCATGCATGAAGTCCTTGGTTTGATCCCCAACACTGCATAAACCAGGTATAGTGGCAAATCATAAAACAAAACAAAAACTGTATTCTCAGCAGCTAGGGGATGAATGCAGGGAGATCAGAGGTTCAAAGTCTTCTTTGCCTTCACAAGGACCTTAAGCCCAACATGGGTTACATAAGATCCTGCCAAAAACAAAATCAAAACAAGCAACAAACCCAGACAATGAAAAGATGGCTCAATGGTTAAAAGCAGTTACGTAAGGAAAAGGATAGCATAAGAAGGGCAAAAATGAAAACACTTATATGTTTCCAACTATATACTATTCTTAAAAAGACAAAACCATGAAGATAATAAATAAGTGGCCCCTGGAGTTCGGTATGGAGGGAGGGATAAAAAAGACACAGAGAACGTTTGCAACAATACTATTTTGAATGATTCCATGCCAGTGAGTACACACCATTGTGCATTTTTCAAACGTGCCAAGTGAACCCTACTGTGAACTATAGACTTTCAGTGGCAATGATAGGAACATGGCAGCTCAGGATTTGGGTAATCTCTGTACTCTATACTCAATTGTGATTTGAACCAAAAACTGTCCCAAAGAAACAATATCAAGTTTTTCAGTGACCAGCAATTGACAATGACCAGCCATGTAAAAACATTTTTTAATCGGGAAGAAAAAAGAAAAGAAGCAAACAGAATGTGCTCACATGCCCACAGACTAACAACGCACCAGACTGAAAGAGTAAAGGAGGAGAAGTTTCAGATCAAATGTTTTCATTTCTATCTCTAGCAAGCTAATAAGAACTTATCATTGATGAAACAAAAAACACGATTGCTTTAATTTAAAATGCATAAATGGAGCTAGTTTAAAATGTGGCACAAGAATTAAAAATATAAACAACTGAATTTAAACATAAAATTCAGGGCGAGGCAGAAAAGAAAATGACATAAATGCAGTACTTATGTATGTCATCCCAAAAAAATTAAAATTAGGAAAGGATTTTAAAATAAACAGAGAAGGTGCCAAAGAAATGTAAAACAAAATGAAAATAACAAATTAGAAGGTATTTCCAAAAGCAAACAAAATTTTTAAGTTGTCTTCAAAACAGAAGGATGTAAGTTTACAAGTGATGGAATGTACAGGAGGCCTCGAAATTAGAAATGGGCATTAAGGGTGGTTGCCTTAAGGGAAGAATGGTAAAACACAGGTAAAGTGAAAATACAGAGAGTGGCTGGTAGAGGCAGCAGGGTTCAAGAATGAAAGGGGAGGGAAATGTGGGGAAATATGGTGTTCATAGAAGGCTTAACTACAATAAAGTGTGTATGTATAACAAAACTATTTGGAAACCTATAATCTTCCAATCCAAGGTGGGGAGAAAGGCAATCCGACGGAACAGGAGAACACAGGTGAATTTGGGTTTGTTGTTCTTTTTCCTCTAGTTGTTTTCCTGCCTACACTGATGTCATGGTGCTAGTGATAACCTTGTAGTGAACAGAAAAGAGAAAGGGAAGAAAGGAAGGAAGGAGGGGAGAGGAGGGGAGGAGAGGGGAAGGAGAATGGTTTAAAGTTCTTTTATCCTTGACAGCACCTGATCTGTAGAAGATGAAATCACAGATATTGCTAAATTCAAGTAGTTCCTTCAGGACAGAATGAAAGTGAGAAGGCAATCTGGGAATCTTAGTAGTGGGGTTGTTACCATCAAAATGACCAAGAGCAAGATCACTGTAACTTCCAAAGTCATTTTCCAAAAGGTATGGAAATATCCCTCACCAAAAACAACATTTGAAGAAGAATAAGGTACGTGATAGGTTATGCACAGTTGATAACAGCAAAGAGATTTATGTATTACATTACTTCCATATTAACCAGGATGATGAGGAGAATTGAACTCATTTATCTGGATTGTTTCCTATGAATTCATAAATAAAAAATTGTTAACAAAGTAAAAGAGTACAGGTGACATGAAAGGAGAGGTGGGATATACTCAGGTTAAAAGATTAACTGGGAATGTTGACTTCAGAAACAGGAGGGTAGAGGGTGAGTTAGACAGAGCTAAGAACACATGAGAAATATTTTAGGGCATTCTGCATGAGAAGATAATGCTGCCCCAGAATACATGGGTTATTAAATGAAAATATCAGTGCTAGGCACAAATTACCTCCCTACAAGTTATTGGTTAAGAAGGTCCCAGAGGTACCCAAAACAACACAGGCTATTGTCAATACTCCTGGTTGCTTTGTATAAGTAAGTGGTAATATCCTAATGCTTAAGGTAGTATGTATAGCTAAGGTAATATCTATTAACTTAGTTTGGATACAGGACAGGAAAATCAGCCTTGAACTGATTAGAAGACTCTCCCTGTAGGCTAGCATATATTGTGACAGAAGATCAAGTACAGGCTGCTGAGGGAGAAAAAGATGCAGTGGTTCTACCAAAGCTTGATAAATCATGCTACAGCACTGACCAGATGGGCTCACTGGTACAGTGGTGGCATAAAAGTTATGGTGATAAACAATTGTTTTCTGGTTGGATATAAGGCCTGCTCCATAGACGGGAATTTATACGTAGTAATGTAAACTGGTCAAAGGCCCGTGACAAGGGAGGTCATATTCCCAAAAGATAGAATCTAATGTTGTTTTTATAAGTGGTCATATTATCAAGCTGTATTATAAACATTTATGTTTATATTTATGTTTAATCTTTTCATAGCAGGTAGTGATCAATGTATGGGGGCCCATAACTGGTCAAAATACCATGTATAAATAATTGACTGAATAGGTTTTCTATACCAACCCTCACTACTCAAGGTGCAGGGAAATTTTTGAAAAAGGGAGCAGGAAGAATGCAAGAGTTATTAAAGCCCTGAACTTTCCAACCCAATGTTCAGCTTCTGACTACAAACTTCTCAGGACATTTAAATTGATGACCACAAAAAGATTGGACAACACATGTTACTATTGACTTGCTTAACCATTTTTCCATTCTTATTTGGGCCCCCAAACAGGTTCCCTACATCTCAAATCAGCAGGAAGCAATTTTTTAAGCTTTTTTATGTTTATTTATTATTTCAGGTTACAGCTCCATCATAGTACACTCTTTTCACCCCTCCCAGGCCCACCCTCCTACCCTCTACCCCCTATCTCTTCTAACCCACTCTTCTGGAGTGGAGGGTCCCTACATATCAGTTCCCTGCCCCAGTTCAGCAGTCATATGAGGGCCAAGAGCCTCCTCATACACTGGGGGCCTACAAGGAAGCACCACTAGGGCAAAGTGTCTCATGGACAGGAAACAAACTCTATGCTCCTGTTCCCTTTGGTGCATTGTTTGTAGCATAGTTATGCTGTATTATATGGCTAAAATCTGATTATAAGTGAATAGATACCATGTGCATCCTTCTGAGCCTGGATTAGCTCACTCATGATGAGCTTCTCTAGTTCCATCCATTCTAAGAGAGTATCATCTCATTCCCAGAAGGTGGGGTGGGTGATTTTTTTTTTTTTTGGTCATTTGATGGGTTATAGATGTTTGTTGTTATTTAGGGGAATTGGTTACAAGTTGTTCAATGGTCTTGTTAAACAAGGTTTAGGAAGTTAGACCCAGGGATTTCCCTCTTTTTCTTTTCTCTATCCTTCTTTCTCTCTTATGTAGGAGGAGAAGACTTGAAAAGAAAAAAAGGGGGATATAGACATGATATAGGAATGATAAAGAAAAAGGGGTAGATTATTGAATCTCCTCTTATATCTTTGTATATTGATACAAAATTAAGGTTATATTTGGCTACATTGGTATAGATCTTTGTATTTGATACAAAATTAGGGTTAACTCTTTTTAAGGTTTTGGACCTATGTAATGCTTAAAAATGCAATGTGAATTTCTAGTCCTTTTGATAGTAACTATCACAAAATGTTTAGGATAATTAAGAAATGCAAACTAATAGTCATTCAAACATGTCATTTTGTTAGGTGCTAGTATAGTGTTTCACAGATGTTTCTAAGTTAATCAGATATTAAGCTGCTAAGAGACAAGCAACATTTATTTATTCAAATATACAGAAATAGGTGGTCTTCAAAAACTTCATGAGATCTGTAGAATTTAAAGATGTTGGCATTTAAGATGTTTCCTTAGCTTAAGATTTTTTGATATTGAGACATGTCAACTCCTGACAACACAACTCCCCCCATTCTACTCCAAGTAGATTATGAGCATTGAAGAATCTCCATTTAGAGAAGGTTACATTAGTGTCAAGCTAATGTAAGCTTCAAGCTAGCCCCTGGGCAAGAAAAATCCCTTGCTTCAACTGTAGACAGAATGCTGTCTGAAAAGGACAAAACTTGGAAGCAGATAAATAAGACAGCCTAGCTCTCCCAAGTCAGGGTGGGCAAGCCCTTCATAATTCCTGCTTTACAATTAATGTCTGTCAGATATATAGGGGCAAAGGCTGAAAATAGATGCTCCAATGTTATAGAAAGAAACTGAGGATTGTCCAAGCAGTCAGTTGTCATTTCTTAGTTTTGGAAGCTTCTGGCTCTGCACTTCCTGTTTAATCAGATATATTTATCCTTCGTAGGTCTCTGATGTGGTTAAAGACTAGATAGTTATAGTCTCACAGTTAAGCTTTAAGTTGTTTAGGAATTACAAGGATGTTTTCGGTCTAAGAAGATGTTTTTCAGTTGGTAATGCAAGTTAGGATGGAAACTGAGTTAGGTATAGAACTTTAAACTCATCAAGATAGATAGATAATAGAATATTAATATCAGTTGACAAGTACATATGGACTGGACATTGGGAATGTCTGTCATACCTTATAGTTTTCATAATTGTTTCCTAACTGTTAAAAAAAGAGAGAGATAACTATATTTGCAAAAAAATTGTATTTGACAATTTTTGAGGTTTGTTCCAGGTCTTATCCTCTGTGATGTGTGTACCACTACCACTCTTTTCTTTCTTTCTTTCTTTCTTTCTTTTTTTTTTTTTTTTGGTTTTTCGACACAGGGTTTCTCTGTGTAACCCTGGCTGTCCTGGACTCACTTTGTAGACCAGGCTGGCCTTGAACTCGCAAAGATCTGCCTGCATCTCCCTCCCAACTCTTTTCTAATTGAAAATAAATTTATTTTTTTATAGAGAAGAAAGATGAATGTAAGAGTCAGCAGATTGGGGGTAGAATTGTGAAGTGCCAACTTCTGGACATGCTGTAGTTACCTGAAGCCCCACCATCATGTAGGTAGCACTAATTCAACTCAGGGTTATTAATAACAAAACAATAAAAGAAACATAAACCTGGGAGGAGCTGGGGAAGAGGGGGCTAGGAAGTTGGAGAAGGGAGTAGTAGATGAAAATGATCAATTTATACTGTATAAATGTACAAAAATTTTCAAAGAATAAAAAACTTTTTCTAAAAAACCTTCAAAGTAAAAAAGCCCACTAAACAGAAAGCATGGTGAGCCAGGCACAGTGGCGATGCCTGTAGTCCTAGCCCATGGGAGTCACGAGGATCAGAGGTTCAGGAAGATGAGTACATGCCCTTTCCTGTCAAGCCCTCTCTCCAGCCCAGGGTCAGGAGTTCAAGGCCAGCCCAGGCTAAATGAAATATTGTCTCAACAACACAAGGAAATTTTTTTCTTTTTTTTTAAATTCATTTTTTATTTCTTCAAGTTACATCTCAATTGCAATCCCCTCCCTACACCCCCCTCCAGTCCCACCCTCCCACCCTCTTCCCCCTCAACCCCCCATACCCTTTCTTATTTTTAAGTTTAAGGTATATTTTCCCCCCAAGAGCTCCATTCAGTCCAACAAATGGCTCTTTCTCTTATAAATACAATACAAAACAACAGAAGTAATTAGGCCACAATTATGAGAGTTATAGGACTTAGCATACATTCCCAATGTCCAGTCCATACATATTTGGCAACTGACTTTTAACATTCTACTATCTAACCATCTCCATGAATTTAATATCCAATGAGTTCTATATCCAACTCAGCTTTCATCCTAACTTGCATTACAATTTTAAGAACATCTTCTTAGATCCAGAACACCCTCTTAATTCCTAAACAACTCAAAATTTAACTATGAGACTCTATCTATCTAGTCTTCAACCACTTCAGAGACCTGAGTGGGATAAATTTATCTGGTTATACAGGAAGTGCAGGGCCAGCAGCTTCCAAAACTGAGAAATGACATACCAGTGGGAAATTTTAAAAGGAAGAAAGACACACATATACAGTGAAACAGAAATATGCTTGTTTATATGCATTCATATATTTATATATATGTATACATACATTTATACATGTTAAAATTTCTAAAATAGCATAAGAAAGACAGCTTAAACCCTTGCAGAAGTCAGTCAGGAAATACACACTAAATCCTTCATTCAGAATCATATGTTTCCCTTGCTTGGGAAACGAGATACAGTTATTTACACATGTATATTGTGCCTTACCTGCTAAAGAAAGAATTCTGGGTCCTTCCGGATGGCACTGGTTGTAGAGCCCTGCAGGCTCAAGTCTGCCCACCTTGCCTTCTAAACTGAAAAAGAGTGAACCAGCTCCTGAACATAGGGCTCTATGTTCAGTGTCAGCATTGATGAACAGGTCTGAAAGACTGGCTTCTCAGAGGTCTTATTTCTGCTTGTGATTCCCCTCCTTGTATGTTGAAAAGATAGAGCCTAGAAAATGTTTTGTACCTAAGACAATTTCTTCCAGAAAAAAAAAAACCTACATCAAATTCCTCAGAACTAAGCCAATCATTTTTATGAAACAGAGTGGTCAAAATAACCAAGTTGGGACTGTGTTCTTCCTCACACCTCTGCTGTGAAGATGTTCTCAAGGAAGATAGGACTACCTTGATAATTCTCACTTTGTTCTGACTTTACCCTGCCTGAGAGATGGCTATATAACAATCAAAATAACTCTTCAAGCCTCTTTCAGCAGTAGGGGACATCAAAGCAGAGAGAGGCATCACTCATCAAAGTGCTGAGAGTAAGTGACAGCTGAGTGCTCAGCCCCAAATGGGACATCCATATCCCTGACTCTGAAGCCAAAGCAATGTCTCAGAAAAGGGATCAGAAAGCCTGGAAGAGCTACAGCAGAGAAAAGAGTACTGCAACACGCTGTCCTCTGTATATGACAGGGTGGTCAACGGCAACATGCTGTCCTCTGTATATGACAGGGCGGTTTGACCGCTTGAACACACCTAAAAAAATACATAGACTTGAAAGTAGAAGGGGAAACTGGTTGGGGAGATTAAGAAGTATACTGGCATGGGAGAGGGATAACAGTAAGAGCTGGGGATATGATTATAATACCTTGCATGCAAGTAAGAGACTGTCATGAAATTAAACTAAGAAAATAACTCCTTCCGATTAGCAAGTAGGTGCATCCAGTAATGAAAATATGCAAAAGTATATCTATATCAACCCCACCAGACACAGGGAACCTTGTAGACTAGGGGAGTAATAAGGACGTAAGCAGTAGAGGATGGCAGGAGTGTTGTGAAATGCTGTCTTCTGGACATGACATGGCTGCTGTACTCATGAGCTCACAGAGGCTCTGGTTACCTGCACAAGACCTGAACAAGACCAATAGTTCTAACATGGATGGGATGGGCTCATGAGGTTCCACCTCTAATACTTGGTGACTGCTGGGAGGAGTCCTGTCTCCTTGGGAGTGTGGCTACTGGTTCATTGCCTAAGTTCATGCTGACAACATTTATTGGACTAGGTGAGTTATTTTAAAAGAAAAAGCAGAGGTCATAGAGAAAGGCATTGTTTATGAAAACAGCACAGAGAAAGTAGAATTGGTGGTGGATAGGATCAAGATACATTTTGTATGTGTATGATGCTGTTAAAAATTAAAAATGTGGGGAAGGAAGATGGCGGTGACCTACACTGATGCATTTTGAATGCGGGGAAAAAAGAGCCATAAAAAACACAGAGTTATTGGGCACTGTGCAAAAACCAGAGGGGCTAGACCCCCCCAGGAACACTCACAGCTCCCAAGGGACTGTTAAAAGTCCCAGGGCAAGGCTCTCACCCATCTCTCGCAGACACGGAAGCCACTAAACCCGGGATTCAGGAACTCCCATTTGGAGAGGTGCCTGGTAAGATCGATCCCAACACACAGCAGGCAGGATCAGAGGCCACTTGGCGTTAGTTCACTAGCCTATTGGACTCCCCACGCCTCAGGTAGAACTTATACTCACTTAAAAATTTTGCGAGATAGTGGAAGTTTTAGCAAGGAACAAACAGGGGGCTCAGCAGGTGGTCTGCAGCCGCTCGTGAAGCAGAGGGCGGGAGGTTCAGGCAGAGCACGGAAACTGGGAACACAAAGGCGGGCGGGAGGAGCCGAATCCCGCGCACTTATGGCAGCTCAGCTGGGGAGTGAGCCCGACTGGCAGGGCCAAATACCCGCGAACCCACGGCAGAACAACTGGGGAGAGAGTCAGGCGTGGACTGGTCCAGGGATCTGCGCACCCTCGGCTGAGCTGCTGGGGCGAGAGGTCCACTCAGGCGGCCGGGGGATCTGGGGCACTGTTCACCCACGGCTGAGCAGCCAGGGAGGGAGAGCCGCGGCTACGCACACAGGGAGGGAATCAGACTCAGAGGTCAGGCCTGTGGCGAGAAGCCTAGTGAGAAACCAGAAATCGGGACCATAGCTGTATTCTGGAAAATCCCGACATAATAGGTGTGGAGCCAGACCCTGTCAGCCTCCGTGATGACAAACAAAGCCCACAGAATCTGTGCCTGGGCAAACAGGTCAATACCATCAGAACCATTACAGGCTGACAACACAGAGTGCAACATAGAGAAGTCTGAATTGGGAGCAGTGAAACAATTCTGGTCCATTACTCACAACCTGGGATTAGGCTGCACCAGCTCACAGTGCCTAAGACGATTAAAACCACAGTGACCCTGAAATCCCCCTGTAAGCAACGACAGATAGCCAAGTAACTCGTCCCCTGCACCAAAGCATCCACTCTGGATCCAAGCACAGGAAATGACAAGAACAGACAGCTAAACACACCCAATGGCCAAAGGTCAAAAAAAAAAAATAGAAATCAAGGAAATATGACGCCAACAAAGCAGAATTATCCTAGCTCATCTAATTCGGATGACCTCACACCAAAAGAATCACATGAAAACGTTGACAATTCTGCATTATGGAAAGTGATAGAGTCCCTGCAAGAAGAACTTAAATCTATGAAGGAATTCAAAGAAGCCACAATTCTACAAACCAAAACAAGGAACAACACCATTAAAGAGCTCCAAGCCAAGGTGACAGAGCTTGAACAGGAAAAGGACAAGGCTATGAAAGATTTTCATACAAAAACAAGCAAGCTGGAGAAGGAAATGTACAAAATGAACAAAACCATACAAGACATGAAAATAGAAATAGAAACAATAAAGAAAACACAGTCAGAGTTAAAAGAGGAAGTGGAGAACCAAGGGAAGAGAACAGGAACTGCGGATGTGAATATCAACAATAGGATGCAAGAGATGGAAGACAGGATCTCAGGCATGGAAGATTCAGTGGAAGAAATCAGTACAACATCCAAAGAAAATGAGAAAGCTAAAAAATCTCTCACACACAACATCCAAGAAATCAAGGACTCAATGAAAAGACGGAACTTAAGAATCATAGGCATAGAGGAAAGAGAAGACTCCCGACTCCAAGGTCCAGGAAATATCTTCAACAAAATCATAGAAGAAAACTTCCCAAATCTGAAAAAAGAGATGCCAATAAAAATCCTAGAGGCTTACAGAACACCGAACAGATTAGATCAGAAAAGAAACTCCTCTCGCCACATAATAATTGAAACACCAAATGTACAGAACAAAGAAAGAATATTAAAAGCGGTAAGAGAAAAAGGTCAAGTCACATACAATGGCAGACCCATCAGAATTGCACCTGACTTCTCCTCAGAAACTTTAAAAGCTAGAAGGGACTGGTCAGATATACTACAAGTCCTGAGAGATCATAGGTGCACAGCCAGACTACTTTACCCAGCAAAACTCTCTATCAACATAGATGGAGAAAACAAGATATTCCATGACAAAATCAAAATTAAACAATATCTACCCACAAACCCAGCCCTACAGAAAATCCTAGAAGGAAAATACCAACCCAGAGAAGAAAACTCCACCCAAGAAAACAAAGGGAATAGAAAACCCATCAGCAACTAAACCAAAAGAGGCACAGGACCACAACCTATACCAAACTAATGGGAAATAACAACCCCAGGTCACTAATATCCATCAACATCAATGGACTCAACTCCCCAATAAAAAGACATAGGTTTACAGAGTGAATCCGCAAGCAAGATCCTTCCTTATGCTGTATACAAGAGACACATCTAACTACGAAAGATAGACACTGCCTCAGAGTAAAGGGCTGGGAAAAAGTTTTCCAAGCAAATGGACCCAGGAAGCAAGCTGGAGTAGCCATCCTAATATCAAACAAAACAGACTTCCAACTGAAGTTAATGAAGAAAGACAAAGAAGGGCACTATATACTCATTAAAGGGAATATTCATCAAGAGGAAATCTCAATACTGAACATCTATGCCCCAAATACAAAGGCACCTACTTTCGTAAAAGAAACACTTCTAAAACTTAAGGCGCACGTCGATCACAACACATTAGTAGTGGGAGACTTCAACACCCCACTCACAACAATGGACAGATCATCAAGACAGAAGACAAACAGAGAAATATTGAGTCTAACAGAGATCATGAAACAAATGGACCTAACAGATATCTACAGAATGTTTCACCCAAACACAAAGGAATACACCTTTTTCTCAGCACCCCACGGAACCTTCTCCAAAATCGACCACATAGTTGGTCACAAGGATAGTCTCAATAGATACAAGAAAATTGAAATAACACCTTGTATCTTATCAGACCACCACGGAATAAAGCTGGTCTTCAACAGCAAAAGAATCAACAGAAAGCCTACACACACATGGAAATTGAACAGCTCCTTACTGGATGACCTCTGGGTCAGGGAAGAAATAAAGAAGGAAATCAAAGACTTCTTAAAATCCAACGACAATGAAGACACAACATACCCAAACCTATGGGATACATTGAAAGCTGTGCTACGAGGAAAGTTCATAGCACTAAGTGCTTTCAAAAAGAAAATTGTGACAGCTCATGTTAGTGAACTAACAGCTAAGCTGGGTGAATTGGAAAAAAAAAGAAACAAACACTCCCAAGAAGAGCAGAAGGCAGGAAATCATCAAACTTAGGGCTGAAATCAACAACTTAGAATAAAAAAGAACTATACAAAGAATCAATGAAACCAAGAGTTGGTTCTTTGAGAAAATCAACAAAATAGACAGACCCCTAGCCAAATTAACTAAAAGGCAAAGGGAAAGAACCCAAATCAACAAAATCAGAAATGAAAAGGGAGAAATAACAACAGACATTGAGGAGATTCAGAAAATATTCGGGCATTACTTTAAAAATCTATATTCCACTAAATTTGAAAACCTAAGCAAAATGGACAATTTCCTCAATAAATTCCACCTACCAAAACTAAATCAAAATCAGATTAACAGCTTAAACAGCCCAGTAACACCCAAGGAAATAGAAACAGTCATTAATAATCTCCCAACCAAAAAAAGCCCAGGGCCAGATGGCTTTAGCACGGAATTCTACAGGACCTTCAAAGAGGAACTAACACCATTACTTTTCAAACTCTTCCACCACATAGAAACAGAAAGAACACTGCCAAACTCATTCTATGAGGCCACCGTCATTTTGATTTCTAAACCACACAAAGACCCAACAAAGAAAGAGAACTTCAGACCAATCTCCCTCATGAACATAGATGCAAAAATACTTAATAAAATACTAGCAAACCGAATTCAATAACACATCAAAAGTATCATACACCATGATCAAGTAGGCTTCATCCCAGGAATGCAGGGATGGTTCAATATATGAAAGTCTATCAATGTAATTCACCACATAAACAAGATGAAAGAAAAAAAACACATGATAATCTCGCTAGATGCAGAAAAAGCATTTGACAAAATCCAACACCCCTTCATGCTAAAAGTTCTGGAGAGAACGGGCATACAAGGACCATACCTAGAAATAATAAAGGCAATATACAGCAAGCCAGTAGCCAACATCAAATTAAATGGAGAGAAGCTTGAAGCATTTCCTCTAAACTCAGGGACAAGACAAGGATGTCCACTTTCACCATATCTCTTCAATATAGTACTTGAAGTCCTTGCTAGAGCAATAAGACAACTAAAGGAGATCAAAGGGATAAAAATTGGAAATGAAGAAGTCAAATTATCCCTATTCGCAGATGATATGTTAGTATACATAAGCGACCCCAAAAACTCCACCAAAGAACTCTTACAGCTTATAAACAACTTCAGCAAGGTGGCTGGATACAAAATTAACTCAAAAAAATCAGAAGCCCTTCTTTATACAACAAACAAATATCCTGAGAAGGAAATAAGGGAAACAACCCCCTTCACAATAGCCACAAACAACATAAAATACCTGGGGGTAACTCTAACCAAGCATGTAAAGGACCTATATAACAAGAACTTCAAGCCCCTGAAGAAAGAAATGGAAGAGGCCTTTAGAAGATGGAAAGATCTCCCATGCTCATGGATAGGTAAGATCAACATAATAAAAATGGCTATCCTACCAAAAGCAATATATAGATTCAATGCAATTCCTATCAAAATACCAACACAATTCTTTATAGACCTGGAAAAAGCTATTCTCAACTTCATATGGAACAACAAAAAGCCCAGAATAGCTAAATCAATCCTGTCCAATGAAAAAACATCTGGAGGTATCACCATCCCAGATTTCAAGCTGTACTACAGAGCAACAGTAATAAAAACAGCATGGTACTGGTATAGAAACAGACCAGTGGATCAATGGAATCGAATTGAAGAGCCAAACATGGACCCACACACCTATGGGCAACTAATCTTTGACAAAGAAGCCAAAACCGCACAATGGAAGAAGGACAGCATCTTCAACAAATGGTGCTGGTCCAACTGGATGTCCACTTGCAAAAGAATGAAATTAGACCCATGCCTATCACCTTGTGCAAAACTTAATTCCAAGTGGATCAAAGACCTTAACATAAGGCCGGCCACACTACAGACACTAGAAGAAAAAGTAGGAGAAACCCTCGAACTCATTGGCACAGGTGACAACTTCCTGAACAGAACACCAACAGCTCAGGATCTGAGATCAACAGTCAATAAATGGGACCTCATGAAACTGAAAAGCTTCTGTAAGGCAAAGGACACTGTCATTCGAACAAAACGGCAACCAACAGACTGGGAGAAAATCTTCACCAACCCCACATCTGATGGAGGGCTCTTATCTAAAATCTACAAAGAACTCAAGAAACTAAAAGCCAAGAAACCAAATAATCCAATCAAAAAATGGGAGATGGAGCTAAATAGAGAATTCACAAAGGAGGAATCCCTAAGGGCTGAGAGACACCTGAAGAAATGTTCAACATCCTTAATCATCAGAGAAATGCAATTCAAGACGACCCTGAGATTCCACCTAACACTTGTTAGAATGGCTAAGATAAAAAGCTCAAATGATAGTGCATGCTGGCGAGGGTGTGGAGAAAGGGGAACCCTACTCCATTGCTGGTGGGAGTGTAGGCTTGTGCAACCACTATGGAGGTCTGTCTGGCGATATCTTAGAAACCTAGGAATAACCTTGCCTCAGGACCCAGCCATACCACTTCTGGGTATACACCCAAAGGACCTCTCAGGGAAACATAGGGAAGTCTCCTCATCTATGTTCATAGCAGCCTTATTTGTAATAGCTAGAAATTGGAAACAACCCAGATGTCCCTCAACTGAAGAATGGATTAAAAAATTGTGGTACATCTATACAATGGAATATTACTCAGCTATAAGAAACAATGAAATCATGCAATTTGCAACCAAATGGATGGATCTAGAGGAGCTCATCCCGAGTGAGCTAACCCAGTCTCAGAAGGATGCACATGGCATCTATTCACTTATAGTAGGATTTTAACTATATCGTACAGGATATCTGTACTACAACCAACACACCAAAAGGAACATGGACATAAATTTTTTTTTATCTTTTTCTTTTTCCTTCTTTTTTCTTTTTCCTTTTCCCTTCTCTTTTTCCTCTCTTTTTTTGTGGATATTCTTTGTTTTTGTGGGTTTGTGTGTTTGTTGGTCTTTTTTTTTTTAGTATTCCCCCAGTAGCAAGGAGACACTTTTCACTGGCAGTACTGCCTCGTAGGCCCCCGGAGAATTAAGAGGCTCTTGGCCCTCATATGACTCCTGATCTGTGGTGAGAGACTTTTAGGCAGGGACACTCCATCCCAGAGGAACAAGACGGAAGGGTCAGGGGGTAGAGCATGGGAGGGTGGGGCTGGGAAGTGGGAAAAGAGGACAATATGATAAGGATGTAACCTGAAGCAACAAACAAATAAAATTATTAAAAAAAAAAAAAAAAAAAAGGCAGGTGGCAGGGCTGAAACACTGTGAATGGAATAGAGGATACAGCCATTCGGCCTGGTTTTGCAGACCTCCAGGTGTCGAGAAGACGTGGAACTAAGGCAAAATACAAGAGAATTGTGGTATGTGCCCATGCATTTGACTTCAGCGGAGACGGGGTGGGGGGGGAGCACCATAGAGTTGGTGGTCTTATGTATTCTGGAGTCATACAGAGCAGGGTGGTGAGGGTGCATACTCTTGGTCCCACCATTCAAGAAGAGTACACCCTTGGTCCCAGCAACCAGCACACTGGAGACAGAAACGGGCAGATCCTTGAGCTCAGGGTCAGCCTGATGCTGGGCCAACTCTAAACAGAGAAAGACTTCGATCCAGGAGTGGTGGAACACATCTTTGATCCCTTCAGAAGGGAAACACAGGTCTCTGATTCCAATAATTAGAGTTCAGAGACACACACATGGGATTTGGAGGGACCTAGGTTTGGAGATTACTTTCAAAAGGCCTTCTCGATGCAGGCAGATTGTCCTTTGGGATCTCAAAATATATACACCAGAGCTGGTTTAGCTCCAAGGTGACAGAATGATTTCTTCTTTAACCCGGATTGAAAGATAACGCTTTGTATGTTGTCGGAAGGCCAAATTTGCTTCAGGAGAAATACTACCTAGACCCCCCCCCCCAAAAAAAAAGAGGGTAGTTGTCCCAGGGTTGGGATTGGGGCAGGGCTCTGTTCTTATCTTTCCAGGAGAATCGAAACGTCCATTAGGGGAGCCTGGGGACGGCTGGACAGCTGAAACCTCAGCAGAGTGCAGAATCAGGCACCAAGGAGGATGAGTGACCCAGTTGATTCTGCCTGGCAGACTTCCTCAATAGCTGTCTCCATCGGGGGCCTGCAACCACCACGGCAATCCAATGTCGCTGGGACCGTTCAGCTCTACACAATGCCCCGGCAGGAACCTCAGTAAAGCCTGCAAGATCAGCTTCTGCCTACAAACCCCTTAGGTCATCTAAACAGCTGAGAACAGAAGGACTGAACATAAATGGAGTGTCCTAACATTTTTAACCATTTTTTCCATTTGAGTTCGGGCCCCAAACAGGTCTACTACGACCCAAATCAGCAGGAAGTCACTTTAAGAGAGCCACGTCCCATGCCCAGAGGGTGGGGAAGGTGTTTCTCCACCCTTCTTTTTGGTTATTTGAAGGATAACTGAAAACTCCGATATTTAGGGGAAGAGATTACAAGCTGATAAATGGTCCTTTTTAATGGGTTTTGGAGGTTAGCCCCAGGGACTTCCTACTTTTCCTTTTCTGTATCCTTCTTCCTCTCCTATGTAGGAGTGCATAGCCTTGAGAAAAATGAGATATAGACATAGCACAGGAAGGTCCAAGAAGAATGGGCAGATTATTGAATATGCCCTTATACCTTTGTATATTGATACAAAATTAGTAGTTTATTTTGCTAAAGTGGTATTGATCATTGTTTAATGTGCAAAAATAAGATTGTATTGGATTACATCGGTATTGATCTTTGTATATTGATACAAAATTAAGATTATTGTTGGCCACAATGGTATTGACCCTTGTATATGGACGTAATATTAAGATTGTATTGGGCTACATAGGCATTGATCTTTGTATATTGATACATAATTAAGAGTATATTTAACCACAATTGAATAGATCTTTGTATATTGATACAAATTTAAAGATAATTCTTCCCAATGGTATCATACCTAGAGGTACTTAAAAATAAAATGTGAAGCTCTGAGCTCTTGATACCAACCGTCTAAAACGGTCTAGGATAGTTAAAACAAACTCCTAGTCATGCAAACATGTCTCTTTGTTAGCTACTATGACAGTCTATCACAGATATTCTCTAAACTACCCAGTAATCAAGTTGCTAAGACACAAGCAACATTTGCTTATCTAAATACAAGAGATGGATAGGGCATCTTCAAAAACCCCTAGAGATCTGCAGAATATGGCATTCAAAGATGTTATCTTAAATCAAGATTTTTTTTTTGATATCGAGACATATCAGCGCCTGACAGCACCCCCTATTCTACTCCAAGTAGAAGATAAGCATCGAAGAACCTCCACTGTAAGATGGTTGAATTAGTGGCAAGCCTATCTCTTGGCATGAAAAAACCCCTTGCACCAACTGCAGACAGACTGCTGTCCAAAAAGGACAAAACTTGGTAGCAGGGAAGTCGACAGCCTAACTCTGCCAAGACAGGGTAGGTAAGTCCTTCATAATCCCTGCTCTACAACAAATGTCTGTCATAGAAACAGGACCCAAAGGCTGAAGACTGATGCAGGAATGTATGGAGAGAAAATGGGAACTGTCCAGGCAGTCATTGGTATGTCCTTTCTTAGTTTTGGAAGTTGCAGGCCCTGCACTTCCTATATAATCAGATATATTTATCCCTCTCAGGTCTCTGAGGTGGTTGAAGAATAGACAGCTAGAGTCTCATAGCTAAATTTTGAGTTGTTTAGGAATCAAGAGGGTGTTATAGATCTAAGAAGATACTCTTAAAAGTGTGTTGCAAGTTAGTATGAATGTTGAGTCAGATATAGACCTTTAAACACATGGAGATGGTTAGATAGTAGAATGTTAAAGTCAGGGGCCAAATATATATAAACTGGACATTGGGAAGGTATACTGGGCCATTTAACTCTCATAAATGTGGCATATTTAAAAAAAATTAAAAATGTGAGGGGGAACCAGGAGGGGTGGAAAGAGGGCACTGTGATACAGACGTAACTTGAAATAATAAATAAACATAAAAAAGTTAAAAATATTTTAAAAGAAAATATCAGGCTGGGCATGGTAGTACATGCCCTTAGTCCCAGCACTCAGGAGGCAGAGGCAGGTGGATCTCTGGTTTGAGGCCAACCTGGTCTACAGAGTGAGTTCCAGGACAGCCAGGGCTATTACACAGAGAAACCCTGTCTCAGAAAACAGAACAAAAGAAAACGGAAAAGGAAAATATCCAAAACATACTTTGCCTGCATTAGTTAATCCTATGGTTTCCCTTTATGCTTGTATATGTTTGAATCACAGAAAACAATATGAGAAAATCCCCTGCAGTGTTTATTCATGATACTTAGAGACATGCGATGGGATTACAAATATTTTGTCCCTAACAGTAACAGAAAAGAATTTCCATTAGAAAGTAAAGATGTTCCAGTGTTCTCTAAAATGACCCAAAGTCACTCTAAAATTTACTTCTGGGAAAGCGTTAGTTTCACTGACTTATCAGGAGTTAGATTTCTGGTTAATATGATGCTCATCTCTGAACTGACAAGGGAAAGCTCAGCAAGGAACTCCAGTTACTTTTTAGTCAAGTTTCTCTTTGCCCATTATCTTCAGAGCAGATATTACTGGTGTCTGTCCCATTCCCTTGAGACATTAAGGTCAAGAGTTTCTACCACAATAGGCACACAGTGAGCCTAAGCCTGCTCAAGGGCAGGCTTCTGTATGCCTCTTTTATTGATTTGCTTGACCCCAGGAGCACACAGCAAATAGCCCTCTGTTCAACTTGAAAAGAGAAAATAGACTCTGAACACTGCCCATAACAATATAAACTCTTCTTTGATTTAAAAACAGAAGGAAAGAGGGGTAACTGGAGGGGAAAGTTTTAAAACAATAGGAATCAAATCAAATCCACAATAAACAAAAGGGTGGGCTTCAGAGAACAGGCCCATTGTTCACTGATTAATTTAAAAGCTGCCATGCATCAAGCCATAATCACTCTCTTTATGTGTGGTAGGTCATTCGTGACTACTAAGCACTAAGTAGCATGCATTGGAGTTCAGAGGTCCTTGAGCCTTCTTGCTTAGACTACCTTGTGTGACCTCGGCTAGCTGTCTCATGTTTTTAATTCGACATTTTCCTTCACACTAAGAGTGGTAAGTCTAGACCCATGTAAGTGATTATCATCTTTACTTAGTATTACATGCTTATTTCTTCCTGTTTATTCCCCAAAAGCTTCTACAGGATAAACATGGAAAACAGTACTTGGACCACAATCACCACCTTCATCTTGATATATACTCCAAATTTAAAGATAAATGAATTCCAAGGGCTGCGATAGTTGCATTTCCTTTCATCTAGCCTATGAAATGAAGGTCGGAGTGGCCTGAAGGGAGGTGAATAGGACAAGATCTATAGTGGGAGTGCTATTTCTCAATTGTTAGGCAAGAACTTGGAAAAGCCATCAGAAATCTTGTGGAAAATTATGTAAGGACACTATGTCATCAATGACTTGATTTCTGAGCTGTAACATCTATACAGTGGGAAGCTGCATGTTCTATGCTTGTATGAAGTCCTTATGCAACCACACACAATGAATAAGTTTTTGTTTTTTGTTTTGATTTTAGTCAGAGGCTAGAGAGATGGCTTAGTGGGTAAAGTGCCACTGTTTGTAGGCATGGGGACTTGAATTTAGATTCCCAATACCCATATTAAAGGCTGGATGTGGTGACACACAGCTATAACCTGGGTGCTTAGGGAATGTAGGCACACAGGTCCCAGGGACGCACTGGCCAGTCAGGATAAACAATCAATGAGCTACAGGTCCAGTGAGAGAACCTACCTCAAAAAAAATAAGGTGGAGAGAGACAGAGAAAAATACTCAACATTCATTTTTGGCCTGTATACATTGTATGCATGGATATATACTCCCCCCACCCCCCACCCGCACCCTCTCGCCATGTCCCCAGACCCATTTTGATGGGTCATTTCCCCATTTTCTCTGTGTCCTAAGAATAGCTTTGACACCTAGGCAAGTCAAGGCAACAACAATAACCTAGAATGCTTCCCTGGCACTCAGAACAATGAAGGTCATCATTCACACACACACTGAACAGCTTTCTAAGGTAATTCTTCTACAAATTGTATGCCGCTCGCACTCTGAAACAGTACTTCAAAGTTTATGTAACCCCGCAAAGCCAGTGGTGAGGTCTGAGTTGATGTAATCCCACAGTGCCGATAGTGAGGTCTACATTTTACTCCAGCTATGACTGAACTCAACTCGGGAGGTTTGGCTCCAGCTGGTTGTAAAAGAGTTGAAGTGATAAAGCAGTTTTTTTCACCATTTGGGATTTAAATCCCAATTTCTCCTTTTAGGGATGCAACTTTGATCTCACCTGGGAACTTCAGACAGGGCTGTTTTACATTTACAGTTTGTTTTGCTCAGTAATTATTCACAAAGTGCTTCATAGGGTCTGTTTAGTCTCCCCAGCTTGATCATAAACTCCTGAGGTAGTTAAAAAGCTTTTAAAAATTAAAGGAACATGGAGAGAAATTTTGCTTGGCACACTGTTGGTGTCTTAGGCTTTCTGGTGCTGCGAAGAAACACCACGAGCAAAAAGCAAGTTGGGGAGGAAAGGGTTCATTCTGCTTATACTTCCCTATTGCTGTTCATCACTGAAGGAAGTCAAGACAAATTAAACAGGCCAGGAACCTGGAGGCAGGAGCTGATGCAGAGGCCATGGAAGGGTGCTGCTTACTGGCTTGCTTCTCATAGCTTACTCATCCAGCTTTCTTATAGAACCAAGCACCACCAGCCCAGGGATGGCACCATCCACAATGGGCTGGGCCCTCCCCCATCAATAACTAATTATGAAAATGACTTACAGCCAGATCTTCTGGGGGCATTTTCTGAATTAAGGTTTCCTTCCTTCAGATACCTCTAGTCTGTGAGTCTAGTTGGCCTAAGACCAGCCAGCACAGTTGGTTACAGAAGTGCATCTAAGATCATCTAAGATCATAGGTGTATTTTTTTCTACTACCTCCTCTGGAGAACAAATCCCCAAATTGCCACCCACTCACAGGAATTTGAATCAACTTTTTTTTTTCTTTTAACAAAACAGATTAAGCTGGGTCGCTCAGTGGTTAAGAGCACTTTTTGCTGTTGCTGAGGACCGGTTTCAATTCTCAACATGCACATGGTAGCTCACAGTCATTTGTAATTCCAGTTCCAGAGGATCTAACACCCTCTTCTGAAACTGCCTGCGGGTACCAGGCCTGCGTATAGGGTACATACATACATGCAGGCAAAATACTCATATACATAAAATAAGTAAACCTTTTAAAAATAATACAGCTACCAAATTAACAACATGTATATTCTTCTTGCAAAAAGAAAAAAAATACTAATTTTACAATACCAGGCATGTGGGAAATGTAAACACATTCCTTCATATATTTATATAAAATAAAGAAAAGCTACCCAGAAATAATAAAATATTTCTCTGCATTTTCTTTTTTTCATTTTGCTTGCTTGTTTTTTTTTTTGAAACAGGGTTTCTCTGTGTAGCCCTGACTGTCCTGGAGTTGCTTAGTAGACCAGGCTGGCCCTGAACTCGCAGAGGTCCACCTGCCTCTGCCTCCTGAGCACTGGAATTAAGGGCATGTGCTACCACACCCGGCTTCTCTGCATTTTCAAAAGTGCTTTGTATCGTTCCATCTCACGGAGTCTTCTATGTTCTCTGAGATGAGGAGGAAGCATGTCATCTTTCTATTCTATAGCTGGAGATACTGAGCTCAGAGCTGGCTTGGAAAGTCACATCAGCCTTTTCCTCCCCCACCAAAGAACAGTACCTTCTATTATGAAAACAGATTAATCCCTCTGTTTTCCTCACTCAGCTTTCCAAAGGTAGGGGTCAGTTATTATCTCACAGTGCTCCTTGCTAGCATGTTTGTTGTCTGTAGACCTTTTTCTTCCCTCACAAATTATCGGCTTGTCCTCATATTATCCAGACAGATGGCTGCACCTGGTTACTTGGAGTTGTAAGGTGCATAAATAAAGGACTGCAGTGGCTGGAGAGCTCACTGCTGGACAGACATAATTAAGAAAGGGAGAGTTTGCAGGGTCTGCTGGGGCATCAGCAAGACAAGGGCCCAGTTGACCAATTTCCTAAAAATGCTTCAATCGAAAAGTTGGGAGACTCATTTACTAGCCCTCACTTCTTCGGCTGGGCAATGACATGGTGTTGCTGACAGGATGCACACTCTGCCCTTTCTCTAGGATGTTCATTTAAAGTGATGTTGCTCAGGATCCATCTATCAGTCACCTGTCTGAGAAACATCTGGGTGTTTATTAAAAATTCAGATTGCTTAATCTCTTCCAGGGCCCACTGATTTAGTATATTCTGGCAGTAGTCTCCTGGTGGTAGTGATGGGGCCATTACTCTGCAGTATCTATCAGCAGCCTCTAAAATTAAACCATTGACTCGCTATCCTTTAATATGTAGGATTTCTGAAATCACTTATAAAAGACTGCATACTCCTGTGCTTTCTGAAACAACTCTAGTAACATCTTTCACTAACATCAATCAAATCTCCAAAACTACAAAATCCTAGAGTTTATGTCAGAAGTCAAGAGGGTTTGTCTCAGAAGGCTCTTCTTTAGAATGCAAATACTCAGCCTCACACAGAGACTCTAGAGGCAGGTGCTTTCACTGTGAGTCTGATGCTCACTGAAACTCAAGGACCACTGCTCTAGACTCACGCTGCTCAAACTTCAGTAAGAATGTGAATTTCGTGAGGAGCTTACAAAGTTGTAAATTTAGGAATTGTATTGCTCTGTGTCATATCGGCACTACTGATTTGTAGATCATGCTTTGAATAGCTAATCCCTGCATTTTTTCTTTTTTTATCTAACACGGTTAGCAAAAATTCTTATTTAGAAATGAGAGTAGGGATATGGCTCAGTGGGTAATGGCACTCACTGTGAAAGCAAGAAGACCTGAATTCAAATCTTTAGGACTCAAAGGAAAAGCTGAGTGAGGTGGTGGCTCTCTGTGAGTTCAAGGCCAGCATGGTCTACAAGGTGAGTCCAGTACATCCAGAACTCCATTACACAGAGAAACCCTGTCTCTAAAAATAAATAAATAAATGGAAAGAAAAGAAAAGCTGAGCATGCTGTGAATTTGTACCTGTAACTTCAGAATTGGTAGATAGAGGCAGGCAGATTCAGGAGCTCATTGGCCTGTCAGTCTAGTCCAGATGATAAACTCCAAAGTCAGTGATGAATCCTGTCTCAAAAAACAATGTGAATGGAAATGGAAGAAAACTTCTGACATCCTCCATGTGAGCCTCTACATGCTCTTGCATGAGCATGCACACCTACACCTGCCCCTAACACACACACAGCAGAAGAACAAAAATCAATTGAGAATGGGGATGAAATGCAACAAAAAAAAATTTTTTAAAGAGGTCATGAATTTGAGATGGAATTGCGGGGGATACAGGAGGAGTTGGAGAAGAAGGAAGCAGGATGGAAATAATATAACACAGTACAGGTATAAAGTTCTAAATAATATAATACAGTACAGGTATA
>CAJQZJ010033894.1:2494691-2514530 GCA_907164525.1 Lophiomys imhausi
CACATACACACATATACACACCACACACACATATACATACACATAGATACATAACATACATACACACACCATATACACACATATAGACATATATACACCACACACACATACACACACATGTAAACTCATACACACACTAAATAAATAAATTTTAAATTTTTGTTTAAAATATGGTTAATTTCAAAGTAAGAGCAATTACTTATCCCGTTGTCTGATTATTTCTCTTATTATTAAAATTTTGAAGGCAGGCACACATGAATCAAATCCCTGCTCTATTATTTGTTATGTGGTTTTACTTAAGTTATTTAAACATCCTAAGATTTAATGTCTTGATCAGTAATTGAGGATATTAAGCTGTACACTATAGGCTTGCAGTAAAAATTCTAGAGAAGTACATTTCCTTAATGAAGATATTTTTGAGTTTCAGATGAAAGAAACTCAGCCTCAAGTCATTTATAATAACATCAGGGAATAATATTTTTATTTAAAGTAATTTTATATTTCAAAAAAAGAAAAAATAATCTTAGATTTCAAAAAATGCAAAAATATCATATGACATTTCTAGATGGGATTGACTAAGTAGTCCAAACATAAACCACTCAGTAACTGCACACAGTTAGTAAAGGCTGGCAGTGAGGAAATATTCAACATGAAGACTTGGCTTGAAATTTTGCAAGTGTCCTAGTAAGTCTGCTCTCTAGTCTAAACTATTGATTTTGGCTTCATATTCCCTTAGTTTCCTCTAAAGATGGACAATCCTTGAGGTGTTTTTCTCTTTCTTTTTAAACAATGGGCAACATCGTTACATAGTTCTTCAGTCAGGACCCAATGTACTTTTGCTTCAAGGCCTCTGGTGGATTTGTAAAGGCAATGATCTGTCTTAGTTACTTTTCTATTGCCACGACAAAGCACCAGGGCCAAGGCAACTTACAGAAGAAAGCAATTGATTCAGGGCTCACTGTTCCACAGGGCTAGGGTCCATGGCCATCATGGCCGGAAGCGTAACAACAGACACACAACTGGACAGCTATTTACAGAAAGATCTTCAGGACTATCCTCCAGGCCAAATTGCTTCCATCATCATGAGGAATTCAGCCAGGCCTGCCCAGAAAAGATCATGCCAGCTGGGCTTGTTGACTGTTTATCTTCCCTCACCGAAAAAGGGGTTGAAGAGGGTCATGGGAACTTTACTTGAGCACCCAGCCACCCCTCCTAATGAATTATTTACAATTCTACACTAATCACAGAGGGCCAGCCGAAGGGTGTAATATATGAATGGACAATAACTAAGTTTGGGGGGGGGTGTACTTTTTTTTTTTTTTTTTTTTTTTAGGTTTTTCTAGACAGGGTTTCTCTGTGTAGTCCTGGCTAACCTGGAACTCACTCTGTAGACCAGGCTGGCCTTGAACTCAGAGACCAGCCTGCATCTGCTTCCCAAGTGCTAGGATTAAAGGCATATGCCACCACACCAGGCCATTACAGACAATTTTCCAACTGCTTTGTGGGTGCTAGGATTTGAACCTGGGTCATTTCAAAAAGCAGCCAGTGCTCTTAACCACTGAGCCATCTCTCCAGCCTCTTGGGGGGGGTCATTTTTGCAGATATGCAAAAGCTATCATCCCTACTGACTAAAGACTTTCTGGTTCAACCTTTTCTGGGATCTCTGTGTGTGTAGCACCCACAGTCCTGTCAGTACTCTTTCACTTGTGTTCTTTAAGGGAACCCAATAAATTCATTAGTTCCCTAGAGTGAACTCCAGTGGAATCATGCTTCAGTATGTTGTTGGGCACTCACAAGGTGGAAGGGTAGACAATGTTGACGTCCACCTGTTAAGAAGGAACTTTGAGCAACAGATGATGGAGTTTATCATGGTACAGGTTAATACAGTATGTTCTTGTTAAGAATGCTACAGAAACTATGTCTTCTTCTTATAGCATCATTTCAAGAGGCATGTGTCAGTATGAATCATTGCTGGCCATGCTAACTTTGATCCACTTAGCCAAGATGGCATGGCAAGGCTTCTTCACTGTGGGTTACTCTTTTTCCTCATGTAAATATTGATTATTTTTGTAGAGTGGTGACTACATATGATATACATATTCAACTTCTCCCCATGTTTTCACTCACTTATTCCAGTATCCTCAATGGTGATTGCCTACAGTAAGTGTTACTGTTAGCACAAACTAGCAGCAAGTTTTGTTAGCACCAAGCTCACTTTACCAAACTTAAGTTAGGCTTTAGAAGCCTGGGAATTTTGAGTAACTCTGGGCTGCAAGTCAGCTTGTCCCAGAATCTATCATGTACCACCTCCCAGGGCTTGGAAGCCCTAACTGTTCCCAGGAGGCCAAGTTCCTGCTTGGGTATGGCCAATTCCCAGAGCAACAGGGAGAACAACAGAAACCACAGGTTGCCAACAGTCATGAGTTTGGAAATCCCTACCTTGTTTCCTAGGTCACCTATGCTAGCCAAAGAGCTGTTGCTTGATGATGCTTTATTCTGTTTTGCTGAAAAGTGTTTAATATGAACTGAAATTCTGTTCGGGGTCCCCTCTTTCTCCTTGCATTGAGAAGGTTTGAGGGTGACCTCAGCATGTTGATTAATAAAATCTTCTTTTGTTTTGCAACATTCTCCAGTTCCTGGTGATTCCTTGATCTCCTCACATTTGGATTCAGGAATCCATTCCTTGGCCCTTACATTTGGAGGTTCCACTGAGATCTGGGAGACCCCGAGTCACCAGAAAAGACCCCAAGGCAGAGGTGAGCCAGCTAGTTATTCATGAGCTCATTTTTGTTTGTCTAGTCTGACTTTCTGTTTGTGAGACCATTTGTCCTAGTCGAAGTTCTATGGTTTGGCTTCTGTTACCTTGCTTTCAGTTTTCTTCTTGGTTTACCCAAGTTCAAAAACAGGAGTTTGTGCATGTCAGGTAAATGCTCCAGTTTCTGCATGTCAGGAAACACAGGTTCTTTTTCTGTTTCTTGTCTTCAGTTTGTGTATATCAGGATAATTTGTGTGACTGCTTTCTTGTTTGGTCTCAGATGGATGACTTACTTTGACATGGGACAAATTGTAGGGGTTAGATAAATTAGATTTAGAAAATATATAGGAGTTTCTGATACTGTCTCTTGATTCAGGGCCTGAAGAGCATTATCAGCATGAAGTCAGGAAAAACAGGAAAGACTTAATAGACTGAAAAACAAGGTTGAAGTCAGGAAAAAAAGGAAAGACTCAATAGACTTGAAGAAACAAAGTATCTGGCCTGACATTGTTTTCAGCTGCTAAGTGGGCGGAGCCCAAATTAAGCTGAAACAGAGTTCCTCTTATTTAAGGACAGTGCATGGAGCCCAAAAAGGAAAGAGGCCCCTGATGCTAGAGAGCTCCAAGAGTCCTGCTAAAAAAAGGGCTGGCCATTGATGGCCAGCTCTCTCCCTGAAGCAGAAAGAAGCCAGTGAGCAAAGAAAGCCTGAGCAAGACACCAAAAGGCCAAGGACTGGACCCTGTGGCTCAGCTTTTGCCTAGAGGGGTTTGATCTGTCCGAACAGTGGCCTAGGGGAAACTGCCTGGCTTTAAGGACTGAGGCAGAGCAGCTGAGTTCCTGATTCAAAAGAAGTAAGTTGGCCTGCAGACGGCTGGGGTCTCCCACAGAGAAGAAACCATGAAGCCTTATTTAAGGTGAGACTGCAATAACCAACTTACCCTGATGAACCTGCATCTGAGAGATCCAGAAAAAAGACTGCTAAGTGCGTTAAAGAATCTACAACAAAGACTGTGTTCCTGACGACTGAGGACCTGCCCCAGAGACTGTATCATTCTAAAAGGTTATGAAAGTAGTTGTTATAATTATCAATAGGTTTAGTGGATAGGTTAAAGGGGTTGTAGGAATTTATAGGATTAATAGTTAAGAAATTGTTGGTGTTTGTTGTAAGTGAATTTAGTAATAAATAAATGTTAAATAATAATTTAAAAGTTCGGTTACAACAAACACCTTCCAAACCACTGGACTTGATTGCATGAAAGACTGTAGGTTTTCATGTTTTGCTCAGTCTATGTTGTTACCAGACTCAGAAAGCAGATAGCTAACATTCTGGACACTGAATCAAATAATCCAAGATAATTAGCTCCTTAGATGCAAACAGAAGATGCTCCAGGCTTATTCCCCTTGTTATGCTACTGTTGAGGTTCTGGTAAAGTTCAAGAGCAGCTTTCAATCAATTAAAAGCTATTAAATTCTATATTGGTAAGGTAAGTGAGTTTGATATGCCAGGTTAGAGCTAAAAGCAATAAGGAAAATCAGGGCAGGAGGCTTATATCTGCAATACCAACACTCGGGAGGTGGAGGGAGAAGACACAGTAGTTCATAGTCATCTTTACCCACATGTCAACTTCACAGCTGGGCTACGTGAGATCCTGTCTGACAAACAACCACATGGCAATAAAAAAAAAAAAAAAAACTAACGAGTTCCTATTTAATAAGATACCAGAAACTTACTAAAAAAATACCAGAACAGGGCTGGAGAGATGGCTCAGCGGTTAAAAGCACTGGCTGTTCTTCCAAAGGACCCGGGTTCAAATCCCAACACCATATGGCAGTTCACAACTGTCTGTAATGGCCAGGCATGGTAGCATGAGCCTTTAATCCCAGAACTCAGGAGGCAGAGGCAGGTGGATCTCTGTGAGTGAGTCCAGGACAGCCAAGGATACACAGAGAAACCCTGTCTCAAAAAACAAAAACAACAACAACAAAAACCAGAACAAAGTATATTTGTAGCTATGAAATGACATAAAATCCTAGTGTCCAATGAAATAAGTCAAAGAACATAAATTATGTGCATTAGTCTTTATATCCCAGTTTTAAAAAGACACATATCATTTAACTTATACACAAACCACCTCTGGAAGTTTACCTAAATAATAGCTTATTGTTCAAAGAAATATATATGTGTGTTTGTCTGTAGCATTTATACATGTTCAATATTTACCTTATATTAGAGTCAAGATCTTGAGAACAAGAGGCACACTTTGTTTCTCTTGATATTCCTATGCCCACAGAAAATTGCATATGGTGAATACTCATTAGATGTCAGTGAATGGATATCCTCACTTTAACAGATATGGAAATAATGGGGGTATAGAGAAAATTTTGTCTAAACTGGTCAGGAAAGAAATGTGAGTGTCCAATATGAGTAAGTGTCTGAACTTTATATCCTTCTCATCATGTACAGAGAATCTCAGCTGAAATCTGATGAGAGCTTGCCATTCTAACTGCTACTCTACTGTGTTAAGTGTAAGAGAAATGATCAAACTCTCCTTTTTACCCCTAGAAAATATGTAACTCATCATGTCTACCCTGAAACCCTAGTCTTTCCCAATGTCATCTGCAGTTATATTTGTCACTGTAAAATTAATAGACCATATGGCTCCCAGAAAAAAATCCAGCTTGGAAAGGAAGCTTCCTTCTACACTGCACACAGTTAGAAACAGCTGGTCTGGTAGGGAGGTCAACTGCTTCAGAAGCCTTTGCTGTGTGTTGTTGCCCATCCTGGAGCACCAGCCCAGTTCACCCACTCTTCCTGGGGTGACAGGAACACACAGCAAGGGGCTGCTGCTGCTGCACTGCTTTATTCAAAACCTATCTGAATAGCTCACATTAATGAGTTCATGAATGAGAAAGAAAAAAGCTCTAGTAAAAAAAATGTGTATGGCCAAGGAAATGTGCTTTTATGATGTTTCACAGAGGACACAGCCTTTGACTTAGTGGCTCAGAGCACTGGGAAGTCCACCATTCCAAAAAGTCAAGATTCCTGAAGTGAATTTTGGATGAGGTAATATAATAAACCACCTTTCTCATCATTACACAAACCATCTGATTTCATTTACAAATAAACAGTTAGGTGAGAACACTGAAGATCAGGTCTTGGTGGCAAACACCTTAAATTTCATCAAAAATCTAGTATAGACCATGTTAGTTAGTTTTCTGTTACTATAACAAACAGGGCCACCCACATTACAGGTGGGCCTTCCTTCCCAGTTAAACTTCCCTGGAATCACCCTAACAGACATGCCCAAAGGGTTGTTTCCTGAATGATTCTAAACCCTATCAGGTTCACAGTCAAGACAGACCAGCACTCCACCTAATGGCTTAATTTCTAAGCCCCACCTCTTAAAGGTTCAACCACCTCTCAATCATACCACAGACTGGGAAGCAAACCTTTGACACACATATTTAAAGGATATTGCACATCTGAACTATCTAAAGGACAGCAATATTTATGACCTTTTTTTCTTCATAGATGTATCACTGTTCATAGTTGAGGAAATTAAATCAGAGAGAAGTTCCTCACTTAACCCAAGATCAGACATTCATGCTGCTTATGTGTCAACATCTACATTCAAAACCAAGTCCCTCAGACCCAAAAGCTAGTATTTGGGCCAATGAGATGGCTCAGAGGCTCAGAGAGCCTGACTACCAACCCCAGTGACATGAGTTTGAAACACAGTTTGCACATAGTGGAAGGAGAGAACCAACTCCCACAAGCTGTCTTTTGACCTCCACATGAGCACTCTGCCACTCTCACCATACACACACACACACACACACACACACAAACAGAGAGACAGAGAGGCAGAGAGACAGAGACAAGGAGATAAATAAGTCAATGCAATTAAATTTTAAAAACAAAAACTGATGATCTCCTCGCTATAGAGCTAGCCCTAGGAGTGGATGCAGGGTAGCTGGGTCACATGGGATGAACCCTTATTCCACCATGTACTAGCTGCAGACCTTAAGCGACACTGAGGACCCTCCTTTCTCAGACTCTGAGACCTGTGAAATGGGCACAATAATAGTAAACTACCCAGCAGGCTGCATTAAGCAAAATGTAAATTATACATGTAGAATACATAGAAAGGTACTTTGTAAGCAATAGTATTGTGTGAAACGACAGCTCAAAGATCAAAGAGAAGTTGAGGGGGTGGTTCACAGTTTCAGTGTATGTATGTACCCAAGAGAACAGTGTGAAGAAACTTATCAGGAAAAAATATGGGTCAATGAACGTGGAATAGAACCGTAATGAAGACAAACTTACACATTGTTTGTTCTGCAAAAATGGCTATCCAAAAATTTGTTCTTATTGGCTCTGTGGTAGCTGTTTCCTAGTCTTTAGAAGAAAGACATTGCTTTGTGGAATCGTTTCAAAAGGAATTGTGTAAACTATAAAGTCTACACAATCTAAACTCCTGAGTGGGATTTATTCCACTTGCTCAGCTCAGGCAGAGGCTTCAGGAAGCAAAACACTGACTTTGATTCCTAAATGAGCATCAGAGTCCCTGTGGCTCAGTTACTCAAAGCTTCCAGCAGCACAGGGCCCTAATAGTTTGTGCTGCACAGCTGGGCTCTGAGCCTGGGGCTTGCAATGACTTTTCAGAGAGCTTCACGATTGGTTTGTTTCCATGGGATTTGGATCAAGATGAAAAATGAACCCAAGGTTATTTGGAAGCAGTTCGTATTTAAGAGACCTTCAAACACTACAAGTAAAAAGTGATCTATAAATACTGTGTAATAACCCTGTAGTAACTCCCTACTTGCTAATGCTCATCATGGGGGTGAAAATTAGCAATGGGAATACCCATGTTTCAAAAGTTAGGAAATCAACTTAAAATTCAAGTTGTTTGGAAGAGTTGTAATTACCATTTAACTCAAAGGAAAAATAGCATCATGTGAGGGAAGGAAATCACATTTGAATTTCCCAGCATCGTGATAAAAGCACTCTTCAGAGATGACAGCATTTCAGAAGCCACCCCAGCCCCAATACCCACTCCAATTCCTGCCCCATGGGCTCATTAGCCACAATCTATACAGTCTGCCTTGCTCTGGAGTTACCAAAATGGGGTTGTGCAGACTGAAGAGCACATGTCTGTCTTTAATGTATAAAGAAGAGAAAGAACCCAATACTGCCATCTCAGGGACATCTAACTACTAAAATGCCTTTCTGATTGCCATTCATCCCCATCTTTGTGTGTGTGTGTGTGGCATTTGTGTTAACCCTGACCCCTGCATTTCGGCCAGAGCAGCCCTTCAGGACACGCTCTGCCTTCAGCAGCCAAATCAGCCATTTTTCATTGCAGACCTGCAGGCTGAACAATCACCATTTACAAGGCAGTTTGTGATGCCATGAAGAGCCCAGGCAGAAATGCAATAAACAATGTTTGAATTACATTTTGGACGTTTAAAAAAAATGCTCTGGGCTCCATTTCATAAGACATTTGCATTTGTAATGAAAGAGAAAAAGATCCATGACTGAGTTCCCAGCCGCAGGTTAACGGGCCCTTTTATGTTGTGAGGGTCTTTTTTTTTTTTTTGTAAGAGCAATTACAGATTGTACACAGATTCATTATTTCTTGAGCACTTTATCAGGACATTTCCCCATACATCTAATTTGTCCTGTCTGAAATGTAACTTGACATAAGGGATTTTCTTAATTGCTTTTGAAACTTTTCCAAGATAATCACTGCTTTTTGGAGCATGATGAAAGATAGTAGGCAATATTGCCAGTCTGTCTCTGGATCATGCACTGAAGTTTTGGGGTAAGAGATAGAAAAAAAAAGATAATGTTCACCTTTTCTACTACTTAGTATCCCCACTTTAATTTCCTTCCAATTTAAACAGCATGTCATGTACAAAAAGAATGAAAAGAAGTTGCCCCATTTTCATCTGCCCCACTGAAATGACTGTCATTTTCAGGAAAGATATAATTAATAATTTTAGAAAACATATTTGTTTTGGTTTGGTTTTTGAGACTGGGTCTTTCTGTGTAGTTCTGGCAGTCCTGGAACTACTATATAGATCAGGCCAGCCTGGAACTCACAGAGATCCACTTGCTTCTGCCTCCCAAGTGCTGAGTTTTAAAAGTGTGTGCCACCACGACTTGCCTTGTTGTTTCTTTAAGTATTATCTTTGCTATTCTACACAATCTTTTTTTTTTTTTTTTTTTTTTTTTTTGGTTTTTCGAGACAGGGTTTCTCTGTTTAACAGTTCTGGCTGTCCTGGACTCGCTTTGTAGACCAGGCTGGCCTCGAACTCACAAAGATTCACCTGCCTCTGCCTCCCAAGTGCTGGGATTAAAGGCGTGCGCCACCACCGCCCGGCTTATTCTACACAATCTTAACCAGAGGATTAAACTGAAAGTAAAATAATGAATTCGGAGAAGAAAAGCGGAAACATTAAGAGCTGCTTCTGATGCATTAAGAGGCACACTGTGCTCCATAAATATGCATTAACTGTATGCATCAATTAAAATAAATATATACTTAAAGTTGGATGTGTTTCTACAATCCTTATTTAATACATTTCAGCAAACAACAGTGCATTTGTTCACTTTAGGAGAAAAATTTATCCTGAAATTCAAAGCTGCCAATTTTAATTATTTTTTTTAATTTTAGTTATGGATCAAACTATCTTTACCCCTACATTCCCACACATGACTCAACAAAATAGACTTTGTAGCAGCAATTTAGTTTTCTGATCTTGAGATGGGAAGATGATTCTGGATTCTTATAAATTCCAAATCTAACCATATACATACTTGAAATAACCCTTTCCTGAGTGTGCTCTGTGGAAGGTAGGATACTGCCATTGAAGAGAATTAACATCAAGACTCAACTTTTAAAATGAAGGGAGTCAAAAACCAAGGAGTTTAGTGGTTTCTAGCAGCTGACATAATCCTCAGTGTAAAACCAGCAAAAAACCATAGACATCACTCCAACAGATACAAGGAACTGAAGGCCAACATCAACCCAGATAAAACTGAAGACTACCATCATCAGTCCAGATGAGATGGGGACATATTCTCACACACACATCTTTTTGTTTTGTTTTGTTTTGGTTTGGTTTTGGTTTTTCAAGACAGGGTGTTTGTTTCTTTTTTTTTTTTTTTTGGTTTTTCAAGACAGGGTTTCTTTGTGTAGCCCTGGGTGTCCTGAACACACTTTGTAGACCAGTTTGGTCTCAAACTCACAGAGATCCACCTACCTCTGCCTCCCAAGTCCTGGGATTAAAGACGTGTGCCACCACACCCGGCTTCAAACACAGATACATCTTGATGTTAATTCAGAAAGACCTATACTGAACTTCGAACTCTAACCTACCAAACTTGTAAGGTAAAACATTAGATTTGTTCAAGCCACTACATCTCTGGTACTTCTTTGAAACCATATAGAAAGCTACAAACAGTTTGGTAACATTCTGTCTTCATACCCTGATTATCTGAGAAGTGCCCAAATAAAGAAGTTATTATATTAATTTTAGTTCATTTAGCATTTATACCATCCTATCCTATATAGAATATAGATACTGGTTACTAAAATCAAATGAAACAACATTTTATAATGGAAAAGATAGTTTACTTTCTCTTCAGAAAGTGGTAATTATTAAGAAACTTATTGAAACATTGGGTAAAGGATGGAAATTAAACTTTCATATCAAGAATGTTAATATGGATCCTAATCCTTAATCATATTCTAAGAATTGCTCTTGGAAGGAATCAGAGACTTAGTTGTTTGCTAGTTTGAAGTTTTACCTCGATACTCTATAATAAATCCACCAAAGTTAAAAAATATTCATGTATTTGCAACTAAAGATACTTAAAAAATAATAGGAATCATGACTAATATTAGCATCCATTTTCCAGGAGAAGGCAGTCAGTATTAATGGGAAAAATAAAATGGTTAATGTAGTACTTCATCTGAGTTACATGAAGACCTTATCTAATATCAAGATGTTCCAGTTGTAGTTAATTAACTTTTCCAAAGGCATAATACCAAAGAAGCACAATTCAAGTGAACCCAAGATTCACAAACTATTCTGTAAAGTATTGAGCTAAAGAAAGCCAAGACTTTAATCTCATAAGGCAGGTCAGAGGCATACAGCATCCAAGCCCACAAAAATCAATAACAGTATACAACTGCTCCATATTAAGAAGCAGACTGGAAACACGGGTCATACTTTACTTAAAAAAAAAAATCCTCACATAGACTTTGTTACCTGTCAATGAGACACTGTGCCCTAGTGGTGATGCCTTGTAGGCCCCCAGTATATGAGGAGGCTCTTGGCCCTCATATGACTGCCAAACTGGGCCAAGGGACTGTTATGTAGGGACACTCCACTCCAGAAGAGTGGGATGGAAGGGATAGGGGGTAGAGGATGGGAGGGCGGGACTGGAAGGGGTTTAAAGAGGGTACTGTGATGAGATGTAATCTGAAATAATAAATAAACATAAAAAATCCTCAAGAAAAATAATAAGACATAAAATAATAAGGACAGAAAGAACAGGAAAGAAGAGAACCACAACAAAATCTTAGATACTAGAGAAGAAAGAGACAAATGCTTAAGGAATTGGCTTACTCCACCATACCTACCCACTTTCCACCCCTGAAAAGGCTGAATTTTAGGCAGCAGTGTGAACACTGCAAAATAAACTAACTGAATCAGAAAACTACACAAAACATTATCTGAATCTTGGATAAATGGAATGATGGAGTAAAAAAGGAGCAAATTAATACATTGTTCCCAATGCCTCCAGCTTATTAGACTTTCTTCTATGAAAGACCAACACAGATGACTTCTGGACTGATAAGATATATATGGACAGGCTGAGGAAAGAGGCATCACTAGGAAAATGACCTGAACATAGGAAGGCAGAATGGCAACTTTAGTATTTTCTAACTGTGTGTGTGTGTGAAATGTCAATATACTCTAGCAAGAAGACCAAAATTGCTTGCCCTACCTCCTGAGGCAAGGCATCCACTAGATGTACTTCAGACTCTTAGGAAGCAGGCTACCATATAAAAAACAATTCTGGCTCAAGCAATGACCCTCTGTATTACTAAAATTGTGAAATCTCTCAGATGTTATCAGTGAAACAGGAAGAGGACAGCTTGAGAGAAGCCCCCAGGCTGATGGCCCTTCTGGTCTTTCTGTCTGCTGTCTCTCAAAGTAGCTTAAAGGGAAGACTGTGAGGCAGCAATGTGCCCAGCCCTAGCCTTCTTGCAACTTCTCTTTCTGTGACAAACTTTGCCTTCATATACTTTCACTGAAAAGCCCTCACACTACAGGTCTGAAGCGGTCTGGTTATTACATGTCACTTCGAAAACAAGCAGTGATGGTGCCACCCACAATGGGCTGTACTTCCTACATTAAATGACAATCAAGAAAATGCAATCAAGTTGCTAAGAGACAAGCAATATTTGCTTATCTAAATATAAGAGATAGATAGGGCATCTTCAAAAACCTCAAGAGATCTGCAGAATATGGCATTCAAAGATGTTTTCTTAACTTAAGATTTTTTGATATCGAGACATGTCAGCTCCTGACAGCACCCTATATTACTCCAAGTAGAAGATGAGCATCGAAGAATCTCCAGTGGGAGATGATTAAATTGGTGGTAAGCCATTCTCTTGGCAAGAAAAACCACTTGCTTCAACTGTAGACAGACTTCTGTCCAAAAAGGACAAAACTTGGAAGCAGGTAAGTTGACAGCCTAGCTCTGCCAAGACAGGGTAGGTAAGTCCTTCATAATTCCTGCTCTACAACCAATGTCTGTCAGAGAAATGGGGCCAAATGGCTGAAGATTGATGCTGTAATGTATGGAGAGAAAATGGGAACTGTCCAGGCAGCCACTGGTATGTCATTTTTTAGTTTTGGAAGCTGCAGGCCCTGCACTTCCTATATAATCAGATAGATTTATCCCTCTCAGGTCTCTGAGGTGGTTGAAGAATAGATACCTAGAGTCTCATAGTTAAATTTTGAGTTGTTTAGGAATCAAGAGGGTGTTCTGGATCTAAGAAGATATTTTTAAAATTATGAGGCAAGTTAGTATGAAAGCTGAGTTAGATATAGAACTTTAAACTCATGGAGATGGTTAGATAGTAGAATGTTAAAGTCAGGTGCCAAATACATATGGACTGGACATTGGGAATGTATGCTAAGCCATATAACTCTTATAATCGTGGCCTATTTATTTCTGTTGTTTTGTATTGTATTCATAGTTATAAGAAAAAGAACCATTATTTGGACTGAAAAGGAGAGCTGTTGGGGGGAAAAATAAATACCTTAAACTAAAAAAAAAAAAAAAAAAAGAAGGGAAGAGGATGGTGGGGCTGAGGGGGAGGAGGGTGGAAGGGTGGGACTGGAGGGGGGAGTAGGGAGGGGATTGTGATTGAGATGTAACTTGAAGAAATAAAAAATAAATTAATATAAAAAAAAGAAAAAAAAAGAAAATGCAAACATGCCCACAGGTCAACTTAATTGATGTATATCTTTAATTAAGGCTCCCTCTTGCCAACTGACTCAAGGTTGGGTCAAGTTGGCAGGTGAAGCTAACTGTGACAGCAACCTAGCACAGCTGGGCTTGTAGACTTGACACCAGGCACTCAGCCAAGTTTTAACATTGCTCTCTTACGGATCCTTTCTCAGAAAGCTACTGAAGTTGGTGCAGCCAAATCTAGAAAGCATATTACAGTACAATAAATGAACTATGGGGAGTAAGTGACCCAACACAAGTTGAAAGGGAAACTTTAGGATGATGGTCAAGAAAGTGAATGAAAAAAAAAAAAGAAACACAAAGGAAAGGACATGACTGCTCCTAGCTATGGTGAAGGAGAAGGTTTATTATAGATAGATATGTGGGAGAGCTTGGTCAGGGTCAGAGACATCTGGGAGAATCCAGAGTGGACAGGACCCTGAGCCAAGTGAGAATGGGGAGGGGAAGGAAGAGGGGAGAGAGGGATACCAGGTGCATCAATCAAGAGGGCAAAGGTACAAAAGGGGCAGGTAACCAAAATGACCAGATTATATAGGAAAGAGCTGTAAGAGTAAATTTTGTTCTCTAGATGTAAATGACATCTTAGAGGCTTCCTGCCTCTGTCTGCTAACCTAGGCCTAGTCCTGGAAGCTTCTAGCCTCCAGACAATCTAATCTAGGCCTAGAATGTTTCAGCTTCTGACACCTTCTACTGAATGAAATCACCCTTTCTAGCTCTTTCTGAACTCTGGCTGGCTGGTTCAACTCAGCTGTTCTGGCTCAAACTCTTCCCCATGCTGACTGATTCAAACTGGCTTCTCTCAGCTTCTGACTGAAGAAAGCTCTGCTTGACCTTAAACTAACACTAGCTCACTCTGTTCTAATCTGACTCCGTTTCATTCTTTGGATCATTCTTTCTTCACCTGAGTCTAGCTTATTCTCTCTTCAACTTGTCTCTACAAAACTGTCTGGGCAAAACTGCCTCTCAATTCCACGAACTGAACTGCCACAAACTCAGCTCCACTGCACTGCCTCTCAACTCATTCAACTGCACTGACTGAATAGAACTGACAGAGATCTATGTAGGTATAATCTCTTGTGTACTGCATGGATTCTTCTCCTGTCAATAAACAGCTGGCTGTCCTATAGCTGGCAAGAAATAGGAGGGAGGAGTACGGTAGGCAAAGTGGATTCTGGGATAGAGAAGTATGGAGGGTTCGCCCCAACACAAAGATGCATAAAATCTGAGCAGAGGTAACCAGCCACATGGCAGAACTTAGAATAGAATAAATAGAATATTTTATTTGTTCTTAAGTTACAAACAAGTTAGGGAATATGCATAGCTATATTGACTTAGGCTTTTGTAAATATATTTAAGTCTCAGAGTCCTTATATCTTGGGAACAGGGGTGTGGGTGAAAAGTATGGTGATGGGGTGATGTTATGCATTCTAAATGTTAATTAATTGTTCCTAGAGGCCTGCTTGCTGTCTGTTACTTTGTTTTCTAATCATTGTCTCTGATTAGTTGAATAAATGCTGAGGTCTGAGGTTGGGCAAAGTCAGAGGTAGGCGGTACTAAGGTGTACAGGCTTTGGAAGCAGAAAGGTTGATGGGAAGAAGAAGCCTTCAGAAGAAGAGGAAGAAGCCAAGAGCAGGAAAGAGGAGACACAACATGGGTTAGAGAAAAGAACGTCATTTCATGTGGTCTGGAACATCAGCATAGTGTGGGAATAACAGCCCAGAGGATGTATGTACATATGGGGTCATATTTGGGAAACAGAATTATGAACTAGCTTAGATAGGCTAAGATTGCACAATACAGGCCAAGGCATGTTAAAATCCATCAAGTCTCTATGTAGTCATTTATAATAGCAGGTTAAGGATTTTTTTTTTGAGGTGCCAATTTCTCTTTAAGTTAGAAATATTACAAAAGTCCATGAAAGAAATCTAAACAAAACAGAAACAACAACTTCCTCCCTCCCTGACCACAATTTATCCTTTTAAAAACTTATTTTTTAGCCTTGGGTTTCTATAAAGCATGTAGATTGAGCATTAGATTGAACAAATTGCTGTTGTTCTGGGTTAGAAATGGTTGTGAATATTCGACTTTATGTGCTCCATCTTATAATTCCTATTTCTGTCTTTTTTTTTTAAATACTTTATTTTTTTTTCTTCAAGTTACATCTCAGTCACAAACCCTTCCCTATTCCCCCTTCCTATCCTGCCCTTCCACCCTCTTCCCCCCAGAAGTTTCCCCTTTCAGTCCAACAGATGGTTCCTTCTCTTATAACAGTAAGTATTATACAAAACAATAGATATAAATATGCCACATTTATGAGAGTTAAATGGCCCAGTATACCTTCCCAATGTCCAGTTTATACATATTTGGCCCCTGACTTTAACATTCTACTATCTAACCAACTCCATGAGTTTAAAGGTCTATATGTGACTCAACATTCATACTATCTTGCAACACACTTTTAAGAGTATTTTCTTAGATCTATAACACCCTCTTGATTCCTAAACAATTCAAAATTTAACTATGAGACTCTAGCTGTCTATTCTTCAACCACCTCAGAGACCTGAGAGGGATAAATATATTTGCTTATATAGGAAGTGCAGGGCCTGTAGCTTCCAAAACTAAGAAAGAACATACCAATGACTGCCTGGACAGTTCCCATTTTCTCTCCATACATTCCAGCATCAGTCTTCAGCCTTTGGGTCCTGTTTCTATGACAGACATTTGTTGTAGAGCAGGGATTATGAAGGACTTACCTACCCTGTCTTGGCAGAGTTAGGCTGTCACCTTCCCTGCTACCAAGTTTTGTCCTTTTTGGACAGCTGTCTGTCTGCAGTTGGTGCAAGGGGTTTTTTCATGCCAAGAGATAGGCTTGACACTAATTCAACCATCTTACAGTGGAGGTTCTAAGATGCTTATCTTCTACTTGGAATAGAATAGGGGGTGCTGTCAGGCGCTGATATGTCTCGATATCAAAAAAATCTTGATTTAAGATAACATCTTTGAATGCCAAATTCTGCAGATCTCTTGGGGTTTTTGAAGATGCCCTATCCATCTCTTGTATTTAGATAAGCAAATGTTGCTTGTCTCTTAGCAACTTGATTACTGGGTAGTTTAGAGAATATCTGTGATAGACTGTCATAGTAGCTAACAAAGTGACATGTTTGCATGACTAGGAGTTTGTTTTAACTATCCTAGACCATTTTAGACGGTTGGTATCAAGAGGTCAGAGCTTCACATTTTATTTTTAAGTATCTCTAGATATGATACCATTAGGAAGCATTACCTTTAAATTTGTATCAATATACAAAGATCTATTCAATTGTGGTTAAATATACTCTTAATTATGTATCAATATACCAAGATCAATGCCTATGTAGCCCAATATAATCTTAATATTACGTCCATATGCAAGGGTCAATACCATTGTGGCCAACTATAATCTTAATTTTGTATCAATATACAAAGATCAATACCGATGTAATCCAATACAATCTTATTTTTGCACAATAAACAATGGTCAATACCACTTTAGCCAAATAAACTACTAATTTTGTATCAATATACAAAGGTATAAGGGCATATTCAATAATCTGCCCCTTCTTCTTGGACCTTCCTGTGCTATGTCTATATCTCATTTTTCTCAAGCCCATGCACTCCTACATAGGAGAGGAAGAAGGATACAGAAAAGGAAAAGTAGGAATTCCCTGGGGCTAACCTCCAAAACCCATTAAGACAGGACCATTTATCAGCTTGTAGTCTCTTCCCCTACATATCAGAGTTTTCAGTTATCCTTCAGACAACCTAAAAGAAGGGCGGAGAAACACCTTCCCCATCCACTGGGCATGGGACGTCTCTCTCTTAAAGTGACTTCCTGCTGATTTGGGTCGTAGTAGACCTGTTTGGGGCCCAAACCCAAATGGGAAAAATGATTAAAAATGTTAGTACACTCCTTTTATGTTCAGTCCTTCTGTTCTCAGCTGTTTAGATGACCTAAGGGGTTTGTAGGCAGAAGCTGATCTTGCAGGCTTCACTGAGATTCCTGCCGGGGCACTGTGTAGAGCTGAGCGGTCCCAGTGACATTGGATTGCTGTGGTGGTTGCAGGCCCACGATGGAGACAGCTATTGAGGAAGTCTGCCAGGCAGAATCAACTGGGTCACTCGTCCTCCTTGGTGCCTGATTCTGCTCTCTGCTGAGGATTCTGCTGTCCAGCCATCCCCGGGCTCCCCTAATGGACACTTCGATTCTCCTGGAACTATAAGAACAGAGCCCTGCCCCAATCCCAACTCTAGGACAATTGCCCTTTTTTTTGGGGTGGGGTGGGGTGGGGGCTAGGTAGTACTTCTCCTGAAGCAAATTTGGCCTTCTGACAACATACAAAGCGTTATCTTTCAATCCGGGTTAAAGAAGAAATCATTCTGTCACCTTGGAGCTAAACCAGCTCTAGTGTATATATTTTGAGATCCCAAAATACAATCTGCCTGCATAGAGAAGGCCTTTTGTAAGTAGCCTCCAAACCTAGGTCCCTCCAAATCCCATGTGTGTGTCTCTGAACTCTAATTATTGGGATCAGGGACCTGTGTTTCCCATCTGAAGGGATCAAAGATGTGTTCCACCACTCCTGGATCGAAGTCTTTCTCTATTTAGAGTTTGCCCTGCATCAGGCTGACCCTGAGCTCCGGGATCTGCCCGTTTCTGTCTCCATTGTGCTGGGAGCTGGGACCAAGGGTATACTCTTCTTGAATGGTGGGACCAAGAGTATGCATCCTCACCACCCCACTCCGTATGACTCCAGAATACATAAGACCACCAACTCTACGGTGCTCCCACCCCCACCCCTCGTCTCCGCTGAAGTCAAAGGCATGGGCCAATACCACAATTTTCTTGTATTTTACCTTAACTCCACGTCTTCTCTACACCTGGAGGTCTGCAAAACCAGGCCGAATGGCTGCATCCTCTGTTACATTCACAGTGTTTCAGCCCTGCCACCTGCCTTTTTTTTTTTTTTTTAGTTAATAAATTTATTTGTTTGTTGCTTCAGGTTACATCCTTATCATATTGTCCTCTTTTCCCACTTCCCAGCCCCACCCTCCCATGCTCTACCCCCTGACCCTTCCGTCTTGTTCCTCTGGGATGGAGTGTCCCTGCCTAACAGTCTCTCACCACAGATCAGGAGTCATATGAGGGCCAAGAGCCTCTTCATTCTCCGGGGGCCTATGAGGCAGTACTGCCAGTGAAAGGAGTCTCCTTGCTACTGGGGGAATACTAAAAAAAAGACCAACAAACACACAAATCCACAAAAACAAAGAATATCCACAAAAAAAGAGAGTAAAAAGAGAAGGGAAAAGGAAAAAGAAAAAAGAAGGAAAGAGAAAAAGATAAAAAAAAATTTATGTCCATGTTCCCTTTGGTGTGTTGGTTGTGGTACAGATATCCTGTACGATACAGTTAAAATCCTACTATAAGTGAATAGATGCCATGTGCATCCTTCTGAGACTGGGTTAGCTCACTCAGGATGAGCTCCTCTAGATCCATCCATTTGGTTGCAAATTGCATGATTTCATTGTTTCTGATAGCTCAGTAATATTTCATTGTATAGATGTACCACAATTTTTTAATCCATTCTTCAGTTGAGGGACATCTGGGTTGTTTCCAATTTCTAGCAATTACAAATAAGGCTGCTATGAACATAGATGAGGAGACGTCCCTATGTCTGCGTGAGAGGTCCTTTGATCCATTGGTCTGTTTCTATACCAGTACCATGCTGTTTTTATTACTGTTGCTCTGTAGTACAGCTTGAAATCTGGGATGGTGATACCTCCAGATGTTTTTTCATTGGACAGGATTGATTTAGCTATTCTGGGCTTTTTGTTGTTCCATATGAAGTTGAGAATAGCTTTTTCCAGGTCTATAAAGAATTGTGTTGGTATTTTGATAGGAATTGCATTGAATCTATATATTGCTTTTGGTAGGATAGCCATTTTTATTATGTTGATCTTACCTATCCATGAGCATGGGAGATCTTTCCATCTTCTAAAGGCCTCTTCCATTTCTTTCTTCAGGGGCTTGAAGTTCTTGTTATATAGGTCCTTTACATGCTTGGTTAGAGTTACCCCCAGGTATTTTATGTTGTTTGTGGCTATTGTGAAGGGGGTTGTTTCCCTTATTTCCTTCTCAGGATATTTGTTTGTTGTATAAAGAAGGGCTTCTGATTTTTTTGAGTTAATTTTGTATCCAGCCACCTTGCTGAAGTTGTTTATAAGCTGTAAGAGTTCTTTGGTGGAGTTTTTGGGGTCGCTTATGTATACTAACATATCATCTATGAATAGGGATAAATTGACTTCTTCATTTCCAATTTTTATCCCTTTGATCTCCTTTAGTTGTCTTATTGCTCTAGCAAGGACTTCAAGTACTATATTGAAGAGATATGGTGAAAGTGGACATCCTTGTCTTGTCCCTGAGTTTAGAGGAAATGCTTCAAGCTTCTCTCCATTTAATTTGATGTTGGCTACTGGCTTGCTGTATATT
>CAJQZJ010033894.1:2584530-2622757 GCA_907164525.1 Lophiomys imhausi
AGATGCTGTAACGCAATCAAGGAGGGAGAATCAGCCTTGGAACTGCTGCAAGGGGAAAGATCTGAGCAGGTAGACAGTGAAAAGGAAAGTAACAAAGGCGAAAGATTTGAGCAGGCAGACAGTGAAAAGGGAAGCAAAAAGAAGGTTCTTCTCTATCCTGATCTTAGAGATTTTAGAGATTTTAGAGATTTTGAGGTCTCAGAGGGCACGGATTCTGAAGGGGAGCTACACGCTCTAATAGAACAGTTGGAGAGGACTGCTATTAGAAAAAGGGAAAAGAAAAGGGTAAAAGGAAAAGACACTTTGGCGGCAGTTGGTGTAAGTGAAGCCGTTGCTGCAGCGCCTTCAGCCACGTTGGCAGCGGTCGGTGTAAGTAAAGCCGTTGCCGCGGCACCTTCAACTCCCCCTCCATATCCAGAAGCCATTCAGATAGATCAGCCTGTTCAGTCCCTGAAAGTAGGGAGATCTTTCTGCCCGGGGATGTGGACACAAGTAAGAACAGAATTACAGTTTGTCTATCCGGTATACCAAGACCCACAAGGGAACAGGTACGAGGAACCGCTCAATTTTAAAGTAGTTAAATCCCTTGCAGAGTCGGTTCGTACCTATGGCATTACCGCTTCTTTTACAATGGCTCAAGTAGAAGCATTAAGCAGACATTGTATGACTCCGAGTGATTGGAGTGGCCTGGCCCGCGCCTGCTTAAGTCCAGGGCAATACTTAGACTGGAAAGCTTTCTTGATTGAGTATGCCACTGAGCAAGCAGCCATTAATCAGAGAAATGGAAATCCAGCCTGGGATAGAGATATGCTGCTTGGGCAGGGAAGATTTGCCAACCAGCAGATAGGATATCCTATTCAGGTTTATGAGCAAATAAACAAGATAGCTATCAAGGCTTGGAGATCTCTTCCTAATAAAGGGGAGGTGAGTGGGAACTTAACTAAGATTCTACAGGGCCCCATGGAGCCCTTTTCAGACTTTGTGGCACGAATGGTGGAAGCAGCAGGGAAGATTTTTGGTGACCCGGATGCTGCCTTGCCACTAATAAAACAGTTGGTCTATGAGCAATGTACCAAAGAGTGTAGAGCCGCTATCACCCCTTACAAGAACAAAGGCCTAGAAGCCTGGATGAAAGTGTGTAGAGAACTTGGAGGGCCGTTAACTAATGTTGGTCTTGCTGCTGCAGTAGTACAGTTGACCAGAAAAGGTGGAGGAAGTTCAGGAGTTTGTTTTAAGTGCGGCAAGATGGGACACTTTAAAAGACAGTGCCCCAGGGGAAGGAGTACAGAAAGTACAGGAAGTGTACAACGCCCCAGGCGGCCAGGGTTATGCCCAAAATGTAAAAAAGGGAACCATTGGGCTAATGAATGCTGTTCAGTGACAGACATCCATGGCCAGCCTTTAACTCAAGGTTATGGTGGCGCTCATCCAGAAAACGGACAGCGGGCCCCATGACCCCAAGGCCCACAAATATAAGGGGCAGTAGAGAATCAGGACAAAGAACAGAATCAAGAGAGATGGCCAACCCTCCACCATCCGAGAGACCGCGGAGAGCCACTGCAGGCTCAGCAGGATTGGACCTCTGCTCCACCACCAGACTCGTATTAACGCCCCAAATGGGGGTCCAGTTAATTGAAACAGATTTTAAAGGACCCCTTGAATCTGGTACAGTTGGTTTGCTGTTAGGGAGGTCATCATCAGCCTTGAGAGGACTTATTGTCCATCCTGGGGTTATAGATTCAGATTATACAGGAGTGGTTAAGATCATGGTAGCCTCCCCCCATGGTATAACAGCTCTCTCTCCTGGAGATAGAATTGCTCAGTTGGTCATGTTGCCGAGCTTACATGATTGCTATGCAGCAAGGGATCGAGAGAGAGGAAAAGATGGTTTTGGGTCCACGGGCACAGATCTGACTTTTCTCTCCTTGGATTTGGACCAACACCCCGTCTTGGAGTTAAAAGTTGATGGTAAAAAGATCTTGGGTCTTTTGGATACTGGGGCTGATAGGAGTATCATAGCAAAGAAAGACTGGCCTTCAGGTTGGCCCGTACAAGCCTCTTCTCAAACACTTCAAGGCCTGGGTTATGCTAAGACTCCAGATATGAGTGCAAGATTATTAAAGTGGCAGGACCAAGAAAACCACTCAGGAGAAATGCAGCCATATGTACTTGAGCTCCCTATCTCCCTTTGGGGAAGAGACCTTTTAAAGGATATGGGATTTAAATTGAGTAATGACTATTCTGATTCAGCCCAACGTATGATGCAAGATATGGGATATGCTCCAGGCTTTGGAATAGGAAAATATTTGCAGGGGCGGAAGAGTCTCATATTTATGCAGCAAAGACAAAAGAGACAGGGCCTGGGTTTTTTCCTAGGGGCCACTGAGGAGGGCATTCCCATAACTTGGAAGATGGAGGATCCAGTATGGGTTCCTCAGTGGCCACTTTCCTCTGTAAAATTGAATGCAGCCAAAGAGTTGGTGGATGAACAGATGTCTCTAAAGCATATAAAACCATCTGTATCTCCCTGGAATACACCTATCTTTGTCATTAAAAAGAAATCTGGAAAATGGAGATTGTTGCATGACCTGCGTGCCATAAACCAACAAATGCAGATCATGGGCCCAGTGCAACGCGGCTTGCTGCTTTTATCATCTTTGCCAGCCTCATGGCCCATTATAGTTATAGATATAAGAGATTGTTTTTTCTCCATCCCTTTGTGTGCCAAAGATAGTGAGAGATTTGCATTTACTGTTCCATCCTGTAACCATGAGGAACCTGATCAGCGGTTTGAATGGGTAGTATTACCCCAGGGCATGGCAAACAGCCCCAGTATGTGCCAACTGTACGTGGGGGAAGTCATTGCTCCCTTGAGAAAGAATTTTCCAGATTTGAGATGTGTTCATTATATGGATGATATCTTACTGGCAGCTAAGAGTGAACAAATGTTAGATAGGGCCGATGAAGAATTAGTTCAATTATTAAAAAAGAAAAGGTTGTTTATTGCTGCTGATAAGGTTCAAAAGGAAAATGTGGTTGATTATTTAGGAGCGAAGGTTGGACCTGAAAAGATAATACCTCAAAAGATTGAGATAAGAAAAGATAATTTAAAGACTCTAAATGATTTTCAAAGGTTGTTAGGAGATATCAATTGGGTAAGAGGCTATTTGAAGCTACCAAATTATGAAATAAGACCCCTATATGATATTTTGAAAGGTGATTCAGCACTTAATTCTCCTAGGCAATTAACAGTAGAAGCAAGAAAAGCTTTATGTAAAGTGGAAGAAAGGTTGCAGAGTGCCTTCCTAAAGAGATGGCAGGAAGGACAGCCCATTGCATTGTGCATATTTGCCACCTATGGACAACCTACAGGATTGTTATGGCAGGACGGACCATTATTATGGACCCATTCAAAGATTTCTCCAAAAAAATCCATAGAACATTATCCCACTGCGATTGCTGCTTTAGCCTTGAATGGTATCCAACAATGTTTGCAGTCTTTTGGAGTTGCTCCTGCCAGTGTAATAGTGCCCTATTCCAGTCATCAAATTAAGATTTTGTGTGGCACTGTAGATGACTGGGCAACATTGCAATGTAGCTTTGAAGGAGTGATTGATAACCATTATCCTAAGCATCCATTGCTATCATTTTTTAAGGAGCACCCAGTGATATTCCCTAAGGTTACTTCAGCAGTACCACTTCAAGGGTCACCAAATGTGTTTACTGATGGCTCAAAGACAGGCTGCGGAGTCTATTTGATAGAAAGTCAAGAACCCGTGTTATGTCAATTTCAACCGGGCTTCCCCCAAATAGTAGAGTTGAAAATAGTAATTGAGGTGTTTAAAAGATGTCAATTTGCATTCAATTTGATCTCAGATTCAGTCTATGTGGTCAATGCAGTGAAAGTATTAGAATTAGCAGGTCCTATTAAGAATAGTAGTACTGTATGTGCCTTATTACAAGAGTTACAAGTTTTAATCTGGCAGAGAAAAAGGTGTTTTTATATTCAACATATTAGAGCACATACAGGATTACCTGGACCATTAAGTGAGGGTAATGATAAAGTTGATCAATGGACTAGGATGACATGCATTTTTTGGAGCTCATTCCTGGACCAAGCCAGAGAGTTTCACCAATTATTTCATGTAAATACAAGAACGCTACAGCAGAAATTCCATTTGTCTAGAGCAGATGCTAGACAAGTGGTTTTGGACTGTCCTCAGTGTGTGATTCATTATCATCCTCCCAGTGTGGGAGTAAACCCTAGAGGGTTACTGCCACTCAAAATCTGGCAAATGGACGTTACCCACATTTCAGAGTTTGGAACCTTAAAATATATTCATGTATCTGTGCACACCTGCTCAGGTATCATACATGCTACACCTATGAGTAGAGAAAAGGCTCGCAATGTCATAGGGCATTGCTTAGAAGCCTGGGCTGCATGGGGAAAACCACAGCAGCTGAAAACGGACAATGGACCAGCCTATATGGCACAGTCCTTTGTCTCCTTCTGCAACCAGATGGAGGTACAGCTTAATCACGGATTACCATACAATCCTCAAGGACAAGGAATTGTGGAGCATGCTCATCGCACCTTGAAAGAATGCTTGCAAAAACAGAAAGGGGGAATAGGCCAAGGCCGTACCCCCAAGGAGAGAATGTCTTTAGCCTTATTTACTTTAAATTTTTTAAATTTGGATGCTCAAGGCCGCTCAGCAGCGGACAGACATCAGGATTCCCATGGTCCACCTAAAAGCATGGTGAAGTGGAAGGATATTTTGACAGGCTCTTGGCGGGGGCCTGACCCCGTGCTAACATGGGCGAGAGGGTCTGTTTGTGTTTTTCCTCAGGATCAACAAGATCCAGTGTGGGTGCCTGAACGCCTTGTGAGGAAGATTCGTCATGAAGACCTTCTTAAGGATCCTGATGATAGTAGCAGTGAGTATGTCAGGAATGACCGAGCCAAGATGGGGGATCCTGTCGATATTCCCAACGCTGGTGCCGGTCAGACATGATGCAACTGTGTTTCCACGCTTATTTAGCAGTAATAGATGCCTAGGCTTACCCTACCTTCCCTTTGATGATCAGAAAAGCCCTATAGAGGGTAATAGAAATGTCAGCTTGAAGGGTAGTCTGTGCTTTTTAATGAGCTTCAATAGGTCAGATGATACAGAATGCATTAAATTGTCTCAGCAGTCAGCAGATTTTTTACCACAACTGAGGTTTGGGGGTAGGAGTGGTGGTTTGTTTTCAGGCAACAGTTCTCGCCTTGAAGGATGGTGGCCCACACTAGTCTCTGACCGGGACCCCCCCAGACAGCCACGCTGGGCACCTTTTTGTAGAGGATCTGCAGGAGAGGAAGGACCTTTTCCCTGGACTGGATGTCAGGGGCGCAGAGCAGTTTGGGTTCAACAAGATTATTTTTCCTTTAGCCCCATGATTAGTAATATAGTGAATAAGTCTTGTACAGGAATACTTGATATATCTACTAGGGATCCTCAGTAGACTGCCACCAATCCTTTTGATTTGTGGCTTTTGTGTGGGGTTAATGGAAGTTGCATGGACTTGGGACCTGTCATTATGCTTGGGGGAGGAGTTTATCAAAGAGGTAATTTTTCCCTAGGGTCCGCTACCAAATTGGATCTTTCTAGCGGTAGTGGCTCTGGTACTTGGAAATCTTCGTTTCATTCTTACCGCAATAAGACCTTTTCAGCTTCGCCAGTGTGTCTCTGGCCTCCTTTTCTGTGGATTGTAAGTAATGGGAGTGCATCCTTGGGTGAAGAAAAGTTAGTATGCACTCCGGGCATATGCTTTTATGCCCTCTGCTGGAATGCCACAGCCTTTCTTGTGGCTGTGGTAACTAGAATGCCTCGATATGTACCAGTTCCTGTAGAGGCCCCTAATACCATGATGCTATTCAGGTTTAAAAGAGATTTTGGCATCACTGCAGCTATTGTTACTGCCATCACTATTGCTGCTGTGGGGGCTATTGCCTCAGCTATTGCCTTGTCTAGTTCTATACAGACTGCCAATGCCCTGAATAACATCTCAGCCACTGTAGCACAGGCATTGGATACTCAGACCTCTATGAATTCTCATCTCAAAGGAGGCCTTATGATAGTTAATCAACGCATAGATTTAATACAAGAACAGATTGATTCTCTTTGGCAACTAGCACAATTGGGGTGTGAGTGGAAAATGCAAGGTTTGTGTGTTACTTCGGTGCAGTATCAAAATTTTACAAAGGCTGCTAATCTGTCTAGACAATTGTCAAAGTTCCTCTTACAGGATTGGTCAGCTGAATTTGAAAATTTGATGAGAGAGCTGAGAGCGACAATCGTCCACATCAACTCCACTCGGGTGGATCTGAGCCTGGCCACTGGTTTGACTTCCTGGATACAGATGGCTATGGATCATCTTAAGGAGTGGGCGGGCGTAGGCTCTTTGGCGATACTGATGATACTAGCCTCTCTGGTTTGCCTATGGTGCATCTATAAGATGAGAGCCACACAGAAGCGTAATGCAGCCATGATTATACAAGCCCTCGTCACCATTGAGGCGGGCCAGTCCCCTCAGGCATGGCTCACTGCCATGAAGTAAATCTTCACTGAGCATAGTCCCTGCCCACTGAGGTATTCGTTCCACGGATATTAGGGTCTGGCAAGTCAGTGACGGAGTTGACGGGTAAGTCTCGGCCACCTAAGACAGGGCAGTCCCGAGTGGGGAGGCTGACCCAGAGACGGGTAAGAGTTTGAGCACCACCCTCCTTCAGGCTCAGGCCCACCGTGAGATCCCCAGATAGGGGGATTAGGAAGCCTTTCCAGGGACTTCTCCAACTTTAGAAAAAATAAAAAAGGGGGAACTGTAGAGAGCTGCGACGTGCCGCGCCCTAAAGATGGCGCCGGTTTCCGCCTTCCACCAGCCCGACGGTGAGCGCTCTCGGTGGTAAACAAGTCCATATTTGGCTAAGACCGCTGATCTGGCTTGCTTCCGCATACGTGGGCCTCTAAGATAGCACCACGTGGCTTTACTTGATTGGCTGTTCATATAGTATTTAGCTTGTGGGTTAGGTCTGCCCGGGCATTTCGGAAGACTGTTTTCAAGGGACCTGAATAAACTGCTGGAGAAGAGCTTTTGCGAGTTGCGTCGTCCTTGCTGGTCGAGGGGGACGCGACAGAGGGAAATCTGGGTTGTTTCCAATTTCTAGCTATTACAAATAAGGCTGCTATGAACATAGATGAGGAGACTTCCCTATGTCTCCGTGAGAGGACCTTTGGGTGTATACCCAGAAGTGGTATGGCTGGGTCCTGAGGCAAGGTTATTCCTAGATTTCTAAGATATCGCCAGACAGACCTCCATAGTGGTTGCACAAGCCTGCACTCCCACCAGCAATGGAGTAGGGTTCCCCTTTCTCCACACCCTCACCAGCATGCGCTTTCATTTGAGCTCTTTATCTTAGCCATTCTAATTGGTGTTAGGTGGAATCTCAGGGTCATCTTGAGTTGCATTTCTCTGATGATTAAGGATGTTGAACATTTCTTCAGGTGTCTCTCAGCCCTTAGGGATTCCTCCTTTGTGAATTCTCTATTTAGCTCCATCTCCCATTTTTTGATTGGATTATTTGGTTTCTTGGCATTTAGTTTCTTGAGTTCTTTGTAGATTTTAGATAATAGCCCTCTATCAGATGTGGGGTTGGTGAAGATTTTCTCCCAGTCTGTTGGTTGCCGTTTTGTTCGAATGATAGTGTCCTTTGCCTTACAGAAGCTTTTCAGTGTCATGAGGTCCCATTTATTGATTGTTGATCTCAGGTCCTGAGCTGTTGGAGTTCTGTTCAGGAAGTTGTCACCTGTGCCAATGAGTTCGAGGGTTTCTCCTACTTTTTCTTCTAGTATCTTTAGTGTGGCTGGCCTTATGTTAAGGTCTTTGATCCACTTGGAATTAAGTTTTGTACAAGGTGATAGGTATGGGTCTAATATCATTCTTTTGCAAGTGGACATCCAGTTGGACCAGCACCATTTGTTGAAGATGCTGTCCTTCTTCCATTGTGCGGTTTTGGCTTCTTTGTCAAAGATTAGTTGGCCATAGGTGTGTGGATCCATGTTTGGGTCTTCAGTTCGATTCCATTGATCCACTGGTCTGTTTCTTTACCAGTACCATGCGGTTTTTATTACTGTAGCTCTGTAGTACAGCTTGAAATCTGGGATGGTGATACCTCCAGATGTTTTTTCATTGGACAGGATTGATTTAGCTATTCTGGGCTTTTTGTTGTTCCATATGAAGTTGAGAATAGCTTTTTCCAGGTCTATAAAGAATTGTGTTGGTATTTTGATAGGAATTGCATTAAATCTATATATTGCTTTTGGTAGGATAGCCATTTTTATTATGTTGATCTTACCTATCCATGAGCATGGGAGATTTTTCCATCTTCTAAAGGCCTCTTCCATTTCTTTCTTCAGGGGCTTGAAGTTCTTGTTATATAGGTCCTTTACATGCTTGGTTAGAGTTACCCCCAGGTATTTTATGTTGTTTGTGGCTATTGTGAAGGGGGTTGTTTCCCTTATTTCCTTCTCAGGATATTTGTTTGTTGTATAAAGAAGGGCTTCTGATTTTTTTGAGTTAATTTTGTATCCAGCCACCTTGCTGAAGTTGTTTATAAGCTGTAAGAGTTCTTTGGTGGAGTTTTTGGGGTCGCTTATGTATACTAACATATCATCTATGAATAGGGATAAATTGACTTCTTCATTTCCAATTTTTATCCCTTTGATCTCCTTTAGTTGTCTTATTGCTCTAGCAAGGACTTCAAGTACTATATTGAAGAGATATGGTGAAAGTGGACATCCTTGTCTTGTCCCTGAGTTTAGAGGAAATGCTTCAAGCTTCTCTCCATTTAATTTGATGTTGGCTACTGGCTTGCTGTATATTACCTTTATTATTTCTAGGTATGGTCCTTGTATGCCCGTTCTCTCCAGAACTTTTAGCATGAAGGGGTGTTGGATTTTGTCAAATGCTTTTTCTGCATCTAGCGAGATTATCATGTGGTTGTTTTCTTTCATCTTGTTTATGTGGTGAATTACATTAATAGACTTTCGTATATTGAACCATCCCTGCATTCCAGGGATGAAGCCTACTTGATCATGGTGTATGATATTTTTGATGTGTTCTTGAATTCGGTTTGCTAGTCTTTTATTAAGTATTTTTGCATCTATGTTCATGAGGGAGATTGGTCTGAAGTTCTCTTTCGTTGTTGGGTCTTTGTGTGGTTTAGAAATCAGAATGACAGTGGCCTCATAGAAAGAGTTTGGCAGTGTTCTTTCTGTTTCTATGTGGTGGAAGAGTTTGAAAAGTAATGGTGTTAGTTTCTCTTTGAAGGTCTGGTAGAATTCCGTGCTATAGCCATCTGGCTCTGGGCTTTTTTTTGGTTGGGAGATTATTAATGATTGTTTCTATTTCCTTAGGTGTTATTGGGCTGTTTAAACTGTTAATCTGATTTTGATTTAGTTTTGGTAGGTGGAATTTATCGAGGAAATTGTCCATTTTGCTTAGGTTTTCAAATTTAGTGGAATATAGATTTTTAAAGTAATGCCCGAATATTTTCTGAATCTCCTCAATGTCTGTTGTTGTTTCTCTCTTTTCATTTCTGATTTTGTTGATTTGTGTTCTTTCCCTTTGCCTTTTAGTTAATTTGGCTAGGGGTCTGTCTATTTTGTTGATTTTCTCAAAGAACCAACTCTTGGTTTCATTGATTCTTTGTATAGTTCTTTTTGATTCTACATTGTTGATTTCAGCTCTAAGTTTGATGATTTCCTGTCTTCTGCTCTTCTTGGGAGTGTTTGTTTCTTTTTTTTCCAATTCACCCAGCTTAGGTGTTAGTTCACTAATATGAGCTGTCACAATTTTCTTTTTGAAAGCACTTAGTGCTATGAACTTTCCTCGTAGCACAGCTTTCAATGTATCCCATAGGTTTGGGTATGTTGTGTCTTCATTGTCGTTGGATTTTAAGAAGTCTTTGATTTCCTTCCTTATTTCTTCCCTGACCCAGTGGTCATCCAGTAAGGAGCTGTTCAATTTCCATGTGTGTGTAGGCTTTCTGTTGATTCTTTTACTGTTGAAGACCAGCTTTATTCCGTGGTGGTCTGATAAGATACAAGGTGTTATTTCAATTTTCTTGTATCTACTGAGACTATCTTTGTGACCAATTATGTGGTCGATTTTGGAGAAGGTTCCGTGGGGTGCTGAGAAAAAGGTGTATTCCTTTGTGTTTGGGTGAAACGTTCTGTAGATATCTGTTAGGTCCATTTGTTTCATGATCTCTGTTAGACTCAATATTTCTCTGTTTGTCTTCTGTCTTGTTGATCTGTCCTTTGTTGTGAGTGGGGTGTTGAAGTCTCCCACTATTAATGTGTTGTGATAGACGTGCGCTTTAAGTTTAAGAAGTGTTTCTTTTACAAAAGTAGGTGCCTTTGTATTTGGGGCATAGATGTTCAGTATTGAGATTTCCTCTTGATGAATATTCCCTTTAATGAGTATATAGTGCCCTTCTTTGTCTTTCTTCATTAACTTCAGTTGGAAGTCTGTTTTGTTTGATATTAGGATGGCTACTCCAGCTTGCTTCCTGGGTCCATTTGCTTGGAAAACCTTTTCCCAGCCCTTTACTCTGAGGCAGTGTCTATCTTTCATAGTTAGATGTGTCTCTTGTATACAGCATAAAGAAGGGTCTTGCTTGCGGATCCACTCTGTAAACCTATGTCTTTTTATTGGGGAGTTGAGTCCATTGATGTTGATGGATATTAGTGACCTGGGGTTGTTATTTCCCATTAGTTTGGTATAGGTGGTGGTCCTGTGCCTCTTTTGGTTTAGTTGCTGAGGGGTTTTCTATTCCCTTTGTTTACTTGGGTGGAGTTTTCTTCTCTGGGTTTTCTGTAGGGCTGGGTTTGTGGGTAGATATTGTTTAAATTTGATTTTGTCATGGAATATCTTGTTTTCTCCATCTATGTTGATAGAGAGTTTTACTGGGTAAAGTAGTCTGGCTGGGCACCTATGATCTCTCAGGACTTGTAGTATATCTGACCAGGCCCTTCTAGCTTTTAACGTTTCTGGGGAGAAGTCACGTGTAATTCTGATGGGTCTGCCATTGTATGTGACTTGACCTTTTTCTCTTACAGCTTTTAATATTCTTTCTTTGTTCTGTACATTTGGAGTTTCAATTATTATGTGGCAAGAGGAGTTTCTTTTCTGGTCTAATCTGTTTGGTGTTCTGTAAGCCTCTTGGATTTTTATTGGCATCTCTTTTTTCAGGTTTGGGAAGTTTTCCTCTATGATTTTGTTGAAGATATTTCCTGGACCTTGGAGTCGGGTGTCCTCTCTTTCCTCTATACCTATAATTCTTAGGTTCCGTCTTTTCATTGAGTCCCTGATTTCTTGGATGTTGTGGGGGAGAGATTTTTTAGCCTTCTCATTTTCTTTGGATGTTGTACTGATTTCTTCCACTGAATCTTCCATGCCTGAGATCCTGTCTTCCATCTCTTGCATCCTATTGTTGATACTCACATCCGTAGTTCCTGTTCTCTTCCCTTGGTTCTCCACTTCCTCTTTTAACTCTGACTGTGTTTTCTTTATTGTTTCTATTTCTATTTTCATGTCTTGTATGGTTTTGTTCGTTTTGTACATTTCCTTCTCCAGCTTGCTTGTTTTTGTATGAAAATCTTTCATGGCTTTTTTCTTTTCCTTTTTCTGTCACCTTGGCTTGGAGCTCCATAATGGTGTTGTTCCTTGTTTTGATTTGTAGAATTGTGGCTTCTTTGAATTCCTTCATAGATTTAAATTCTTCTTGCAGGGACTCTATCACTTTCCATAATGCAGAATTGTCAATGTTTTCATGTGTTTCTGTTGGTGTGTGGTCATCCGAATTGGATGAGCTAGGATGATTCTTCCTTGTTGGAGTCATAATTCCTTGATTTCTATTTTTTTTTTTGACCTTTCGCCATTGGATGTGTTTAGCTGTCTGTTTTCTGTGCTTGGAACCACAGTGGATGGTTTGGTGCAGGGGACGAGTTACTTGGCTATCTGTGGTTGCTTACAGGGGAATTTCAAGGTCACTGTGGTTTTAATCGCCTGAGGCACTGTGAGCTGGTGCAGCCTATTCCCAGGTTGTGAGTAATGAACCAGGATTGTTTCACTGCTCCCAATTCAGACTTCCCTATGTTGCACTCTGAGTTATCAGCCTGTAATGGTTCTGATGGTATGGGCCTGTTTGCCCAGGCACAGATTCTGTGGGCTTTGTTTGTCATCACGGAGGCTGACAGGGTCTGGCTCCACACCTAATATGTCTGGATTTTCCAGGATACAGCTATGGTCCCGATTTCTTGTTTCTCTCTAGGCTTCTCGCCACAGGGCTGGACTCTGTGCCTGATTCCCTTCCTGTCTGCACCGCCACGGGTCCCATGGTTACCCCAAGCCCAGGATCCTCCAGCTGCATGGGTGGACCTCTCGTCCCAGCAGCTCAGCCGTGGGTGCACGGATCCCTGGCCCTGCCCACGCCTGTCTCTCTCCCCAGATGACCTGCCGTGGGTTCGCGGGGATTTGGCCCTGCCAGCCGTGCTCCCTCCCCAGCTGCGCTACCGTTAGTGTGCGGGATTCGGCCCCTCCCGCCCGCCTTTGTGTTCCCAGCTTCCCGTGCTCTCTCGGAACCTCCCATCCTCTGCTTCACGAGCAGCTGCGGACCACCCGCTGAGCCCCCTGTTTTTTCCTTGCTAGGCCTTCCACTATCTCGCAAAGTTTTTTAAGTGGGTATAAGTTCAACCTGATGTGTGGGGAGCCCAATAGGCCAGCGATCTATGGCCAAGTGGACCCTGATTCTGCCTGCTGTAAGTTGGGATCGATCTTACCAGGCGCCTCTCCAAATGGGAGTTCCCGAATCCCGGGTTTAGTGGCTTCCGTGTATGTGAGAGATGGGGAGAGCCTTGCCCTGGGACTTTTAACAGTCCCTTGGGAGCTGTGAGTGTTCCCGGGGGGTGGGGGGGGTCTAGCCCCTCCGGTTTTTGCACAGTGCCCAATAACTCTGTGTTTTTTTTGGCTTTTTTCCCCCCGCATTCAAAATGCGTCAGTGTAGGTCGCCGCCATCTTTGCCCGCCCCGGCAGGTTAAGGATTAACACTGCCAAACACTTAAATATAATGTTAAAAACTAGTAAATAATTTAATTAGTTACTTCTACAAATTAATTTTTTCTACAGCATGGATTACAGAAAACCTCATTCTACAGATCTGCATGCTTCTTTATCCTGAGTGCTGGGATTAAAGGCCTGGACCTAAGCTTTCCTTTACCTGAAACTTGTTCTATACCATATTCAAGGTTGACCTCAAACTCAGAGATCTGCTTGCCTCTGTCTACTGGGATTAAAGGTGTGTCTGCATTCTAGCCAGATTACACAGACCTAGAAGGTCTTTGGATGTGATGTTTCCAGAGCAGCCACGTTCTGAATTAAAATGCGTCTACTAAGAAACATATAAAGAAATAAAAGGAACTTGGCAAACTAGAGTCTCACCTGTTTTCCAAAAACATCACTTCTAGCATTACAAGTATTAGAGACACTACCTCTAGGGGAAGGGCAACCCATCCTGGGTTGGAGAGTTCGGCGTAGAGGGCTGGGTATGCCAGCCATACCCTGCAACAGGTAGGGACTGATGGATGCTGGGAGAACCTGGTGGCTAGGTCTGCTTTGATATGTTAAATATGCACCTCAGCCATTTGTCCCAGGGTTTGAGACTTAACAGAGAGATAAAAAATGCAAGTTTACATATCCATACCAGAGTCAAATGGGTAAGGAGAATACATTTCAGGATTTGGTAATTGTACCACATTTTATTGTTCTTGCTTGGCTAGTGTTTATCATTTTTATATTTAATTATTTTATTTTATGTGTATGAATGTTTTGCTCAAATATACGTCTGTGCACCATGTGTGTACGTCATGCTTGTGGAGGTTAGAATTGGGAATTGGATCCCTTGAAACTGGAGTTATGGGTCCTCTGAAAGAACAGCAAGTATTCTTAGCTACTGAGTCATCTCTCCAGTCCTGGGTAGTTTTTAATCCTCAGTAGCCCAGCCTGTTACTGTTCCCATTCTATTTTTCATGCAGTGATGTATAGAATAACAAAGCAACCTGATTTTAGCCATGACCAATAGACTCAGATTGTAGAGGTAGCAACAACTACCTGAAAATCATACAATTCTGAGCAACCTACTCCAGCCTAGTACCCTTTAGAATATTCATCCAAACCACATGCCACCTTGTCCCTTCACAAAGTACTGTTTTCTTTGTCGTCACAGGGTTTCTCTGTGTAGCCCTGGCTGTCCTGGAATTCACTCTGTAGACCAGACTGGCCTCCAACTCACAGAGATCCGCCTGCCTCTGCTTCCCTAGTGCTGGGATTAAAGGCGTGTGCCACTATGCCCGGCTCACAAAGTACTGTCTTGAAGAAGGTCCAGTTTTCCCAAGGTTCATTTGTATTCTTGCCCAATGAACCCAAAGAACTCCAAAAACTCTCAGTTAATCTGCTGATAGCTGCTTCAGCTGTAGGAACATCATCTGCTTTCTGTTGTTGCGTATATGCTTGTTACAGACTTCAAAACTATATTTTAAGTTTCAAATCCTAGATAAATGGTTGAGGTATCTAACACATCAAAACAGATCTGGCCACCAGGTTCTCCCAGCATCCCCCAGCCCCTACCTGTTACAGGGTCCTCCTGGATTACATATCTAGTCCCCTACCCCTACCCAGAGTGCTGGGCTGCTCTTCCCTATATAATCCGGGCATTTTGGTTATCTACTCCTTATGTGCCTCTGTTCTCCTGGCTGCTGCACCTGGTTCTCTCTTCTCCCTTCCCCTCCCCTCTTTTCCCACATAGCTCGGAGACATGACCCTCTGGACTCTCCCAGATGTCTCTGATTCTAACTGTGCTCTCACATAAATCTATAATAAACTTTCTCCTCTACCATACCTAGGAGCAGTCATGTCCATTCCTTGCCTGTGTATTTCTTTTTCTCCTTCACATAAAAGGGGCTGGAGAGAAGGATTAGTGATTAAGAGAGCGTACTGCTCTTGCAACGTTCAATTCTCAGTGTCTACTTCTGGTGACTCACAACAGCCTTTTACTCCAGCTTTAAGGGATCCAATAGCCTCTTCTGGACTCTGAGAGCACTAGCATTCTCACACATGCACACACCAACACATACACATATAATTTTAAAAAATCTTTAAAATAAACTAAAAACTATATAGTTGGAGACACAGATTTTAAATATTTCTATAGATGCTAAAAATACTGATACAAAAGTCAGACCACCACGGGCTGGAGAGATGGCTCAGCGGTTAAGAGAGAATGACTGTTCTTCCAAAGGACCCAGGTTCAAATCCCAGCACCCACATGGTAGTTCACAACTGTAGTGGGGCATGCCTTTAATCACAGCACTTGGGAGGCAGAGGCAGGTGGATATCTGTGACTTTGAGGCAGCCTTGTCTACAAACTGAGTCCAGGACAGCCAGAGCTGTTACACAGAGAAACCCTGTCTTGAAAAACAAACAAACAAAAAAAGTCAGACCACCATCTCCTATGCAGTAGACTGCCCACTATCAGGAGGAAAAGTAACAAAATGATGTTAAGGAAGTAGAGAAACTGGGGGTTTGTACTCTCTCAGTGAGAAGGTAAAATGGTTCAGCTCCTATGGAAACCATCGTGACAGTCCTCCCAAAATTAAAAATAGAATTATCACACAGTCAATCCAGCAACTCAGCTTCTGAGTATTTACACAAGTGAATTATAAACAAGGTCTCAGAGGGATATCTGACAAGCAGGTTTGCTACAGCATAATTCACAATAGCCAAGAGGTAGAAGCAACCAAATGTCCATCAACAGGTTAGTAAAATGTGATATATACAGAGACCAGGGTATGATTTAGCATTTGGAAGGAAATTTTGCCACATGTTATGTGGATGACCCTTGGGGACATTATGATGCTAACTAAAACAAACCAGTCAAATTCAAATATGGTATGACTTTACTTATGTATGAGCCAAACTCAGAGATTGAAGAATGGCTAGGGGTACAGAGGAGAGTGGAGAACTGCCATGAGTATAAAGGTGCTAGTTCTGGAAATAGTTTGTGTGAAAGTGTGAGTATACTTAACTGTACCAGAATGTTCACTTTAAAATGTCTAAAATGATAAATGTTGTATTATATATACTTTCCTCTACAAATTTCTTAAAGTTAAAAAGAAGAGTGTATACTGAACATCTGTGGGTGTTGGCACTATGATGTTTAACTATATTTTATCTGACAACTTGCTGGGCCAAGACACACCCAAGTAATTTGGTCTAGCATTATTCTGGGTGTTTCTATGAGGGTGTTTTGCGTAATAAGTTATGTTAGTAGATTGAGAGTCAAGCATGTATTCCTTAATAATGTGGGTCCCATAATCAGTTGAAGACTTGAATAGAATGGAAAGTGGCTTTTTTCCAGGCAATAAAACTTCTTCTTTTATTTAAGCATATTTTAGTGGTTTAGTGAGTGGCCTCTATAGGCTCATGCGTAAATACTTTGTTCCCAATTGGTGGAACTGTTTGGGAAGGATTAGGTGGTGTAGAAGGCCAGTCAGCCTGAGGGTTCCAAAAACCCACACCATTCCAATTATTTCTCTGTCTCATACTGTGGATCAGATGTGATCTCTCAGCTACTGCTCCAGCACCATGTCTGCCTGCCTGCCGCCAATGCTCACTGCCAATAATGATCATCAACTCTCCCTCTGAAAGTGTAAGAAAAACCCCAATTAAGTGCTTTCTTTTATTAGGTGCCTTGATCATGGTGACTCCTCACAGCTATAGAAAAGTAACTAAGGAGAACATAAGGTGCAAGGGTGACACTGAATAAGGAGAAAAGGACAAGTTATTCCTAGACCTCCAACTGGCAGCACTTATCACTCACCAAGCTTTAGCACCTGTTAAAACATTCTGAAACACTCTTGTCAAAATCACATTTTAAAAATGACACCTTTAGCAATTTGTAACACACTAGGGGAAAGTTGAAATTTTCCAGTGATATGCAGTATGTATGTATGTATGTTTGTACATATGCATGCTATAAAATAGGATCAAGTAGGGTGTAGAGAAGAAAGCAACTGTTTGGAGGGATGAGCAGTTTCATGGCCACGTTTTGATACAATCCATTGCAAGTAAATACATAAACTTTAATGGTTCAGTTTCCAGGAATAACTACATGAGCTTAAATCCAATTGACATATATGTGGCTAAAACACAGAAACGAGCTTTCAGACGTCACTTGGCAAAACGCCATACAGGATAATTTCTCTTTAAAATCTATTTAAACATATTTCCAGCACTATATAAGTATGCTCATGGCAGAAAATCCAGGGGGAGTAAGGAGATTTATGTGTATGTATGTGTCTGGTTATACATGAGTGCAGGTTCCTACTGGGCCAGAAGAGGGCATCAAAGCCTGTGGAACTAGAATTACAGGCAGTTTTAAGCTGCCTGCTATGGGTACTGGGAACCACATCTGGGTCACCTGCAAGGCTGAATGTGCTTTTTCCTGCTGAGCCATCTCTCCTACCCTCAACCGCATAGGAAGTGTTTTTAAAATGACAGAAAGAAATCAAAACCCACTGGCAGTCACACTATAAAACTCCAGTCTTACAACTAAAAACGAAGGTAAATTTTGAAGTTAATGTGCATGACATCTGGCCCCAAAAGCAGGATAAGCAAACTTGCAAGTCTGTTTCCCTAGGAGTTGTGAAATTGGTGGGTTTTTTGACTTGCAAAGTGCCTGAAGCTCCAGTAGGACACCTTCCCAAATATCTATATGCTAAAAGCCTCTGTCCAGAGGGTGGCACTCCTCTGCGGTGTGATTCCTAGGAAGAAGGGCAACGGTAGGTGGTCCTATGTCACTGGGAGAATACTTTCTCGACTGCTGTGACATACCTATAAATCCCAGCACTGGGGAGTCTGGGGCATAAGATCTTAAGTTTGAGACTAGCAAACTAAAAAGCTTTAAAAAGTCTTAATATTCAGCATAACATAACAAAAATCTAAGTCAAGAACAGCTGCAGAAAATATATACTGTCCTGCTGGTTAGAGAATGGCAGTGTGAGCTTGTAAGTGTCTCATGAGCATATTCTTAATATACAAAGCCCAGGATACACATGTGACTGGCTGTAAAGAGTGAGAAAACTGCTGTGCACACAAACTTACAGTTTTGCACTGTGTGAAATGCAACACTTAGGGGGCTAGAGAGATGGCTCAGTGGTTAAGAGCTGGCTGCTCTTGCAGAGGACCCAGTTCTATTCCCAGCACCCACATGGTACCTCTCAACAGTCTTTAACTCCAGTTCTAGAGCACCTGATGCCCTTATTTGGCTCCAGGTATCCTTACAGAGCACTTACATGCAGGTAAAACATTCATACATGTAATCTGTAGTTGGTTTCTTTTTTTCTTTTTCTTTTTTTTAGAAATTCAAAAATACAGCAATTTGAAGAAAACCTCCAAATTTTCAATTTCACTGTTTAGTTTCTGCTATGTAACCCAGGCTGGCATTGAACTCACAGAAATCCTTTTGCTTCAGCCTCCCAATGCTGGGAATAAAGGAAATGTCCCATCATGCCCAGCTAGCAGGCCTTAATTTTTATATTTTGTTTCAGTGCCTCAGCCCATGGTACCAGAAATTCCAAACATGATGCAGTCTTGGGACTGCTGCTCTAACCAAATGATCCCAACAAGATCTACTCCAATTCCCTAATTCTAGATAAGCTGTAAAAAGTTAAGACAGGGTTGAGACTGGGGTCATCTGAAAATGGCAGTCCAGGTGAGACAGACACTCAGACACTGCACACCCTACACAGAAAATGTGACAAGATGATGGAGTTGCTCCTAATCATCTGGTATAAAAAGATACTTCTAGAACTCATGTTAAGTTCATCAATGTTCACTTCAGCTTTACTTTATGCATACTGCATGCTGATGTTACGTATCAGATATTATAAGTATGTAATTTAAAAACTAAAACAAGAGAAACAATTGGTTAACAGTCAGCCCTTACACTTACTTATTTTCTTGTGACAAGGTCTCACTGTGTAGCCCTGGCTTGCCTGATATTTGCTATTTAGACCCGGGTGGCCTCAAACGCAGAGGTTTACCTACTTCTGATGGGATTAATGACATTGTTCCACCACACCCAGAAGTCCTTACATTTAAAAAGAAGTAAATACAAAGGAAATCAAAGCATTACATGCCAGCAAGTATTTATTGTTACTCATAAGTGGTCAAAGACTTACAAGGCTCATTATTATAACCACATATATGAAATATCGAAATATCACTCAGTGACAGAGTGAAAGAGACAGACATATGTATTTATATTAAAAAATACACACACGCGCACTCTCAAGTTTTGCCACATGGAGCTATGGAGGAGAAGGCATCAGGCTATACAAGTTCCAATGTACATAACACATTAAAGAATTGAGCATAAAAACCATACTTAAAGTTGCAAAAATAAAGTTTCCATTTCTTCAAGCAGTTTGATCAGGGCTCAAGCAAAGCAAGTAATGAACACCGATGATTTTCATAAGATTCTACACACACTGAAACTGTCAACATACAAAAGTCAACAACAAAAACAAAACCAACAAAAAAGCAAGTTATAGGAATGAGCAATGCATTTCATCCACCGTCTACCAGTCAACTTCATCCTGGCTCTTGGTCATTAAAAATCATAATTTACATTACTTGAACAGCAAGGTAAGCCAGAACAAAACAATCAACAGAATGTCATGACTGCAAACAAGGTGTTGCTGCTCTCAGTCGGTCCAAGGTTCCCCTAGTGCAACAGCATCATTTACCTGAAGGATCATGAGTCACAATTAAGGAGTACTCATACAAAACTATTTCCTTTATTCTTGAAAAAGTGCCACATACTATACTTTTCATTTAAAAAATACACAACACATAAACTAATGAAAGACGGTCTGTCTCCATCTCTTGTCGATGAGGAAAGGCCAGAGTGACTCTTTGATTCCAATTCGAAATGGCGTCCGCTGACCAATGCCCAAGGTCTCCAATTTGGAGCAGTCGAGTTGAGCATTTTTGGGGCGCTGTGCTCCTATGACAGGGCTGTCAGTAATCTTTAAAGAAAAACGTAACAACTCATGAGTAAAGGAAGTAACATCTTAAGGCTTGACAACTTTATTGGAGCTTTCCCTTAGTGCAATAAAATGATCCTATCAGAGCTACAAAATTAGCATGCCACCATCAAGACAATATCTGAAAACAGTTCGGTGGTGTGTGTACGCACATGTGCACATTCACATGAGATTATGTGCAATGACTGAAGCTGGCAGGCTCTGCAGCAGGTTACCTCCCACTCCCAGCCAGCGCACCAACACCACCCATACTTCTCTATACACTTCACCAATACTCTCAAACTTCTTCAGGGATAACTTTGCTGCCAGATATCGTCAAGATCAAAGCCAAGTTCACTTTGATTAGTTGTCCAGACAGAAAAATGTTATCACTAATACACAACAACTTTAAGAAGTCAGGAGGGGGGTGTCGAGACTTACAGGCCTTAAGTGACTGCTGGGGAGGTTGAAGGCATCTGCAATTGCACACGCCATTTCGTACTTGGTCATCTGCTCATTGCCAGACCAGTGAAAGGTTCCCTTAATGGATGGGTCCTACCAACAAAGGAAAAACATAATAAAATGAGTTTCAAATTTCTGGTTCCAAATAGTAACACTTGACAAGAAAGTTAATTTTAAAGGTCCAAAAATCAAAATGCAAACCTACTTTCTCTGAAATAAGTCTCTTCAAAATACCTAAAATCAAATGTCCATAAATATTACAATACTAAAAGTAATTTATAGAACTTTTGAAATAAGAATACAAATGGCGGGGCTGGAGAGATGGCTCAGCAGTTAAGAGCACTGACTGCTCTTCCAGAGGACCTGGGTTCAATTCCCAGCACCCACACGCAGCTCACAACTGCCTGTTAACTCCTATTCCAGGGGATCTGATACCCTCACACAGACATACATGCAGGCAAAAACACCAATGTATATAAAATAAAGATAAATTATTTTAAAAAATACAAATGGCTCCAATTTATAAATAGTGACAAATTTTATGAATGTCTTAAATTACTCTAAACTAAAATCAAAACTTAACATAGTTTTGAGACAGGATCTCACATAGTCAAGGCTGTCCTCCAAGTGAGCACATAGGTGAGACTCAGTTCCAGCTTCTCCCTCTCTTGCCCACCTGTTTCCAGCTCAGGGATCCTAGGCATGCACTTGATAAGCACAGAAACACATACCAGTAACCCTAGCATTTGGGGAAGCTAAGGCAGAAGACAGCCTTGAATGCAAGGTCAGTCTGAGCTACACAGGGATTCAAGGCCACTCTGGGGAAAAAAGTGAAGCTCTGTCTCAAGCAACCAGAAGATATAAACTAATTAAATACTCTTAACAATGCCATGCTATGACATTAATTTTCAGTCTTGCTGAGGGTTTTTCTTTTTTTTTCTAACTGATTTCAAAAAGCTCTTTATACAGTAAAAGTTTAACTGTGTGTGCTCATGCCACAGCACGTGTGTGGTAGTCAAAGGACAACCTCGTATTAGTACTTGCCTTCCACCTGTTTTTAAAAAATGGATTAGTTTATCTGTTGGGCCTAAGTGCCTAAATCAGCCAGATGGGGCTATAGTGTCTGCCCAAGCCAGACTTGATTTTGGAGACCTGTCTCAAAAGTGCGGAAGTCCAGACAGCAGCCACGCTCATTTAATTTATTGGCCTCTCTCTTACCTTATCTCTTGCATAACCACCTACAAAACCTCACACTACACTTTCACCCCACCCCCCTCTCCTACCCTATAAAAGAAACTCCCTGTAACAATAAAAATGAGATCCTGCCTCGATGGGTCTCCCGACTCAGTGTGTTCTCCCCCGGGGGTGACAGGGGGTCTGCGTCATGACACTCATCATCCTGCTCAGCCCCAGAGTGAGGGCCGGCTGGTCCAGCCCTTAACTCCATCGCCCAAACCTGCTGGGGGGAGCGACCCGACATTTATCCAATGCATACACTGGTATAATTTTCATATAGTAAAAAACAAGTCATGCTGTAGCCAGAATTATTAGTACTCTAAATGAAACTGTTCCCAGTCTTCTTATGGATTTCTATTTAGTGCCAATTTCCCCAAATACTTAAAATTAATTCCCATTCTGGGCTGGAAGATGGCTCAGTGGTTAAGAGCGCTTACTATTCCTTTAAGAGGATCTGGGTTCAGTTCCCAGGGATCCAATGGCCTTTGATTTCCTCCGACACTTGTACACTTGCACACAAATCCATAAAGTCATATACATGCGTAACAAAATTAAAAAAAAATTAACTCGAGCTGTGTATAGTTAATCTACTGGGCCTTTAATCTCAGCACTAGGAAGGCAAAGACAGGATCTTCGTGCATACTACAGGCTTCATGAATACAAGCTATCCACTGTATAAACTGCTTTTGTTTGGTTTCCTACTTTTAAAAAACACATTCAACTTTCGGTCTCAGGTAATCTGCATACACACATGGAAGTTCAAGCACAGAAAAGTAAAGCAGAATTTTCACTAAGACAGAGAAGTCAGGCCCCATTCTTTGCAAGACTCACCAGCATCCTCTTCTCCGCCAGCTGCCGGCACACACTGGCCACGTCTTTCACGTGCGTGGGGAACCTCTGCTGCCAGTGGTCCATGTTTGCCGACTTGTTGCTGAACTGCACCTTGTCGAACATAACAGTCACAGCACTTTCTTCAAGCTTTTCAACTTCCCCATACAGAACAGGAATCCTCAGTACAGCAGCCCCTAGGGACAATACATGCAGATATTTACGACTGGCTCTTTCCCAAGTTGGGTGTAAAAAGAAATTGTGTAGATCTAAACAAGACAAAAGTAGAAGCCTTGCCTCTTAATAATAACGTGGCAGGATGGGATGTAACTCATAACAGAATGAACTTAAAGGCGATCATGAATATTTTAGCTATTATCACATATAGAATTTCCTTATCTAATTTGTCATTATGCCCACTAAAAATAAATCCTATCTGGCACCAAATGAAATGAACACTCCTGACTGAAGGTCAAGTGAAGACAATAGCACTGAAGAACAATTTTGGACTAACTGGGAAGCCGTCTACACAGGCTATATATTTGATAGCAGGAGTACAGCACTGTAAGGATTCCTCCTGACTTTAGTAATCGTGCTGTGATTATGGAACCACACTATTTTCCCTAGAAGATACATGACTAAGTATTTGGAGACTGAAATAATCATCATTGGATTTGTCCAAGTATACACACACAAAAAAGTGCCAAAAAAGGGGCTGCAGAGATGGCTCAGAGGTTAAAACCACTGGTTGCTCTTCCAGAGGTCCTGAGTTCAATTCCCAGTAACCACATGGTGGCTCACAATCAACTATGATGAGATCTGGTGCCCTCTTCTGTCCTGCAGACATACATGCAGACAGAACAGTGTATACATAATAAATAAATTAATAAAAAGTGCCAAACAAAACTGATCAGTCTGGGAGTAGGACTGAATGCTTATACTCTTACAAATAATTGATGAAGACATGTTCAGTAATAGATTTTATAATGGTACCTAGTGAAGGGTTATTTTGGATTATTAGTACTTTTAACAAAGTAGATATGAATTTTCTTTTATAATTACTAGGCAAGTAAACACAGGTCTTGCTGTGGTTTACATGTTGTACCCACTCCAAAATTATATATTGAAGTTTACTTCCCAGTCCAAGAGTGTGAGTGTGTGTTTGTGTGTGTGTTTGGGCTAGGGGGGGAGATGTTTAGGTCATAAAGACACCAATATGAAAAAGCTTAATGGGGGAGCTGTCTGGTTTGTTTTCTTTGAGGCCAAGAAGAAAGAAGGCCTTTACCATATGTTGGCTCTTGGATGATGGATTTCCCAGCCTCCAAAAGTGTGAGAAGTAAATTCCAGTTGTTTATAAATGATCCATTCTGTGCACTGTTATAGCAACATGAAGCAGAGCAAGGAAGAGGATGGTGCTAGGGAGACTTATGCAGGATTGATGGTTCATTTGTGATTTACTTTGCTTGGAGGTACCTTGGGTCTCATGCATGCTCAGCAAGCACCCTACCACTGAGTCAGAATTATGTTTAACATTAAAAAAAACAAAAAACCCTGACAAGTTGATTGTCCGTAACAAGGGCACCACAAACTAGTGGCTGGTTTTCAGGGGACACTATGACCTAAGACATTGGTTTCCCCAGGAATCATTACAATGAGTATGGTGCTCCCACAGATAGGAAGAAGCCATGGCAGAACTGGCACCACATGTAATGAGATGCAAAGATGTAGGAAGAAAGTCAGATTATGAACCAAAACAAAAACACTGAAAAAAATTATACAAAAAAAATACCTCTCTTAAGAACCTACATTTCAGCTAGTCATTTAATCCCTACACTTGGGAGTCAGAGGCAGGTGGATCTCTGGTCTACAAAGTGAGTCCAGGACAGCCAAGGATACACAGAGAAACCCTGTCTCAAAAAAAAAGAACCTACATTTCATGTTTGCTTTCCAGAAGAAATCAGCACATGGGAGAGATTTTGTGCTCCCAGTTTTAAATTTCTTTTCATAGAAAATGGTACAGAAAGCCGGGCGGTGGTGGCACACGCCTTTAATCCTAGCACTTGGGAAACAGAGGCAGGCGGATCTCTGTGAGTTCGAGGCCAGCCTGGTCTACAAAGTGAGTCCAGGACAGCCAGGGCTGTTATACAGAGAAACCCTGTCTTGAAAAACCAAAAAAAAAAAAAAAAAAAAAAAAGGAAAACGGTATAGAACATCTCAAAAAATTTATGACATTTATTTATGTGTATGTGCATGGGTACATATGTGTGACAGCCAGAGGACAACTTACAGGGAGCCAGTTCTCTCCATATACCATATGGGTCTCGAGAATTGAACTCAAGTCATTAGCTGGGTGGCAAGAACCTTTACATACTGTGCTATCTCACCAGCCCATAGTCTCTAATTTCTAACAACCGATAGTCCCCATTTAATAGAACAGAATATAAGGAAGGACTCTTCAAGAGCATGCAGATCAGCCTGGCACCTGGCAGCAAGTTATTCTGGACAACCACTCAGAGAGTATTCTGAAGGCCCAGGAATATGAAAAGAGCTCATAGCTTGGCTATGGGGACCTTAGCTGAGGTTGGCAGAGCCCAGATTGGACTGAGGTCTGCAGAAGCACCAGGTGGAGGTGTGGCTACGAAGCTGCACAAGTCTCGGGATTTGCCAATTTCCTCAAGAGTCTATGGGATATGGCAGAAGACCTCAAGACTGCACCCTACATAAACTAGGGAGCTCTACATGACTCTCCCTTGTGCCCACTGACAGAAGAGACAGGAGCAAATGCAGGGGAGACTACAAATACTAAGCATATTCCACCTGCCCGAGGCCACAGAAAATAGCCCACGTGCTGAGGCAAAGAAAGGAAGTCTAAGCTGCAGACACTGACAGGCGTGGGAAGTGGAAGCAAAGAGGCCTAAGGTAAGCTCCTGGGAAAACTGGGACTGGCTTATACCACACCAAAGAAGCAAAGAAACTGTGAGGGAACCTCAGAGATATAGAGGCCACATCTCTGAGGAGACTGTGTAGAGATAAATCCCTGTTGAGGAGGCCAATGAACTGCTATAGGCCTTGAAGCCTGGCCTGTGAAGCACACTCGAGCTGGGACTGTGGAACTGACCGCATGGCCTAAATGGTAACATTAGGCCTGAAGGAAGCCTAGCCAAGCTGAGGATAACTTTGCAGTGATTGCTGGAGCTAGACTACTAAGATGCCCACATGGACCTGTGGTAGAGAATTTTAATAACCTTTCAAGAAAATTAAAATAGGGTTGATTAAATGTTCTTAGGTATTAAATTGTAAGTATTAGGTATTGTAGGGTATCGGTGGTGACTGTTAAGTATCAATAAATATAATTGTTTTAAATAAAAATTTTCAGTTACACCTGTTTCCCCAGTTCTTTCTTTCTTTTCTTTAATTAGATGAGGCAAGGACAGGACCTTACTATACGGCCTAGGCTAGCCTAAAACTCACAGTGGGAGTTCAGGCATGTAAAACCCATCCCCAAACAAGCAAATTATGGATATTTTTATAAATTAAGAACACATCTCCTCACAAACAAAACAGTCTTCAAAAATGATCAGAAGCCAAGGCTGATGGATCTTACCTAAATTATTCTCCAGGACTGCCTTTTCCCCATCTAATTTTGTTTTGCCATACAGATTCAGGGGACTTGGTATATCTTCTTCTGTATATGGGGGATCTGTGCCATCAAACACATAATCTGAGCTAATGTAGATGAGAAATGCTCCAATCGCAGCTACAAAAAGAGAAGATAAATCCATTGTATTACTTTTACATGGAATTTAGAATATTTCGTACAATTTTTTTTGTTTCTCTTTGTTTTCCCTGAGATAAACAAAAACACATGTAAGACAAAATTTCAGTGGAGGAGGCTGGGGAGATGGCTCAGCACCTAAGGGCACCGGCTGGTTTCTTTCCTAGCACACACATGGATGCTCACAACCATCTCCAGTTTCAGGGGATCTGAAGTCTTCTTCTGACCCCCAAGGATACTAGGCACACACACAGTGCACAGAAATACATGAAAGCAGAACATTCATAAACCTAAGTATGTCTTAAAAAAAAAAAGCAACTCAGTGATAATTTAGCATTACCTGCCTCCTTGGCTAAATTCCCAGAGGCACCCACATTCAGCTGGGAAGCAGCATCTGGCTGACTCTCAACAACATCTGGTCTTCTCTCTGCAGCACAATGCACTATGACGTGAGGCTGAAAGTTAAATACTGAGTTTTAATAAAATATAGAAAGCAACAGAGAACTATGGCTTTCTTAGCGTTAACTTCAGGGGAAGGAAAGATTCCTTAAGCCAACATTTCCTCAATTAAGAATAAGTCATTTTAACTGGGCGTGGTAGCGCATGTCTTTAATCCCAGCACTTGGGAGGCAGAGTCAGGCAGATCTGTGTGTGTTTGACGCCAGCCTGGTCTACAAAGCAAGTATAGGACAGCCAGGACTATTACACAGAGAAACCCTGTCTCAAAAAACAAACAAAAAGAATGTCATTTTGAGCTGGGCATGGTGGCACACGACTTTAATCCCAGCACTCGGGATGCAGAGGCAGGTGGATCTCTGTGAGTTCGAGGCCAGCCTGGTCTACAAAGTGAGTCCAGGACAGCCAGAGCTGTTACACAGAGAAACACTGTCTTGAAAAACCAAAAAAAAAAAAAAAAAAAAGAATACATCATTTTAATTTTTTTTAGTTTGGTTTTTCAAGACAGGGTTTTTCTATACAGCCCTGGTGGTCCTGGAACTTGAACTCAGAGATCCACCTACCTCTGGCTCTCAAGTGTTGGGATTAAAGGTGTGTGCCACCACCTCCAGGCTCATTTCATTTTTAATATAGTTTTTTCACACTTCCTTTTTCTTCCTCAAAATCCAAAAACAAACAAACAAAAAAACCCAACCCCCCCCACCACACATTCTGCAAAGGAAAGAACAATTTATTTTGTTGTATTTGCTTTTTTTGGATAGTGTTAGGGATTCTAGAACCTAACACACTTTGTACATCACATGCTAGGCAGTTATGTAACCCCTGCGCTACATCCCTAGCCAAGGTAAAAACTTAGTAATCCTTAGAAAAAAATGCAGAAAAAACTATTAGTAACTGTATCTATAATCAAAATAAGACTGCTATCTCAATGTGGTGGAAGAGTTACCATGACTATTATGACTATTTATTCATCAGACCCCATGCCCCACACAGACTGCTAAGTGCTCTGCCACTATGCTACACCCAGCCCTAACATTTAGTAAACCCAAGACAAAAGGCAAGTAGTATCAGTTGGAAGTTAAATTCATAAATTCAAGTCTTTTGACCACTCATTCAACAAGAATAAGTTATCTGCAGAAACCACATGTCCGTTTGACCATAATGCAGTAAGCTACTACATCTTAGTTATTTTTCTATTATTATAGATCAAAGGCAACTTGGAGAAGAAAGAGTTTATTTCATTTACACACCAAAGTCCATCACTGAAGAAAGTCAAGACAGGCACTGGCACAGAGGCAATGGATGAACTCTGCTCACTTGGTTGTACCCCACAGCATGTTCAGCCTGCTTTCACAGACAATTCGGTCCCACCCACATCAGACATATCAAAACAAACAAAAGCCCCACGGACCATCGTGTTAGAGGCATTTTCCGAATTGAGATTCCTCCTTGCTGATGACTAGCAACTGCAAGGTTGACGACTAGCCAGGACACACCAGTAAATACTGCAAGAACAAGGCCTGCACATGTGGTGAAAGGGAAGCATTTAAAGAGCCCAATACATCAATGCAGGAGACCTTCTACAGAAAGGAGGCTGTTTTAATGCAAGAGGAACAGAGCAAGAGCTAACACTGGTGTCAAAAAGTCAGTGTGAGGCTGGAGAGATGGCTCAGTGGTTAAGAACACTGACTGGTCTTCCAAAAGACCTGGGTTCAAATCCCAGCACCCACATGGCAGTTCACAGCTGTCTTTAACTGCAGGGATTGGTGGCACACGCCCATAATCCCAGCACTCGGGAGGCAGAGGCAGGCACATCTCTGTGAGCTCAAGGCCAACCAAATCTATAAAGTGAGCCCAGGACAGCCATGGATACATAGAGAAACCCTGTCTCAAAAAAAAAAAAGTCAGTGTGCTGGAGGCTGGAACTCACATGATGGCTAACAAGCATTTATAACCCCAGTTTCAGGGACTGGAGAGATGGCTTATAGGTTAAGAGTACTGGCTGCTCACCCAGAGGACCTGGGTTCAATTCCCACACCCAGATGGCAGTTCACAACTGTCTGTAACTGCACTTTCAGGGTATCTGACACCTTCATACAGACATGCATGCAGATGAACCACCAATACAGATAAAATAAGAATAAATAAACCATTACACTTTCAGAGGATCGGACACCCTTTTCTAGCCTCTCCAGGTACTGCATGTATGCAAACAACCATTCATGGAAAATACATAAAAATAAAACAGAGAATGCCCACATACTCAATTTTCTCAACAACTGCTCAAGAAGGATTTGGAAATTCTTAGACAGGGAAAATAATTCCATTATCTAAGCATTGTTTTCAAAATTGAATGTGCAACATATGGGGTGCTTCAAATACAATATCTTGGCCCATCCCCGACTTAATACATTGCACCATTTGGGCATGTGGCCCGGAACCAGGTTACCCCAGTGTGTCTAGCACTCATGCTCCCAGAATCACACTTTTAGAAAGAACCAAAGCTAAAATTTGATGATAAGGAGAGCAAAATCTCCACTTTCTTCTAACTTTTTTTGGACCATGGTGAACAGGTTACTGAAAGTCCTCTGACCGTGTTTTCTCGGCATTAAAGTAGAAATAATATTTTCTTTTCTGTTCCCAGATAACACCCAAATATTTGATGGCAAGTATTACTAGGAAAGCACTGTATAAACACCAGCTGTGCCATGCTACAGGCTGAGAGGAGGAGTCAACCCTGGGGTAGAACACCTACCCAGTATGCTAGGGGCTCTGGCCCCAACACCCCACACCACTGCAGGTAAAGCAAAAGACGTATGCTCTGCATTGCTGCTGCTCAACAGGACACAGCTTCCAAGCCTACCTTCCATGACAAACACTTTCTGGATAATCCACACAACTCCTAACAGAACACATGTACAATTTCAAACACACAATCCATACCTGAAAATCATGAATGAGGTGATGAACTGCTTCAGAGTCCAACAGGTTCACTTGTTCAAATTTTGGTCTTGCTCGTCGAAAGCCACAGCCAACGGTGTGCCAGTTATTCTGCTGAAATTCTTTGTAAACTGCTCTTCCAAGAAGCCCGGTGGCGCCCGTAACTAGAACCCGCCGGTTAGGGATGTTTACTTCCTCCTAGAAGGGGCGGGGGGAGGTGGAGAGCCACAGTTTGTAAACACTTCTCCTAAAGAAATGAGCTGCCATTATTGTGTACCAAATACATGAAATCTAAGTATTTTTTAAAAATTGTCACATACCTAAAAGTCTAGTTTTAAAGCTAGATTAATCAATCAAACTGCTTTAACAACTGCATGACCTAATGAGTGTGTTTTTAATTATTTTATTTTACATGTCGAGTATCTTGCCCACATGCATGTATGTGTACTACCTACATTGCCTGGGGAGATCACAAGAAGGTATAAAATCTCCTGGAACTGGAATTACAGGCAGTGAGATAACAAGTAGGTGCTGGGAACTGAGCAAATCTGCAGTCTTCTTAACACAGAGCCTTCTTTTCAGCTCCCACTTAATAAGTTTAATAGTCAGTCTCATTAAGGCCAGAGAGAATGCTTAGTGGTTAGAAACACATATTGCTTTTGCAGGAGACAGCCACTGGGTGGCTTACAACTAACCACCTGTAATCAAACTCCATGGGCTCTAAGGGTAACTGCATTTACATGCACATACCCACAGGTACACACACACATATATAATTAAAAAATAAAAAATAAGGGGCAGGAGAGATGGCTTAGTGGTTAAGAACACTAAATGCTCTTCCTGAGGACCTGGATTTGACTCCCAGCACCCACATGGCAGCTAACAACTTTCAGAGAACCTGATACCATCTTGTGGCCTCTATGGGCACCAGCCATGCATATAGAACACTGATGAAATATTCGTGCACATAAAATAAGTTTACTTTTTTGAATGAATAAGAATAAAGTTTTAATTATCAAGAACTTAAGATAAAATCACAAATAAAAGCCGGGCATGGTGGCGTACCCTTTAATCCCAGCACTTGACAGAGGCAGGTGGATCTCTGTGAGTTCGAGGCCAGCCTGGTCTACAAAGTGAGTCTAGGACAGTCAAGGATACGCAGAGAAACCCTGTCTCGAAAAACCAAAAAAGAATCACAAATAACTCTCCCATTTCATTATTTGATTTAGATTTCATTTTAATAATGGAAGTTATTTTGCTTTTATGATAGATGCTATATCAATCAGGTGATCATATCACCCTGACAATGAGTAGCCAACAGGAGTGTCACATCTTCAAGGGTTCCATGACAATGCACAAGGCTCAGATGATATGCCACATTTTGATGGGTTTGAAAAATCTGTCAACATTTCAAGGGTGTGTATCTGGAATAAAATTGATTTGGTCCTTAAAGCACATGCATTCTAAATGTGAACAAATTTGTATGTCCATCTGTCAGCACTAAATATACTTACACAGAATAGTTATGACCAATAGGTACAGACAACAAAAAAATCTGTGTTGCTATTGAAAAAAAATTTGTGTTCACAGAAATTTTAAAAACTTACTGCTTAAGGAATAATTTGATTTCCGTACACTTAAGGCAAAGTCCCAAAATAGACTAACACTTTCCTTACAAATTCACAAGTAAAGCCAAGTTTTCCCTTTTTAATATAATGTTTTCAGCCAGCAGGGTGTCACAAACCTGTAAACCCAGAATGAACTCTTGGCTGGAACTGTCATTAAATTTTATTACGAGACCCTATTTCTGAGCGGGCAATATATATATATATATACATACATGCAAAAGTCAAAGACATTTTTGAGCTCTAATTTTAGATAGATTTAGTAAACATACTTTACTTAAAAAACACCACAGTCAGGTGTTTCTAGCATATACTGAAGTGTCCCAGAGGGACCCGGAGGCCCCAAAGAGGCTTAACCTATGGGCCAGGGCCTGAGTTTCCCATTCCCAGAAATGAGCACAGTAGTTACTAGAAAAACAGCGGAACACCGGGCATGGTGGCGCACGCCTTTAATCCCAGCACTCGGGTGGCAGAGGCAGGCGGATCTCTGTGAGTTCGAGGCCAGCCTGGTCTACAAAGTGAGTCCAGGACAGTCAAGGATACACAGAGAAACCCTGTCTCAAAAAAAAAAAAAAAAAAGAAAAAAGAAAAAAAGAAAAAACAGCAGAACATTCAGAGACAGGTTAGCCATCTGGCTTGAGAAGATAAGATTGTTTAGAGTTACTAACTGCTAAATGCAAGATTTGAAAACCCTCCCTGTTTTATGATCAATTCATGGTCAGCACCCTGTCTTATGTCTTATGATTTTTTAACTAACTAGGCCAAAAGCGCCAACAGTTTCCAGTTTGAATGCTCCAATCATGTTGAAGATTACCTAACCCACCCTGGAATTCCCCTGAAAGCTTTAGAAAGAGCCTGTGAGCTCATCTCAGGGGTTGCCATTTTGCCTAATTGGTGATCCCTGCATGCTGGAGCTCTGCAGAAAAATAAGTGTTCAATGCATTTGCATGCTATCTGAGTTTGGGTGCCTTCTGCAGCGAGTTCCGGACCCTAACAATACAAAAGCTGAAATCAAAAAGGGCTAGGAGGGGTGTGTGCGTGTGGAGGGGAGGGCAGTATACAAAATACTATTAACCAATTCAAAACAATTTCAAAACATTTTTTAAAAATTAAAAGAAATTCCATGTGGCGCTACTTGGCTCTAAGCCAGGCAATTTATGAAAATGAAGACTTGAGCCAGCAAGTTTCTTTGAACTTTGGCAAGAATATAACTCACCAAAGGCTTAACTGTAAATAAGGTGTGTTGATGACCTCTGTACTCCCAGCACTCATGGGACAAAAAGCAGGAGAACGGCAGCAAATCCAGCATAGCCTGGTCTACACAGGATATTCCAGGGCAGCCAGGCCCATACAGCAAGACCCTGTCTGAAAAACCATACCTGTATATACACATACAAAGCTGAAATGAAAGGGGTCAAAGCATGCTAAGTCTAGTACAGACTCAGAAAACACTGTACATGTGATAAATACCACGGAGATGCCTGCGCAAACACCATAAAACATATGGAGAGGTGGCTCGGAGTTTAAGAGTACTGGCTACTCTTCTGGGGGACCCTGGTTTGAGTCCCAACATGAGCATGGCAGTTAACAACTACCTGTAACTCCAGTTCCTGGGGAGACAACAACACTCATACACATGAAGTAAGTAAGTAAGTAAGTAAGTAAATAAATAAATAAATAAACCAAAAAAAAAAAAAAAAAAGTATTGCTCTTGCAGAGGACCAGAATTGGGTTCCCAGCATCCACACTGGGCAGCTCACAGCCCCCTGTAACTCCAGCTCTAGTGAAATAGATACGCCTTTTTTGACCTTGGTGGGTACTGGACACAGCTACGCACTCAGCACACAAACATAATTTTTTTAAAAAAGAAAGAAAACCAGAAAGTCCACAAGTGCAGTGTGTTCCTGAAATTCCAACACTAGCACTGGTGATCTGATTTAAGAAGTCCTGAGTTCAAGACCAGCCCTGGGTATAGAGACTTGTCTCCAAAAAAAAAAAAAAAAAATATATATATATATATATAAAGACAGAAAACTAGAAAGTTTCTCACTCACTTTCTACCTCTGTAACATCCTCTGACACCCTTGGGATTTTAAGAAACAAGACATCCTGACTGCTTAAGTAGAAACGGGATTCAGATGGGATAGCTCAACTCTGTCTCTCCTCATTGTACCCGCGGGCAATATTAACAGGAAGTGATAAGAGGGGCCTTTCTACAGTGAATTTCAGTTGCAGAAATTGAGAGAGCAACAAATGCCTGGAAATCATAGCTATGTGGACCTTTTGTTGTTGTTTTGCTTTTTTGAAACAGAGTCTCACTATGCAGCCTTGGCTTGCATGGAAGTCATCCTGCCTCAGATTTCAGAGTGCTGGGATTAAAGCATAAACCACCATGGTAGGCCATGGTGGCACATACCTTTAATCCCAACACTCAGGAGGTAGAGGCAGGAGGATCTCTGTGAGCTACAGGCTAGCCTGGTCTACAAAGTAAGTCCAAAACATCCAGGGATACACAGTGAAACCCTTTCTGGAAAACCCCAAAACCAAAACAAAGCAAAAACCAAGCCAAAACAAAAACAAAAAATAGATAAAACAAAACTAGCTGTCTCCTATACTTTCTTGTATCTGCAAGACACGTTGGTTTGGGAAATAAAAGTCTTTTCTGTTTTATTTTTAGAGACAGGATTTCACTGTGTTAATAGCCCTGGCTGTCCTGGACTTGCTTTGTAGACCACGCTGGCCTTGAACTCAGAAAGATGCGCCTGCTTCTGCCTCCAGAGTGCGCCGCCGCCGCCGCCACCACCCGGCGGGAATTAACAGTCTTATAAACTACGCTGGGTACGTTCTGTAGGTTCATAAATGTTAAGGGGCTCGAAACGGAACGGTACACCGGATTTGGGAACAGGCAGGGGAAGTTCACCAGACATGCATCTTCTACATTTCAGCAGTCTCCCACCATGCAAAATACAGTGGGGCTCGAAACTCTAGAGGCCAAGGGCCAAACTGATCTGTGTTGTAATCCCTGCTCAAAGCTCACGGAATGAACGCGAGGCAGTGTGACCCTTCACGCCTGTTTTCCTTCCCATCGCTGAGACTGAGCGTTAACAGTATCGCATAGTTGATTGAAATACTGACATCCGAAAGTGTCAGAAGTAACGTGCCCTGCGCAAAGTATGAGTTCACCAAGCTGACATCTCCAACGCCGTCATTGATGAAAAGCCATCCAGGAATACAAAAGAAAGATGAATACAGAACTCAAATGGAAACAAGTCCCCAGGGGTGGCGGGAGCCTCCACCTCCCAGCTTCCCGGCTGCAGCGTAACCCTGCAGGGAGCGAGGTAAACAAACTCAGAGGCGCCACCCGGGGCTCCACGCCCCGTACCTCACCTCCACCAGCCGGCAGCTGCCGGGAACGAAGTGGATGGAGAGCTCCTTCTCCCGGCCCACCATGCCCGCCGTCTTGGCGCCGCCGCAGTCGCGACCGCAACCTCCTCCAGCGCAGCACAGCCAGGGGCCGCAGCGCCCGCGCCCTTGGCCCTCCTCCCCTAGGCCCCGGCCGACCCCGACGGTCGCTTCCGGCTTCCGCCGCCATGGCCGCGCCTGTTGATTGGCCATCTCCCGCCACGCATTCAAAATGGGGCGGGAACTCAAGGACGCTCTCAGCCCACGAGCCCGTTCTTAAAGAGACAGCACACACTGGCACTGTACCCAAAGAAAACAGGCTTCCTTGGGCTTAGGGAGTGCTGGTTTTTGTTTGTTTGTTTTTTTGTTCCCCTTCTACTTCCTTCTTTGTGGAGGGGTAAGGAGTCGATTCCCCTAGAGTTCTAGGTTTGCAGACTGCGAAATGCCTAAAGACCAACTGACATATAATTATACAAAGTAGACTAAAACATCTGTAAAATTAGGAGAGGCAAGAGCTAAGGGCGATCCCGTGAACGCAGAGCTAAGACTACTGGACTCTGATCCTCCAGTTTCCCCTCCCGAGGGCCTGGATTACAGAAGAAGACGACCAACCTAGGTGTGGTTAAAGTCATTTGTTTAAGGCAAGGAGAAAGAATAAAAATAGGTGCTGTTCTCTGAGTCATTAACATTTCTGGAACCTATGTTTTTCTGGAATCCTAAAAAAATGCTGTGAATTTTTTTTAAAGTGTCTATTTTCAGATGATTAAAAATAAAAAGGTGTGGGAGAGAGTATTATCTGAATACTTTCTAAAAGGCAGAATCGGTTTTTTCTCAGTCACAGAACAATAAAGTCAACTGTGACAACAAGCCCAGTCTACTTTTAAGTGGATTTCACAGGCGTCCTGAATGCCATTTAGACCCTCCACTAAGGGGATCATGCAGCCAGCGGCTGCTGGAGCCAAGCCTTGGAAATGCTGCAGAAACTTAAAATGATGGAGCCAAGAAAGGGCGCAATGCTGAGCACTCTTCCAAACCTGTGTGACTGTTTAAAAGTTAATCAGAAACAACAGTCCCTCGGATCTGACTCAGCTCTCAAATGAATTACCTGCAGGTTACCAGCTGCCAAGTACAGCAACAGGCAAGCCTGAGACATTTGCACTGATAAAAGCCCGCACACAGGAGATAATTCGCCCACTTTCCACCCAACAATCTGTTCTTGTCCAGACACCCACGATAAAGGATTTCAAAACTCGTCCCAAAACGTGACAGCTGCCTGGATCCTCCCCGCAACCCAACACACACACAGGCCTTGTTTTCAGAATCCCTCTGTTTTAATTTTACTAAAGATTAAGCTTCCCTTTAGGAAAAGTTTTCATCAGAGCCAGGTGATTCCTTCCCCCCTCCCCTGACACACACACACCACCACACAAAAGAGCTTATTCCCTGGTTCAAATAATTTTTTGGAAGAGAAAACAAAGGCAGCCTGAGGACTCTCACTTTTCTATTTTTTTTTTAATCCAGGCCTTATGGTAATGAAAAGAAAGGGTTATCTATTCCCACACTAAATTACAAGATAAATTAGAACAAGTCCGGGGGAGGAGACAGATCCAAGATCCCTCATCCTCCTTATTAAAAGTGAGAATATTTCAAGTTTCTAGGTGAAATGTGCGTAGTCTCTTCCTGTAGGGGGTTATAACACGTACTTAACTGGAAGACTCGAGGATTTCTGCAATTAGCAGTTTGATTCTCAGAGCAACCTCAGTGAGTGATGAAGAAATGTTTGCTTGCCTATAATAATACGGTTTGACACTTGTCGGGGTGAAGTAGAGCATACATAGATCTAGGGGCAAATACTTAACTGCAAATTTTCATCATTTTGCTTAATAAGAGAAGGTTCTATGTTTACAGTCAATGTCCGACTTCCGAGGAGGCGTCACCTAAAGAGTGCAAACTGGAACCGAAAAGTCCCATTTGTAGATTCAAGCCCCACAAGACAAAAGCCGGGGCGTGCACCACGGGCTAAATCTTATACTATGCAGAACCTTCGCCACAGCTGCTCTTAATGTGGGGAATGAAACTATCCTTCTGCTCCACGTTTTATTTCTGTCAAACTGAGTTGGATTTCCTGGGTCAGAAACCCGAGATAGTTTAGCCTGTGTCCCAAATTGGTTTCCTAAGAAGATAAAAGGTCAGGCTAATATTTTCTTTACACCCTTTCTACTCTTACCAGCCGTTCTGAGTCGCTTTTAAAGCAACACCAAGTCAACGCTCTGTCTTGAATTGCTAGCTCTTACCTGTTCCATGTCCTCCGGCATTTGAGGCATGATCCCAGAACTATTTTGAGGAAACGCAGGGAGAGGAATCTTGGTATCTGACTTCTCTGGCCGAGTCTTTGTTCGCTCCGCCTGCACTGAGCACACGGACGCCAGAAAATGTGAGGAGCAGCTGCGCTTGACCCTTTCAAATTAGCATTTCCATGCCAGTCCTGGAATCTCGTGCAGCTTCCCACCGTGCAGTAAGCTGGCAGCTGATTCCTCCTGCTAGTTTTGAAACTACCCAATGAGAAGTTTCATGTTTAACTGCAAGTGAAGTGAGGATCCATTACTAAAACCCTTGGGACGGAACTAACTCTAAAAACAAAGAAACAAACCCTGCAATTCCCTGGTAGAACTTGTTGATGTAGTCTCTAGTAGAGGGATTAACTAAAATGAGCCAACGGTTGGGAAGCACACCGTGCAATTGATTCCTGTTGTGAAATATTCCACTCGTTCCACACCGTACAGGAGCAGAACTTTCTGTAAAATTCCTCGGTGTTTCTTTGTTTTTTATTTTTTAAATAATGATTTCAAATGTCAATTTAAAAACTTTACTGGTAACAGTACACAGATCTGGAAAGCACTAAGTACTGCTGATCAGTACTTCCCAAACCCACCTGTAACAACATCAACAGAGTACAGCCATTTTCTAGGAGTGGAGAACAGGCGGGTTTGTTGTTTGTTTGTTTTAAACAGTTTCAAGGGCAAGGTAGGCTTTTAGTTGAGCTTTCAGTTAGGGCTTATGGCACTGTACAGTTTTACCTTTAAAATCAACAGAAGCGGGGCATGGTGGCGCAGGCCTTTAATCTCAGTACTTGGGAGGCAGAGGCAAGCAGATCTCTGTGAGTTCAAGGCCAGCCTGGTCTACAAAGTGAGTCCAGGACAGTCAAGGATACACAGAGAAACCCTGTCTCGAAAAACCTAATAAATGAATGAATGAATGAATGAATGAATAAATAAATAAATAAACAAATAAATAAATAAGTAAATAAAGTCAACAGA
>CAJQZJ010033894.1:2622767-2660999 GCA_907164525.1 Lophiomys imhausi
GCAGAGGCAGGCAGTTCTCTGGGAGTTCAAGGCCAGTCTGGTCTACAGAGTTCCAGGATAGTCAGGGGTACACAGAGAAACCCCAACTCGGAATAACAAAAAAATCACTCGACTTTATAGTCTACTCAGAGGGCATATGGCAGACATGGTGCTGGAGAAGTAACTGAGAATTCTACATCCCGATAGCAGAGAGCAGGAAGATAAAGTGACACGGCCTGACTTGAGCTTCTGAAACTTCAAAGCCCACCCTCAGTGACAGACTTCCTCCATTAAGGGTATACCCACTCCAACGACGTTTCCTGCTCCAATAATGTCACTCCCAATGAGTCTATGCGGGCCGTTTCATTCAAACCACCAGAGGCTAGTAAGCACATAACACACTGGGCACGAAGGAAAGCAAATAAAGAGCACATTGAGATATAATTGAACACCTCATAGATTGACTAAAACTGAAGAGACATAACATTTTAAATGCTAAAAATGTGAGAATATTGGAAGCTTGATTTGCTAAAACAAACAAAAAAAAACACAGAAATAGGAGCTGGAGAGATGGCCCAATAGTTAAGAGCACTGGCTGCTCTTCCAAAGGACCCAGGTTCAAATCCCAGCACCCACATGGCGGTTCACAGCTGGCTGGCTGTGAACTTCTCTGTGTAACAGCTCTGGCTAGACTTGCTTTGTAGACCAGGCTGGCCTCAAATTCACAAAGATCTGCCTGCTTCTGTCTACCGAGTGCTGGGAGTGAAGGCGTGAGCCACCATGCCCACCTAAAAAGCAAGTTTTTTACCTCTGTCATCTTAATGTTTCTTCAGTTAAGAGCTGAGAATTGTCATAAGACAAAGAAACTGTCATACACAAACACATTAAAAATGCTTTACTTGGCATAGGGGCCTAGTAGGGCACTAAGGACCCACACTCAGAGTTCAACAACTAAACACTGAATTAGACAAAGAATAGTAAGTTATGAGCAGCTTGTAAACTACATAGTGAGGTTGGTAGGTAAGAGGAAGTTTACTAAGTTTTAGTAACTCCCTATTTATGGTGCTTAAGTGTTGGGTTTGCTTCTAGGAAGGCAGGGTGCATATACAGCAACTTTATCTTCTACCATCGGAGATGAAGGAAGATCGGTCATCTCTTTGCACCGGATTTTTTTTTTTCTTTCCTTTGGTTTTTCGAGACAGGGTTTCTCTGTATATCTCTGGCTGTCCTGGACTCACTTTGTAGACCTGGCTGGCCTCGAACTCACAGAGATCCGCTTGACTCTGCCTCCCAAGTGCTGGGATTAAAGGCGTGCGCCACTACCGCCTGGCCTGCACCTGATTTTTAAGTGTCGTTAAACTCAAAGCAGTGACAACATTAATGTGGCTCATTCTTAACTCCTTATTTTTGTTTTCAACAGTTAGACTGTTCACTCTACACTAACGAAAGTACAAAAATGATGAGAAAATTGTTGCTGTTCTTAAGTGAAATGTACACTCCATTAGTCAGTAATCTCAGATGTGTATTCATGAGGAATGAAAGCATATACCCCCATCCATAAAGATTTATATATGAATATTCAGAGCTGCTTAATTCCACTTTTTTCTTTCTTTCTTTCTTTTTTGTTTTATTGGTTTTGTTGTTGTTTTGTTTTTCGAGACAGGGTTTCTCTGTGTATCTCTGGCTGTCCTGGACTCACTTTGTAGACCAGATTAGCCTTGAACTCACAGAGATCCACCTGCCTCTGCCTCCTGAGTGCTGGCATTAAAGATGTGCACTACCAAGCCCTGCAGTGGCAGCCAGCCATCTGTGAACTGCCATGTGGGTGCTGGGATTTGAAGTCTGGACTTTTGGAAGAACTGCCTACTAACAAAGCATCTCTCCAGCCCTGAACTTTTTTTTTTTTAACATGTATTCTTTTTGTGCATGTTCCTGTGGGGAAGGGAATATGTGTGCCCCAGTGCGTGTGTGTGTGTGTGTGTGTGTGTGTGTGTGTGTGTGTAAATCAGAGGTCAACTTGTAGGAGTTGCTTCTACTACTTGGGTCTAGACAAGTAGACTCAGGTTCTCAGGCTTGGTGGCAAGCATTTACTCACTGAACCATCTCACCTGCCTTATGACTTAATTCAAAATGCACAAAACTTTAAATAAACTAAACAATTGTCAGCAGATGAATGGATAAACAAATTCTGGTCTATCCATACTGAGGAATATTACTTAGGAATACAAAGAAATAAACCACAGGAACGAACCTAAATCATTTCTCTGAGTGAATGAAGTTAGGCCCAGAAAATATGATTCCAAAACAGAAATTTTAATCTTTATGAAAGGCACAATCTTGTCTCAGAAGAAGAGTAGGGATTGACAATGAAAGTCTAAGTGAACTTTCCAGGGGCATGGACCTATTTGTATTGGTAGTATGAATTGAAAGAATGGACTCATTTACCAGAACTTTATTTTACTCTATTACTATATGCAGTTCATATCCAAGTTATTATTTTATAATGCAGGGTCTCCCTAGAAAGCCAGGCTGACCATGGAGTTATATCATCCTGCCTCAGACTCCCAAGTGCTGGAATTATAGATGTGCACAAGCCATATATGGCTGTCCTACATTTAAAAATAATAATACCATTGTATTTTGGACCCTTTAAGTCACAACTTTAGACTCAATCAACATTTTTTGTGATATAAGCCATTTCATTGATAATTCAGTAATAAAATAAAAGAGCAATCAATTTCTAAACTCATTTGGACCTAAAAACAATGTCAAAATATACTCTCCTGCCAGGCGTGGTGGCGCACACCTTTAATCCCAGCACTTGGGAGGCAGAGGCAGGTGGATCTCTGTGAGTTCAAGGCTAGCCTGGTCTACAAAGTGAGTCCAGGACACTCAAGGATACACAGAGACACCCTGTCTCAAAAAACCTACAAATATATATATATTATATAATATATATATAATATATATATATATGTTGTGTATATATTTTGTAAGTTTGGAAGATATCTTTATTATGGTACTCTAAAGCCAAAATTCAATCTTTTCCTTTTACATTTTTTGTGCCTCCACAAAATTGTACAAATGAAGTGAGTGAAATCTAACCATCTCGCTTTTGAATCTCCATAGAGCATTTCTCAGTTAGAAACAAAACAAGGCTAGTAAGATGGACTCAATGGGTAAAGTTGCTTGTCACAAATGTAACATGAGCTAGACCCTGGAGAACCAACTCCTACAAATCATCACAAGACCATGGCACAAGCACACACACACACACACACACACACACACATGTATATATAATAATAAAACTGCTTTAGTGATCTTGCTACCAATATGCTGTCTAGAGGCGTTCACTCTGTTTGAATATGAATTGTGTTGAATGCTGCTGCTGGTAATTTTAGGTGCGTTTCCAAGGACGGAACTAACAAAGTCTGAAGCCTAACCAGGGACTTAGGGTTCTAGGATCTCATTTTGAATGCCTCATCATTCTGTGCTTTAACCACCAGCAGCCCTGGCCCTTGGCACATCTATAAGTGGCTTCTGTCCACAATGGGCAGTGGCACAGAGAGAAACAGGCCATGGCACCTTCTATTGTTACAACCTTCCTAGTTTGTGGATGTTGGGATCCTTAGTCCTATAGTGCCCAGTGCCATAGTGCTTGCACCAAGACTGTTGAATTCCTTAACCCTTAGGTCTTGGTACCTCTCTGGGACTCTACTGGACATCAGAGCCCACATGTCAACTCAATTAATTTTATAAGTATGGATATTTTTAGTGCATCTTTGTCTGTATAAAATGTGTGCAGTGCCTGTGAAAGCCAGAAGGGTCCATGGGATGCCCCTGCAACTGCAGCTAGACATTTGTTAACTGCCATGCAGGTGACAAGAACTGAACTCTGGCCCTCTGGTAGAGCAGCTCACTCTTAACCACCAAGGCATCACTCCAGCCTTTCTCAGCTCATCACTTCTGATTTACCCTATCTAGGCTGTTCGGATTCTTTTTCTTAAGGTTTTTTTCAAGACAGGTTTCTCTGTGTATCCTTGAATGTGCTGGACTCACTTTGTAGACCAGGCTGGCCTTGAACTCACAGATATCTGCCTGCCTCTGCCTCCTGAGTTCTGGGATTAAAGGCATGTGCCACCATGCCTGGCTGTTCGGATTCTTCTGCTGTTGTCCGGACACTATTGTCACTGTCACTACTGCCTTTGCCACCCTCCTTTTCTTTTCTTTCTTTCTTTTTTTTTTAATATAAGTACTTTTTCTTTCTTCAAGTTACATCTCAGTCACAAACCCTTCCCTATTCCCACTTCCTGTCGCACCCTTCCAGTTCTTTGTAGATTTTAGATAATAGCACTCTATCAGATGTGGGGTTGGTGAAGATTTTCTCCCAGTCTGTTGGTTGCCGTTTTGTTCTAATGACTGTGTCTTTTGCCTTACAGAAGCTTTTCAGTTTCATGAGGTCCCATTTATTGATCTCAGGTCCTGAGCTGTTGGTGTTCTGTTCAGGAAGTTGTCACCTGTGCCAATGAGGTCAAGGATTTCTCCTACTTTTTCTTCTAGTATCTTTAGTGTGGCCGGCCTTATGTTAAGGTCATTGATCCACTTGGAATTAAGTTTTGTACAAGGTGATAGGTATGGGTCTAATTTCATTCTTTTGCAAGTGGACATCCAGTTGGACCAGCACCATTTGTTGAAGATGCTGTCCTTCTTCCATTGTGCGGTTTTGGCTTCTTGGTCAAAGATTACTTGGCCATAGGTGTGTGGATCCATGTTTGGGTCTTCAATTCGATTCCATTGATCCACTGGTCTGTTTCTATACCAGTACCATGCTGTTTTTATTATTATTGCTGTGTAGTACAGCTTGAAATCTGGGATGGTGATACCTCCAGATGCTTTTTTATTGTACAGGATTGATTTAGCTATTCTGGACTTTTTGTTGTTCCATATGAAGTTGAGTATAGCTTTTTCCAGGTCTATAAAGAATTGTGTTGGTATTTTGATAGGAATTGCATTGAATCTATATATTGCTTTTGGTAGAATAGCCATTTTTATTATGTTGATCCTACCTATCCATGAGCATGGGAGATCTTTCCATCTTCTAAATGCCTCTTCCATTTCTTTCTTCAGGGGCTTGAAGTTCTTGTTGTATAGGTCCTTTACTTGCTTGGTTAGAGTTACCCCCAGGTATTTTATATTGTTTGTGGCTATTGTGAAGGGGGTTGTTTCCCTTATTTCTTTCTCGGTATGCTTGTTTGTTGTATAAAGAAGGGCTTCTGATTTTTTTGAGTTAATTTTGTATCCAGCCACCTTCCTGAAGTTGTTTATCAGCTCTAAGAGTTCCTTGGTGGAGTTTTTGGGGTCGCTTATGTATACTAACATATCATTTGCGAATAGGGATAATTTGACTTCTTCATTTCCAATGTTTATCCCTTTGATTTCCTTTAGTTGTCTTATTGCTCTAGCAAGGACTTCAAGTACTATATTGAAGAGATATGGTGAAAGTGGACATCCTTGTCTTGTCCCTGAGTTTAGAGGAAATGCTTGAAGCTTCTCTCCATTTAATTTGATGTTGGCCACTGGCTTGCTGTATATTGCCTTTATTATTTCTAGGTATGGTCCTTGTATGCCCGTTCTCTCCAGAACTTTTAGCATGAAGGGGTGTTGGATTTTGTCAAATGCTTTTTCTGCATCTAGCGAGATTATCATGTGGTTTTTTTCTTTCATCTTGTTTATGTGGTGAATTACATTGATAGACTTTCGTATATTGAACCATCCCTGCATTCCTGGGATGAAGCCTACTTGATCATGATGTATGATATTTTTGATGTGTTCTTGAATTCGGTTTGCTAGTATTTTATTAAGTATCTTTGCATCTATGTTCATGAGGGAGATTGGTCTGAAGTACTCTTTCTTTGTTGGGTCTTTGTGTGGTTTAGGAATCAGAATGACAGTGGCCTCATAGAATGAGATTGGCAGTGTTCTTTCTGTTTCTATGTGGTGGAAGAGTTTGAAGAGTAAGAGTGTTAGTTCCTCTTTGAAGGTCTGGTAGAATTCTGTGCTAAAGCCATCTGGCCCTGGGCTTTTTTTGGTTGGGAGATTATTAATGACTGTTTCTATTTCCTTAGGGGTTATTGGGCTGTTTAAGCTGTTAATCTGATTTTGTTTTAGTTTTGGTAGGTGGAATTTATCGAGGAAATTGTCCATTTCACTTAGGTTTTCAAATTTGGTGGAGTATAGATTTTTAAAGTAGGACCCGAATATTTTCTGGATCTCCTCAATGTCTGTTGTTATTTCTCCCTTTTTATTTCTGATTTTGTTGATTTGGGTTCTTTCCCTTTGCCTTTTAGTTAATTTGGATAGGGGTCTGTCTATTTTGTTGACTTTCTCGAAGAGCCAACTCTTGGTTTCATTGATTCTTTGTATAGTTCTTTTTGATTCTAAGTTGTTGATTTCAGCCCGAAGTTTGATGATTTCCTGCCTTCTGCTCCTCTTGGGCGTGTTTGCTTTTTTTTTTTCCAATTCACCCAGCTTAGCTGTTAATTCACTAATATGAGCTGTCACAATTTTCTTTTTGAATGCACTTAGTGCTATGAACTTTCCTCGTAGCACAGCTTTCATTGTATCCCATAGGTTTGGGTATGTTGTGTCTTCATTGTCGTTGGATTTTAAGAAGTCTTTGATTTCCTTCTTTATTTCTTCCCTGACCCAGTGGTCATCCAGTAAGGAGCTGTTCAATTTCCATGTGTGTGTAGGCTTCCTGTTGATTCTTTTGCTGTTGAAGACCAGCTTTATTCCGTGGTGGTCTGATAAGATACAAGGTGTTATTTCAATTTTCTTGTATCTATTGAGACTATCTTTGTGTCCAACTATGTGGTCAATTTTGGAGAAGGTTCCGTGGGGTGCTGAGAAAAATGTGTATTCCTTTGTGTTTGGGTGAAACGTTCTGTAGATATCTGTTAGGTCCATTTGTTTCATGATCTCTGTTAGACTCAATATTTCTCTGTTTGGCCTCAGTCTTGATGATCTGTCCATTGTTGTGAGTGGGGTGTTGAAGTCTCCCACTACTAATGTGTTGTGATCGACGTGCGATTTAAGATTTAAAAGTGTTTCTTTTACAAAAGTAGGTGCCTTTGTATTTGGGGCATAGATGTTCAGTATTGAGATTTCCTCTTGATGAATATTCCCTTTAATGAGTATATAATGCCCTTCTTTGTCTTTTTTCATTAACTTCAGTTGGAAGTCTGTTTTGTTTGATATTAGGATGGCTACTCTAGCTTCCTTCCTGGGTCCATTTGCTTGGAAAACCTTTTCCCAGCCCTGTACTCTGAGGTAGTGTCTATCTCTGGTAGTGAGATGTGTTTCTTGTATGCAGCAAAAGGACGGGTCTTGCTTGCAGATCCACTCTGTAAACCTGTGTCTTTTTATTGGGGAGTTGAGTCCATTGATGTTGATGAATATTAGTGACCTGGGGTTGTTGTTTCCCATTAGTTGGTATAGGTGATGGTCCTGTGCCTCTTTTGGTTTAGTTGCTGAGGGGTTTTCTATTCCCTTTGTTTTCTTGGGTGAAGTTTTCTTCTCTGGGATGGAATTTTCCTTCTAGAATTTTCTGTAGGGCTGGGTTTGTGGGGAGATATAGTTTAAATTTGATTTTGTCATGGAATATCTTGTTTTCTCCATCTATGTTGATAGAGAGTTTTGCTTGGTATAGTAGTCTGGCTGGGCACCTATGATCTCTCAGGACTTGTAGGATGTCTGTCCAGGCCCTTCTAACTTTTAAAGTTTCTGAGGAGAAATCAGGTGTAATTCTGATGGGTCTGCCATTGTATGTGACTTGACCTTTTTCTCTTACAGCTTTTAATATTCTTTCTTTGTTCTGTACATTTGGTATTTCAATTATTATGTGGCGAGAGGAGTTTCTTTTCTGATCTAATCTGTTCGGTGTTCTGTAAGCCTCTAGGATTTTTATTGGCATCTCTTTTTTCAGGTTTGGGAAGTTTTCTTCTATGATTTTGTTGAAGATATTTCCTGGACCTTGGAGTCGGGAGTCTTCTCTTTCCTCTATGCCTATGATTCTTAGGTTCCGTCTTTTCATTGAGTCCTTGATTTCTTGGATGTTGTGTGTGAGAGATTTTTTAGCTTTCTTATTTTCTTTGGATGTTGTACTGATTTCTTCTATTGAATGTTCCATGCCAGAGATCCTGTCTTCCATCTCTTGCATCCTATTTTTGATACTCACATCTGTAGTTCCTGTTCTCTTCCCTTGATTCTCCATTTCCTCTTTTAACTCTGTGTTTTCTTTATTGTTTCCATTTCTATTTTCATGTCATGAACGGTATTATTAATTTTTTACATTTCCTTCTCCAGTTTGCTTGTTTTTTTCCTGGGACTGATCTTACCAGGCACCTCTCCAAATGGGAGTTCCCGAATCCCGGAATTAGTGGCTTCCGCGTCTGCCCTCCTTTTCTTTTCTATTACCAGCTCAGTCCACTCTAATGTTTAAAAGTAGGCAAGGAAGTGCCATTCAACAGAAGCCATTTGCTGGGCCTTAAATTTCAACACAGGGGCAGCAAACAGCATTTCTGCAAACAGCATGACAGAGACTAGCGTGAGCATGATCAATAAATCAATGTAAAGACAAGAGCAAGCAAAAGTGCTTTTTAGCCTTTCCACTCTTCATTGAATAGAAAGAATTCGAGAGTCAAGCTAAAAACATCGAGCAAGTACAGAACAGAGGGAAATTTTAATAATGATCTTTAAAAAAATGCTGATTTCATGGTGGTGCAAGGCAACCTGAAAAGCAAATAAGAGGGTTCAGAATGAGATGACAAAGGTAAAGAGTAAGGAGATACATAATAGAAAACAAAGTGTCAAACGACATTTTGATAACAAATGCTGAATGTCCTTTCATATGTCCAAGAATAGGCAGTAGAAATTAAATATATTATATAATATATATTATAATCATAATATCAGGAAATAATCTTTTAACAGGTATTTCAGACGTATACTTCCATGATCCTTGATCTTGCATCTGAACTCAGTAGCAGTTTGTGTTGCCTGAAAAGAGTATGACAAAGAGCTGTAAGTATTTTATATTAAAACTATTGACTGTGGATGTAGCTCAGGTACAACACTTGCCTAGCATGTTTAGGGCCTAGATTCAAATCCTTGAAAACCAAATCAAACCAAATTCCTAAGTCATTATAAACTAAAACTTTAATTCCAGCACTCGGGAGGCAGAGGCAGGCAGATCTCTGTGAGTTCAAGGCAAGCCTGGTCTACAAGGTGAGTCCAGGACAATCAGAGATACACAGAGAAACTCTGTCTTGAAAACAAAACAAAACAAAACAAAAATGTTATGGATCCAAGACACACTTAGGTTACACTGAGTTCTGCAGAGAAGGATTGGCCTTTGCAAAAGAGAAGTGCAGTACAGAGGGAGTAAGGAGGGAGGGCTGTGGGTAGGAGCAATAAAAGACTTTAATGAAGATGTAATTGAATGGGGCTGGAAGAACGGGGATGCAGAAGCAGAGTAAGGGAGGAGGAAAATGGCATTGCAAACATCAACTCAGTAAGAACTTCTATATTAGAAGATATCAACAGTTTTATAGTTTGTAAAAATGTTAAGTCACTATCTGATATGAAAGAAAAAAAGGAGAATGACAGGTACATAAATACACTACTTTTTTTTTTTTTTACCTTCTTTTAATGGGGTCTTGGGGGCAAAGTTCTCTTTAGATTCATGATGAAAAGCCTTAGAAGGATCAAAGTGTTTGATGCCCAGAGCCTTATTCAATTCTCCCTGAAGTCTGAGCTCATTTTGTTTCCTTTTAACAAGCTGAGATCGGAGTTTTGACACCTCCTAGGTAAGAAAAATACAATCACTGAAGTGGTAAAATGTACTATCATTGCTAGAGACATTTTCCAAAAAGTTGTTTATGTATCAAAGTTAATGGAAAAATAACTATTATACCCTCACTGAGCCTGATCTGGAACAGCTCTACCATAGTAAATAAAGTATTTAAAATTTTCTTGTCCTTCTATAGTTACAAGTGTACTTTCCTGATCAAAACTGAGGTAAAAATAAATTTGTCCCCAAATCAACTTTTGGTTTGATAGCATAACAGTCTGTGGCAGGTTTCCTAGCAAAACTAGACAGTATAAAAAGACGAGCAAATGTTCTTCCTCTGGAAATGGTCCGAAAAGCACAGTAACAAAAGAAGAAACAGCTTCAAAAAGACCCACAAGCCAGGCATGGTGGCACAGGCCTTTAATCCCAGACCTCAGGAGGCAGAGGCAGAGGCAGGCAGATCTCTGTGAGTTCGAGGCTACTCTGGTCTACAAAGTGAGTCCAAGACTGCTAGAGATACACAGAAAAACCAAAAGACCCTCAAAACTTTATCTGGCATTTTAAACCAAAGAGCTCCTTCCCTCCCACTAGAAACAGCATAGTCAACTTTCCCAACTCCCAAAGACTCCTATCCAGGAAAAGCCCATTTTGCCAGCAGCTTATATTTGTTGAGGTGATGCCCCTGGGCAAATGTATTAATAGCACAAGATCGCTTTTGCTAAGTCACTCTTTTTTTGTTTAGTTTTTTAGGTTTTTCGAGACAGGGTTTCTCTTTATATCCTTGACTGTCCTGGACTCACTTTGTAGACCAGGCTGGCCTTGAACTCACAGAGATCCGCCTGCCTCTGCCTCCCACATGATGGATCACAGGTGTGCACCACCACGTCCAGCTTGCTCAGCCACTCTTGTGCAGTGCTGGAAACACTGGGTATCTGATCCCCCATGTTCTAGTTCATAACAATGACTCTAAGGAGGTGCAAAGCTGAGAGAAACTGAAGCTATTTCTCACTCCATTTCCCTGCAAGTCACTAAGAACCACACAGCGAGGGCAGAGGTGGTACTAAATGAGAGCACTTCCTGTCCCCAATTTCTGTAATAGAATACTAGCTCAAAGAATGCCCAAGGGGAGCACTGCAGGGAAAGAAAGATGACAATAGCTTCCTGGAGTCACAACAAATATCAACGGGAGGTTAAGTAGATCACTGCACTTTCACAGTCCTGAGACTAGAGAACAGAATGGTGGATAGGAAGCGCCAAACATCCATTACCCACTGACCTTAGGCTCGGGGCTACAGTTCCCAAGCATTTCACTGCCCGGGCTGAGTCTTCTAACCCTGCACTATAGCTTGTGGGCAATTACTTCCCACGGCTGTCTCCCACTTTGGATCTGTGGCAGGCCAACTTCAGGTGTCCTGACTTCTGATTGTTTCCTATTCTCAGGCCTCCATGGTAGTTTAGTTAAAAATAACAAGTTCCTTCCCAAGATGGCTCCTAACCATTGTCCTCCAATTGTACAGCGACAAAATGAATTCCTTTCTGCTGACCCACCCACCAGTGGAATTGCTTTCTCATCAAATCTCAAAAGTTGACTTGAGACTTGTGAGGGCCATGGGCTTATCCTGAGGGTAGGGTTGCTAGCCAGGACCTGTGTAAGTCCGTATCAAAGTTCTTCAAAAGCGCAAATTAAAATTACTACATGATCCAGCAGACAGATTCTGGGTTTAAACCAGGAAGAATGAAAATCAACATTCATTAGATACCCATATAGTCAGGTAATGTGACCCATTGTTTTATATATGTCAAAATAAAATATAAATTAACTATCAAGAAGGAAAAAAATTAAATAATCATTTTTTGAATATTGCTTATCTTCATGGTATTTACAAAAAGGAATGGATAATTTTTTTTTTCAAGACAGTTTTCTCTGTGTATCCATGGCTGTCCTGGACTCACTATGTAGACCAGGCTAGCCTTGAACTCACAGAAATCCCCCTGACTCTGCCTCCCAAGTGCTGGGATTTGAACCTGGGTCCACTGAAAGAGCAGCCAGTGCTCTTAACTGCTGAGTCATCTCTCCAGTCCCAGAATGGCTATTTTGTAAATAGAAATGAACATGTAAAACTTTATACAGTCTTTCAAGTATAGCATCCATTATAAACCTAAGTACAACAACATTTATCTGGTCAACACTAAATAAGTATATTAATTCTCAGATGAATTCTCCTCTATAAATTTTTCAATTTTTTTTGTTTTTGTTTTTTGAGATAGGGTTTCTCTGTGTATCTGTGGCTGTCTTACCATCACTCTGTAGACCAGGTTAGCCTTGAACTCACAGAGATCTATCTTGCCAATATGTTGTTTTAGTATATCTGAATACAAGTGTTATTTTACAAACCGATTTGAGTTGGCTATTTTCATCTTTTAATTTCACAACATGCTTGATTTTTTGCTTTAAATTCTGGTGCCCCAGTAGCTCCGCATATGAGTCTCTGATTTTATTTAGCTGGTCCTGAGTTGCACCATGTTCATTCAACAATGCCTGCTTCTCTGCTTCAAATGCATCCAGTTGTTGCTGGAAAAGAGAAACATGCATATATTTTTACTGAAACTAAGACTTAAAGTGTTGAACTTGTGCATTCTTCTGCTCCTGCCTTAAATAAACATTATAAACATTTTTGACCATGCTTGGCCAAAACTTTTAAATCATATTAGTTTAATATAAAGCATTAAAAAATTAAAAATAATACAAGTAGTGTTCTCACTTTTCTTGAAGGCTCTATCAATTCTTTAGGAAAATTAAAAAATTTTTTTAAAGATTTATTTAGTTTTTACATATACATTGCTCTGTCTGCAGGTATGTCTGAAGGCCAGAAGAGGGCACCAAATATCATTATAGATGGTTGTGAGCCACCATGTATGTGGTTGCTGGGGATTGAACTCAGGACCTCTGGAAGAACAGTCAGTGCTCTTAACCTCTGAGCCATTTCTCAAGCCCCCAATTTTTTTTTTTTTTTTGAGACAGAGTTTCTCTGTGTAACAGCAGGCTGTCCTGGACTCTCCTTATAAAACAGGCTGGCCTCAAACTCACAGAGACCTGCCTGCTTCTGCCTTCTGAATGCTGGCATTAAAAGTGTACACTACTATGCTCAGCAAAGAAAATCTTTTTTCTTTTTTTTGAGACATGGTTTCTTTGTGTAGGCCTGGCTATCCTGGACTCATTTTGAAGACCAGGCTAGCCTTGAACTTTACAGGGATCTGCCTACCTCTGTCTTCTGAATTCTGGAATTAAAGGTGTGACTCACCAAGTCTGGCCATTACAGACAGCTGTAAACTGCCATGTGAGTTCTGCGATTTGAACCTGGGTCCTTCCGAAGAACAGTCAGGCCTCTTAACTACTGAGCCAGCCTCAAGAAAATCTTATTATTATTATTTTTTTGACGGTTTTTCAAGACAGGGTTTCTCTGTGTAAGAGCCCTGGTTGTCCTGAAACTCACTTTGTAGACTAGGCTGGCCTTGAACTCACAGAAATCCACCTGCCTCTGCCTCCCGAGTGCTGGGATTAAAGGCATGTGCCACCACACCTGGCCAAGAAAATCTTTTAAGTTTTGCATTTTTCACTTTAAGCATCATAGCCATATGAAAAGCAATAAAGAGCCAGACAGCTTTATCAGCAAAATAATGACCTTACAACCTATATCTGCTTCCATGCCAACTAGACCTTCCTTTTTTGTTTGCAGGCTTGTTTGTGTTTTGAGATGAGGTCTCACTATGTAGTCCTGACTGTCCTGGAACTTGTTATTATCTTGAGTCCTCAAACTCAAGAGAACCACTTACCTCTACCCACTGAAAGCTGGGATTAAAGATGTGTGCCACCACATTTGGCAGCTTTTTCTTAAAGAAAGATCAAGGCACTGCCACATATGATGCACTCAGAAGGCTGAAGCAGGAGAATCAGGAAGTCAAGGCCAGCTTGGGTTATAGAGCAGTACTGTCTTAAAACCAAAGGACAAAATATAACACAAAGAACAGTACAGTAACTTGAGAAATACCAAGACAGATCATATCAAAATACACACCACAGAGGAACAGGTAAATGATTGGTGTTCCTATCAGGAGTGCCTTCAGGGCGACTAATTTCAAGTTATTTATTAGAAAACATTTTTTAATATTGTAACAACTACATTAAAATTTTATGTCTACTAAGTTTGTCAACTGGCTGGAGAAATTATAAATAGTAATATGAATCAAACATTTTTATCCCTTTACTTTTGGTTTTGTGTAGTACTGGGAATTGAACCTTGGGACTTGTACATGCCAAGCACACTCTATACTTAGCTCATCACCAGATAAAACTGTTGTTCCCATGAATACATAGTGAAGAGATATTGCAGAATCACCAAGTCAGTCAACACTAACAGGGAAGAAATACATTCTTAAAATAGATTGAACTAAGTTTATTTACTTATTTTCATTTTATTTTATGTGTATGGGTCTTTTGCCTACATGTATGTGTGTGCACAACCATGCCCACAGAGCTTGAAAAATGTGTTGGATAGCCTGGAACTGGAGTTACAGCCAGTTTAAGGCAACCATGTGGGGTAGGTGCTGGGAATTGAACCTGGGCCCCCTGGAAAAGCAGGTAATATCTTAACCACAGAGCTACTTCTCTAGTCCACAAGTAAGTTTAGTTAGTTTAATTATAAGCAACGAACCTGAAAAGGTTTAGTTTTATTAAACAGTTCTTCGTAAAGGAGACGCCATTTATTACTTTCCATGGTTAATTCTGTCACTGCACTTTCCTTATCTGCTTTTCTGCATGGAAAATTAAAAAAAAATTAAATTAGCCTTTTTCAGTTAGAAAAAACCAATGCCTTACATGGCACTCAAGGTCAAGTCTGAATTACCTTGATTCTTCTTCTTCGAGTTGCTTCCTAAAGTCTTCATCTTGCTGTCTGAGTTGATTTTGCAAATTAATTATTTTCTCAAGATATGAAGATGTGATTTCTTTAATTTCTGCTTCCTTCAATGTTGACCTGTTCTGCAAATCTTGAAGCATCCTTGGATTTAAGAAATAAGAATCCATATCTGACAGTCATTTCGATTTTCACCTCTTTCTTTTTGAAAACAAACCAACCAACCAACCAACCAACCAACCAACCAACCATCACAAAGCAACATAAGAATTGTAATTCTAACTAGGCTTGGTGATTATTAGCCTTTAATCATAGCATGTGGGAGACAGAGTCAGGAGGATTTCCATTTGAGGCCAGCCTGCTTTACATAGGAGGTTCCAGCCAAGACTCATAGTGGAGTCTGTCACAAAACAAAACAAATGGAAAATTGCAGTTTTTTCTGACATGTTGGTGTGCTCACCTTGCATATTCTTGATTGGTGCTCTCAGTTGTCAATATCTGCTGTTGAACATCTTCTACCCTTTTTTCAGCCATGGCTACTTTTTCCTGTAGAGTCATGTTCTCCAGCTTAAGATCTTCTATTTCTTTAAGTGTTGATGCTTTATAGCTTCAAAAAGAAAAACAGTTAACATTTTTCTTACTGCTACATACATGACAAAGCTTAGATTTTATATACTTCTTGGAAGAAAAAAATGTTATAATATATTCATGTCTTACACAGGTAAAAATTTAGTACTCTGGGTAATGAGTTTATATAACATTGTTTCTATATGAGTGGTGTCAAGTATGACTATGAACCACATGTGTGCAGTACCCAAAGATTCAGAAGTAACATGTGATATCCTGGAACTGGAGTTACAGATTATTAAGCCACTATGTGGGTGCTGGTAACTGAACCTGGGTCCTTCGGAAGAGACTCACAGAGTTCTTAAACACCAAGAGAGCCATCTTCCTTGACTTTTCTTTTTTAAAATCGGGCCTGGTGTAGTGGCATGAACCTTTAATCTCAGCCTTGGATGCCAGAGGCAGGCAGATCTCTGTGAATTCAAAGCCAGTTTGGTCTACATGGAGAATTCCAGGACAGCCAGGGCTCAAAGAGAGACCCTGTTCAGAAAAAAAAAAAAAAGGTAATAGGAAGTCAATGGGGTAGGAGTTAAGGGAATATGAAAACAACTGTTCTCCCAAGAGGATGTAGTGTGAAAGGAATAGAACTTTGTGCTAAGAAGATGTTGGGAATTGGTGGTTCTGGAGAGCTAAGAAGAAAATGCCAATGGAATTGTTTCCTTTTTCAATTATGAATTTAAAAATGACTGCATATCAAAATGCATTCATATTGATTGAAAACATTAATAATTTTCTCTTTTGTATTCTGAAATAGGGTCATACACTGTAAGCCCATGTTGGACTAGAAATCACTATGTAGTTAGGTCTGGTCTCAAGCTTACTGTAATTCTGCTTTAGAATTCCCAAGTGAAGGGAATGCAGGTGTAAGCCACCAAGCCTAGCCAGTAATAATTAAGAGAGAAGGAACAAATGATACAATTTCAGTGGTCACTAAAGGTTAGAGACTAAAATATGAGCGTGTGCACACAGTGGAGCACTCCTGTAACACCAGCCTTCAAAGGCTGAGGAAGGACTTCTACATATTTATGGCCAGTCTAGGTGAGACAGGTAGCACCAGGCTAGCCAGTGTTGTCATGACAAAAGTATTTAAGAAGGTGGGGACGGAGGGGGCAGAGGGAAGTGACAAAGAGACAGAAAACTAAGAAATTATCAAATAGGCAGGGAGATAAGATAAATGTCAGTGGTTTAAGTTAGATGAAAATATAAAAGCTTTCAATTTAAAAATGATGCTATCAGGGAAGTAAGATGGTAGTGGTAAAAGTTAGCATGAGGTTTGAACTGGATGGTAGGAAAGGGAACAGCTACGTAAGTATAGGAAGATTACTAGGTGACAGTAGGAGCCATTTACAGTCAGTCATGGAACTGAAGGTAACAGCAGTCATTCTCCATTGTTTTTGGTATATCCATACATTTCTGTAGGTAAATACTTTTCCCCATTCATATATTTGATAGTGGGAACCACCAAGAAAAATACCTTTCCAACTGAGCAGCAATGTCTCTAAGATTTCGCACTGTGTCATTGTACCTCTCCTGGACAATCAAGGTGGCTTGGGAGTGAGCAGCATTACTTTTCTCCAGCTCAGCATCTTTCCTAAGAACAAAGATTACTAAACATCAGAAACTATGCACCATATGTCTCATATGATCCTTTGTAATAACTGTTGTATAGTTTAAAAATACACACTATGACTTTATCTCATAGAATGATGATTTTAGTAGCTTGTTTATTGGTTTCATCTATATCTACTTTCTACTGGATTTCTCTTCATTTCTCCTGCATTATGTAGGTAATTCAGGAGAAAGAACAAAAAATCCCATACAACAACTTGGAAAGCCAATCTCTCAGAATAGTCAGGTCTAAAGACTGAATAAGATGTCAGCTAAAAATTTAATAGAGTTTAATTCGCTGTATCGAAACAATAGATATTACACATGGTTAAAGACACTTCACATTAAAAACTCTTTTGAAAAGTAGTTAGAGCATTATATACTGTTCTCATTATGATTAATCTACATATGCTGTTATTATTTGATTTTTTTGAGATAAGATCTTGCTATTTAGCTCAAGCTGGCCTTGAACTCAGGATCCTACTGTCTGAGCCTACAAGTATCACAGCCTATAAGCCAAAGGATTGTAGATGCCCAACACTAACAAAATCTTGAACAGTTTGAATACTAACAAAACAGGTTTTAAGTCACTTTTCTAAATGTATATTACAAATGTCAAACAGTTTTTCATATTATTAAAATGGTATAATGTATTTGGATGGGCATATGAGCTTATGAAGGGTCTCTAAAAGAATATTGTGAAGTAAAAATAAACACTGCACAATTCTAAGCGAACATTCAAGGAAAACAAACAACAGAACAAATTCATTGCACAATGAGCAAGCACCACAGCAAAAACAAATACTATTAAGTGGCTTGTAATAAAAATATTTTTCCGGGGATCCAAGATGGTGGCGGCCGGCACGGACGTATTTTGATTTCGGGGTCAACAGTCACAAGGTGACAAGTGTTGCAGGACACTGTACAAAGGGCACAACCCCTTCTAAATCTCACCCAGCTACACAGGAACCACAGAAGATCCCTGGGCAGGACGCCCCTTCCCACTCTCGGACACACTAGGAAGCCTCTGGACCCGGGAATCGGGATAACCCATCCCCCAACAGGAGAGACCCCCGGTAAGTTCCAACCTAATACCCAGCTGGCAGATTCAGAACCCACGCAGAGATAATCCCCAACCTGCTGGGCACTCCCAGGTCTCACACAGATGATCCAATTATCTGGCGAAAGGTTGCGACCCTTGGAAGTGAGTGGAGCTCCGCTGCAAAGTGCCTTCAGACCGCAGATCGCAGTCTGTGACGTCACTGGCCAGTTTCCAAGCCGCGGGAGTGGCAAGGCTACTGGAGCTGAACTGCAGATTTACCCGCTACAGGAACCAACCCCGAGCAAACTGTGAGATATTTGAAACTGTTGTATATCGGACTTTCGTACTAGTACGGGCGGGGATCCAGAGCTTACTTGTACTTACTCTACCTGTGCCTGTACTCACACACATACGACATATCCCCACCCACAATAATATTAATACATATATGCATATACACACACATATATTGGTTTCTCGAGACAGGGTTTCTCTGTTTCCTGGAACTCACTCTGTAGAACATGTTGGCCTCAAACTCCCAGAGATCCACCTGCCTCTACCTCCCAAGTGTTGGGATTAAAGGTGTGTCACCACGCCTGGCTAAGAAATATTTTAAAAGTTATATTAAAAACTAAAAATATGGGGCTGGAGAGATGGCTCAGCAGTTAAGAGCACTGGCTGCTCTTCCAAAGGACCCTGGTTCAAACCCCAGCACCCACAAGGCAGTTCATAGCTGTCTGTAATTGCTGGATGTTGTAGCATACCCCTTTGGTGCCAGCACTCAGGAGGCAGAGGCAGAGGTAGTCGGATCTCTGTGAGTTCAAGGCCAGCCTGGTCTACAAAGTTAAGTCCAGGACAGCTAAGACAGAGAAACCCTGTCTTGAAAAAAAAACCCAAAAACTAAAAATGTAAGAATAAACTTGTCAATTTTGACTTAAATGCATGTGTTATAGAAGTTACAATAGAATTGAAGTAATATGAAATTGATATAAAATGGTAAGCCATTATGTTTTCTACTTCTAATAGGAATGTTGTTTTTGAATGTTTACCAGCCCGTTCCGATTATTTCTGCCTTTATTTTTCTTTGAGAGAACATTCCATTCTACAACACAGGCTGGGCTCTAGCTCACTGTAGTCTCTTGCCTCAGCCACAGAAGTGCTGCAATTACATGTAGGAGCCACTGTCACCTGCTTTCTGATTGTTACTTCTGAAGCAAGACTGGCTGAAGGGGTAAAGGCACTTGTCAACCTTGGAGATCTGAATTACATTCTCAGGATCCTACATGATGAGAAGAGAAGCAGCTCCTGAAATTTGTTCTCAGACTCCCCACATGCATGCAGTGATGTGTGTGCTTGTGCGAGCGTGCACGCACACACACGCGCGCACACACACGCGCGCACACACACACAGACACAACTTAATTAAGTGTTCTTATTCTCTTAAAAAAGATATTTAAAAAATGAAAAGGCTTAGATGTTTTCTTTTCTTTTCTTTTTTTTTTTTTGGTTTCTCTGTGTAGCCCTGGCTGTCTTGGACTCACTTTGTAGACCAGGCTGTTCTTGAACTGACAAGAGATTCGCCTGCCTCTGTCTCCCAAGTGCTGGGATTAAAGGCTTGTGCTACCATGCCTGGGTGCTTAGATGTTTTCAAATATGGAACAGATTGTTTTAATGCTAATATCCAACAACTTTTCGAAAATGTAGTAGTAAAGCACATAAATAAGTCTTTGGGTTTAGAAAAGGGGCTTTTTCTTGAGACAAAGTCTCCCTAGTATAGTCTGGGATGCCTTGAATTCAATCTGCAATCCAGACTATCAACAAACTCACCAGCCTTCTTCTTCACCTCTGGTGTTCTGGGATTCAAAGTGTCTCAGGCAACACTTTTTACTTTGACTGCCAGACCTGCTTGCATACACGTGTGTGTACATGTGTGAGTGTATGCATATTCCCACCATGTCTTTCTCTGTATCTCTTCCTTACCTTGTAAAATAATTTTAACCTCTACGCATGTACATGGGTGACATGAGAATTAGAAGAAAACAAGCTAGGAAAGTTTATATTTCAAGCCCCACATAAACACAAGACCCCACTAATACAAACTCTCTTAGCAGTCCTTCTAGCCGTTTCAGTTCTTCAGCGGTTGACTTTGTTTCCTCTTCCAGCCGTTTCACCAGCCTTTCATTCTGATCCTCCTTCTGCTGTACCGCATCCAACTCGTCCAGGGCAAGCTTTAACTCTTCTTTAAAGACATTCTTCTCTGAAGTCATTTCCTCTTGAAAAGAGCAGAGCTGTTGCTGCAGTCTAGCCGACAGTTCCTGTATTCAGACAAGTAACCACACAATAATTAGACATAGCACCATGAACCTTCAGAGATAGGAAATGCAATGCAGATAGTAAAGTATGGAAACTAAATTAGAAAGCTTAAAAGAAATAGAAAAAAATACAGATCTCAAACTCACTGTCCCAATTATATGTTATGATTTAACACTGTGGAAAACGTAATTTCTAACTTTTTTAATGTGAAACCATCACACTACTTTCTTTATAACTTCTTTACTATTGGTTTTTAAATATACTTCAATATATCTATTCAGATATGATTAAAAAGTATATTATGATTTCAGTATTACATAAAATGTTTAAGTTATAAGATACACAGATGTCAAAGTTTTATAATAAGCCATCATTGAGAAAAAAATTTCTGGTTTTCACTAGTCCCTATCCGAATCAGTTTGATTGTTTTTTTTTAGGTTTTCTTGAGACAGGGTTTCTCTGTGTATATCTGGCTATCCTGAACTCACTTTGTAGACCAGGCTGGCCTTGAACTCAGAGATCCACCTACTTCTGCCTCCCAAGTGCTGGGATTAAAGGTGTGCAACACCACGCCCGGCCCCAATCTCAGTTTTTATTACCAGAGATAACTTTTGGTTTATAGTACACATTGTCCATATATTTCCATGCATGTATATACTTTTTTTGGGGGGTATGCAATATATTCTGTATATGTAAAGATTTATTTTTTATTTTATTTATTTTTATTTTTTTAGGTTTTTTGAGACAGGGTTTCTCTGTGTACCCTTGACTGTCCTGGACTCCCTTTGTAAACCAGGCTGGCCTTGAACTCACAGAGATCCGCCTGCCTCTGCCTCCCCAGCACTGGGATTAAAGGCGTGCGCCACCACGTCCAGCGTAAATATTTTTTTTAATTCATAAAAATAGTTGAGATATTTTTAGGTCAGTATATATTAATATTAACCTACTGAACCTTTTTTATTGTCTGTTGTCATCCCAAAATATATCACATGAGTGCATGTCCATTCCTATTGACTCAGCCTTTACCAAAGTGTCACAATGAAATGGCTTAGTTTCTGGGTATCTTGTTAATAAAAATCTCTACTCCATTGATTACTATAAAGAGATCCTCTTCTCATGCTTATATGTTAGCTGAATGCAATGTTAGAATTGTCTACTTCTATCGCATGACAATATATTTTTCTTTGAAATTTTTAGTGGGGTTTTCCCCATCACTGATACGTAAGATGCTCTTTATGTCACCAGTATTTCCAAATTGTTTTTTCTCTATTGTTAGAAAGTATTCTTAAGGTAATTATAAATACCTATGTCATGTACTTAATACTAATGTTTACCAATATCTGAGGCCAAATGTTTAAAGGATATACATGATGTTTTTTTGACATTAAGAAAAATGATGGGCCGGGCATGGTAGTGCCTTTAATCCCAGCACTTGGGAGGCAGAGGCAGGTGGATCTCTATGAGTTCAAGGCCAGCCTGGTCTACAAAGCGAGTCCAGGATAGCCAGGGCTACACAGAGAAACCCTGTCTCAAAAAACCAAAAAAAAAGAAAAAGAAAAATGATGGTATAAATAGCAGTTTTTTTTAAAAGAAAAACAGACATAGCCAGCTACCTTCTCATGCTGCAGAAGGGCCTGGATTTGCAATTCCTTTTGTTGTAGCTCTTCATATTCTTGTTTCCCCAGAACCAGCCTCTCCGTTACAATCTGTATCTCAGCACTGAGACTTTCTGCCCTTTCTCTCTCCTTGTTGACAAGATCGTCTGTTAAAGGAAAGCAGGGAGCATCCATAGCTAAACACTAATGCTAAGGGACTCAGTTCCTGTCGTAGTCCATCTGTCTGCTGTAGCACATTATACAGATCAAGTGTTTCCAAAGAGGGGGGACAATTACAGTTATTCCCCTATTACATATGTTAGTTTTAAGTTTCCACCAACTACAAACGGTCCCCCAGAGCAGACGTCATCAACTAATATCCTCTTTATTTTGAATCAGAGAATACATTGTTAAAATAAATAGAAAACAAACATTATACAACTTCCCAAATATAGTACATGGATTTGCTTTGTTATTCGCAGAATTATGAAATGGTTTTCATACAGCTGTGAATTTTCTGTAGACAGTATCTAAGCCTTTACAAAGCAAGTGATATAAATAGCATATTACCTCTTTCCATTTCAAGCAGCTGACATTTAGCAGTCAGGTCTTCTATTTGCTTAGAAAATGTAACGTTTTCCTCAAGAGAGTGCTTAAGACTTAAAATCTCGTGATCCTTCTCTTTCAAATCTTCTTGTAACTGGGCAATATCAAGTTTGTATTTTTCAACTTGATCAGATGCACAGCTGCATTAAAAAATATTCTGAAGATAATTACTCTTAATATACTGGAAAAGAATGGTCAACAAAATAAGTTGTTTTTGTTTTGTATGTGCAAAAAAGTTGATATTGAGTCCAGGGCTTCCCACATGCCAGGTAAATACTCTACCAACAAAATTATATCCCCAACCAGTAAAGTTCATTTTATTAATTTTTCATTGCAATTATTTATTTATTCATTCAGTGTGTATGAGTGCTTTGCCTGTGTGCATGTCTGTGTACCATATGTATGCAGTGTCTACAGGGGACAGAAGAGGGCAACAGACAGATTTCCCCTGGAGAATGGATTCACAGATGGTTGTGAGCCACCATGTGGGTGCTAGGAATTGAAATGGGTCTTCTGGAAGAACAGCAAGTCCCCATAACTGCTGAGCCATCTCTCCAGCCTGGAAGTTACTTTTAGTGTTACTATTTATATTACCTAATTTCTTCGATGTACTCTAAGAGTTTTTCTGTTTCAGATTTTTCATCAATCTTTTCTTTCTCTATAGAAACACTGAAAAAAAAAAGAAAAAAAGAAGTAAATACTTACAGTTTGCTCACTTAATAACCATGCATAGTACTTAATGGATATTAAATACTATTATGTATGGTACGGTAAATCTAGAGGTCAAATTCTTACATATAATTTCATGTAATTTTTCAGGTTAACAACTTAGATCAACACAGAAGACTAAATTTTACTTACATGAAAGTTTTCCAAACATGCTTTGTTAAAAAAGGTATGATAAGAACAAGATATATTAGAAATGATGCTATTTTGCAGCTTTCCTAGTGTCCTTACCAAATCACATTTTGCATGCCAAGAGGCTTTTGTTTCAGGCTGTATGGTGTTTAATTAGTTATGTGATTTAGTCTCTTCAAGGGGATCTAATTTGAAGGATGAATGAGATTTAAACAAGTACTTCATAATAAGATGCATAAGGTCTACAAACACACATAACAGTGTTCAATATTAATAAGGAATTAAACCAATAAATTATTTTAAAGTTGTATGGTATAGGCTTGCAAATCCTAGTAACTTGGGAGGCTGAGGCAGGAGGATCTGGACTCTGAAGACTTCCCGGGCTACTTGAGACCTAGGACCTTGCTTCAACCAGGAACAATAAAGAAAATTGACAAAGAAGCATATGCTATCATTAGAAAGGCTGAAATAGCCAGGCGTGGTGGCACACGCTTTTAATCTCAGCACTTGTGAGACAGAGGCACGCAGATCTCTGTGAGTTCAAGGTTAGCATGGTCTACAAAGGGTATACAGTACAGCCAGGGCTACACAGAGAAACCCTGTCCCGAAAAACAAACAAACAAATAGGCTGAAATAGACCAGCAATATCAAACACTATGAATACAGGACAACTCCAAGAACCACACTTTGCTGCAGAGTAATAAAGCAGCACAGCTCTGTGTGCATATGGTTTGTATGTAGACATGCTTCTGTATGTCAGTAATGCAAGTACACATACCTAAGTGTGTGCACAGAGGAGTTTTTGCATAAGTGGTGTGTGAGACTTATTTATGTATGCAGGTACACACAACCATGTGTGTACTTACGGAAGTGAGAATTAAATATCAGGTGGCCTCCTCTGTTGCACTTGATCTTATTTTCAGAGACAGGGTCTCTCAATGTAGAGCTCATTGCTTTGGCTAACCTGGCTGGCCAGCAAGCAATCTGCATATGCCTGTCTCTGCTCACCATGACAGTATAGACACATTCCCCAGGCCCAACAATTTATGTGGGTACTAAGGATGGAAAACCAGGTCCTCTGGTTTGTACAGCAGGCACCTTGTTCTCTGAGAAACCTCCTAGCCCTTAACTAGGAGACTAAAAATGTTTTTAATATGCATTATTCTGGTTTGAGAACCCCATTCCTATATGCTTACTAAAGAGATTTAAAAACACATGTTCACAGGCATGGTGGTGCACACCTTTAATCTCAGCACTTGGAGGGCAGAGTTAGGTGGATCTCTGCAAGTTCAAGGTCAGCCTGGTCTACAAAGTGAGTCCAGGACAGCCAGGGCTAATACATAGAGAAACCCTGTCTTGAAAAACCTAAAAAGAAAAAAAAAACCAAAAAACACATGTTCACAAAGACATACAGCATATTCATAGCTGTCTTATTCAATAGTCAAAAAGAACCCCACATCTCAAATAATGATCAAGAACAGTAATAAACTGAGAAATAGTCATATAGTGAAATTAAACTAAGCAATGAAAATGAAAAAAATTATAATACACGACAGTATATAAGAGTTATGGTGAACAAGTCTTGTACTATGAATAGTGCTAAACTTTCCTTAAACACAAATTTATAAAAGACAGAAAACAGTGTGGGAATGGGGAACATTACAAGACTACAGAGGCAGCATTCCGAGGGGAGGAAATGTTTTTAGTTTGGTTAATGTTTACACAAATGTATATGGCTGTGAAGTCATCAATCCGAAACTTATGATCCCTACATTGTATTGTTATATGAGGTCATACCTCAGTAAATTTTTTTTTTTTTTTTGGTTTTTTTGAGACAGGGTTTTTCTGTGTAACAGCTCTGGTTGTCCTGGTCTCACTTTTGTAGACCAAGCTGGACTCGAACTCAGAGATCCGCCTGCCTCTGCCTCCCAAGTACTGGGATTAAAGGCATGCACCACCACCGCCCAGCAAAACATCACTGCTGGCAGCGGTGGGATACAAAAGTAATTTTTTTTTTTTTTTTTTTTACAAAGCTATAACTGAATATTAATCCTATCTTCCTCTACCTGTGTTTCAGTTTTCATTAGACAACTACCTCAATATAATGATGCTAGAAGGAGTTTAAAGTCTTTAACTGAAGATGCATGAAAGCAATGAAAGGTGACATTAATAATATCTTAGAAGGATTAGGATTTAACTGTCAGTGAAGAGGTTAAGGAAGGCAACGAATAGAGAATTGAGAAAAGTCTTTTTTTTCCCCCTCAAGACAGGGTTTCTCTGTGTAACAGTCCAGAGGAAACAGTCTTAGTAAATATAGCTTTCAGAGAAAGGAAAATAAGAAATTGGCTAACAACCTACTGCAGTCTTAAATTAATAAAAGGATTTTTTTTTGTTTTATGTTTTTTTCAAGACAGGGTTTCTCTGTGTAGCCTGGCTGTCCTGGACTCACTTTGTAGACCAGGCTGGCCTTGAACTTGAAGAAATCTGCCTGCCTCTGCCTCCCGAGTGCTTATACTTAGTTGTATAGGGAACTTTTAAAAAACTCAACCCAATTAGAAAATTGGCAATAGATATAAATGGACACTTTTCATAAATATATCAGTGGCCAATAGGTATATGAAAAATGCTGAATATCATTAATCACTAGGAAATGCAAATAAAAACCAAAATGAAGTAGTGATTCACCCTAGAATGATCACTAAATAACCAAAAATAGATTCAGAGGGTTGCATTTATATTTGTGTGCCCCCCCCACACACACATACAAAAACCACCACCAACAACAACAACAACAATAAGAGCATATCAACTTGAAAGTGGGGTGAGGGGTCCATAGGAAGGGTTGGAAGAAGGGTACCTGGGAGAGACTGAAAGGAGGAAATGATATAATTCTATTTCAACTAAAAATATACTTAAAAAAATGACCATTATAAAAAGGACTAGGGTTGGAGAGATAACTCAGTGACTAAGAGTGCTTGGCTCTTGGTGATGACCCAGGCTCAGTTCCTAGCAGTACATGATGGTCAATAAACACCTATGGTTCCAGTCACAGAGAAATCAAAGTTTCTTTCTGGCTCTTGTGGGGTTGTCCACAAGCGGTACACAGATACACTTGCAGGCAACATCTAAAACTTCCTCCCCACCCCCAAGCCAACAAACAAACAAACAAACAAACAAACAATCCAAACTGAGAGAGAAAAAGATTGATTTTGGAGGCTGGAGAGATGCTCAGTAGCTAGAGCTCTCTTTGTCTTGCAGAGGACCTAGGTTACATTCCCAGCATCCACATGGTGGATCACAAACATCTGTAACTACAGTTCTAGGGGATGCAATGTCCTCTTCTGACCCTCATGGGCACCAGGCATGCATATGGTGCAAATCCATATATACAGGTAAAATACTCACATACATTAAGATAAATACATAAATCTTTACAAAATACTGAAGTTAACAAGTGCTTTAAGGATGTGGAGGAAAAAGAACCTTGTACACCAGTGTTAGGAATGTAATTTGTTAATAGAAGCCACTGATATCTATTCAAAAGATAAATGGATAAGGAAAATGTATTAAAAATACACAATGGAATAGTATTTAAGCATATAAGAAGTGAAATTTGTGACCTCATATATGGAACCAGAGTTCATTATGTCAAGTGAAATAACGGATGCACAGAAAGACAAATACCATATCATCTCCCAAAACTGTGGAATTAAAAGACTGATTATCTTTAGCAATTAAGAGGGTGTTCTGGATCTAAGATGTTTTTAAAATTGTGATGCAAGTTAGGATGGAAGCTGAGTTGGATACAGATCTTTAAACTCCTGGAGATGATTGCATAGTAGAATGTTAAAGTCAGTTGCCAAATATGCCACCAATGGACTGGACATTGGGAACGTATGCTAAGCCTTATAATTCTCATAATTGTGGCCTAATTATTTTTTTGTTGTTTTGTATTGTATTTGTTGTTATAAGAGAAAGAGCCATTTGTTGGACTGAAAGGGGGAGCTGTTGGGGGTAAAAAGATATACCTTAAACTTAAAAAAAAAAAGGAAGTGGATGGGGGGGTTAAGGGGAAAGGGGGTGGGAGGGTGGGACCGTAGTAGGGAGCAGGGAGGGGAATGCGACTGAGATGTAACTTGAAGAAATTAAAATAATAATAATAATAATAATAATAATAATAATAATAAAAAGATAAAAAAAAGAAAGAAAAATTGAAAAAAACTGATTATCATAGAACAATGGTTATAGAAGCTGGGAAAATAGAGGAAGGTCAGTCAAGGGAATGGTTGGTCAAGGGGAACATTTGGTCGGTCAGTTCTAATATGGACAGGAGGAAGAAGTTGGTGTGCCACAGTAAGGTGAGTATAACTCAAAAACTGAGGCTGCTCTTACTATAAGAAAATGAGGAGATTCATATATTTCCTCATTAAACAATGTATATGTAAACTGAAATTATTTCAGAATCCTGATGATATGTACAGTTTAATAGAACAGTTAAATAAAGAAAAAAGATTAAGAACTCATTGCATGCCTGGGTATGGTGGAGCACACACCTTTAACCCCAGCACTTGAGAGGCAGAGGCAGGTGGATCTTTGGTCTACAGAGTGAGTGCAGGATAGCCAGGGCTACACAGAGAAACCAAATAAAGAAATCTTCACACTTAACCATCTTTTTTCTTTTACCACTCACAGCTTTTCCTCCAGCTGTACTATCTTCCCCTGGGACTCCACGAGGTCCTTCTGAGTGGCCTGCAGCTTCAGCTCCATGCCTTCGTGTTTAGCCTTCACACTCTGCACAACAGAGGTCCCTATGTTAGGAAATGAGGAAGTCTCAAGTTCCCACAGTCAACAGGCTGCGTACATACCAAATATAGCACTCACCCTCATCTTTGTTTCTCTTTTATTTCTAAGTTTCATCAATTCCAGGCTGAGCATTCTCATATTCTTTTGGTGACCATCTTCAGAAAACTAAAATAAACATAAAAATTCAGGCATATTTTCTGTCAAATCATATATATAATTACTTAAGGCTGGTGTGGTATAAGATGCCTGTATCGCAGCATTTGGGGATAGAGGTGAGGCGATCAAGAGGTCGATATCAGTTTGGGTTTCATAAAGAATTTGTCTCAAAAAAAAAAAAAAACCAAGAAAAAGAATTACTTAGATACTGACTAATGTGACTGTCACTGTAGGTACCGTGTGCAATGAATGTACTTTGGCAGAAAGAACAGTTTTGACCACTAGTCCTGACTATACACCAGTACTGTTTTCTACTTTCTTTTTTTTTCCTGTTTTTTGAGATAGAGTTTTTTTGTATAGCCCTGGCTTTCCTGGACTCACTTTGTAGACCAGGCTGGCCTTGAACTCACTCACATTGATCTGCTTGCCTCTGCCTCCTGAGTGCTGGAAGTAAAGGCATGTGCCACCACACCAGCTTGTTTTCTCTTTTCTTGATTTTTTAGTTATTTTGAAACAGTCGAAGTGGTCACTTACTGCTATATGCTAGAAAGGCCACTGCAAGGTCTAAGACAAACTCCAGAAAGGCTTGTGGAGCATATTTGCTAAACGAGTCTCAACTACCTGGGATGCCTCAAGTATTCAGGATGTAGGGCCTAGTGCGGGCCTTCTAGGTCAGAATCTCCCTTGGACTCTAATACTTTTTACTCCCTACTTCAAAGCCTATCATAGGCCCTGAATAAGTGATGAATTCAATGGAACAGTGACTTGTCTCTTCTCTCTTTTTCTGCCACTGGTTAATGGAACTATATTATATTCTTTAGGATCTATTAGTACATTATTTACTTTTGTACACAATTTATGTATTGAACACACTCACTTCATTATTTTCCATTGGATTCCTTAAAAACCCTTAAGAGTGTTTTCTTGTTTGCTTTTGGAGACATGATTTTGTCATGTAATATAGGCTGGTCTCAAACCTGTCACCCTTCTGCCTCAGCTTCTGAATGTAGTATTACTCAAATGTGACACTATACTTTTTTTTCCAGGGGATGATGCTTTTTTTTAAAAGATGTATTTATTATGTATACAGTATTCTGCTTACATTCTGCATGCCAGAAGGGGGCACCAAATCTCATTATAGAAGGTTATGAGCCACCATGTGGCTGCTGGGAATTGAACTCAGGACCTCTGGAAGAGTAGCCAGTGCTCTTAACCTCTGAGTCATCTCCCCAGCCCCAGGGGATGATGTTTTAAAAGCAATTTCAAACTGTAAATTTTGTAATAGTCTTTGATGGTCATGATGTGTCAAGGGGTGAGAAAATATCACACATCAAGACAAAAAGCTAGCTGGGCGTGGCACACCACCAGCATTCAGGAGGCAGAGGCAGGCAGATCTCTGTGAGTTTGAGGCCCCCCAGTCTACAAAGTGAGTCCAGGACAGCCAGGATGTTACACAGAGAAACCCTGTCTTGAAAAACCAAAAGAAAAGAAAAAAACAAACCAACAAACAAACAAAAAAACAATGAAACAAAAGAAAACAAAAAACCAAAAAGCCATTTTTGTTTAACCCATCATATGCCAAGCCTTTTAATAATAATTTTAAAAAGGTAAAAACAATCCTACAGAAATAGGCTAATATTCAAAGGAGCTAATTTAGACTAATGGTTTACTGTTGTCTACTACGGTCTACTCAGAACCATTCCTGACTTCTTGAAATAGACCAGTACTTAGCATTCCAAACTATCACTCTAGTTTGTGTGATTTTGACCAGTGACAGCAACAACTCCTATTCCTACACCACAATGTAAGTCAGTAAACAGCCTCAACTACAGTTCTAAGTTTCACAAGCTTAAACTGCCAACAACTTGCATGTGAAGGTGCTTATTAAACATGCAACTTTGATGTTATCAAGAGGTTCAACTACCTTGGATTTTAGGAGCTCATTGGCTCTGGTTACTTCAATAAGCCTTTTTTCCAGTGAAGCATTACTTGCAGAGAGAGATGTTTTCTCTCTGACTGCTGCATTGAATTTTGCTTCTATCTTCTCCAACTCAGATTCCATATCCTGGATCCGTCTGTCCTGTGCACCTCGCTCTTGCAAAAGAACACGAATCTGGAAGAAAATAGGAGGACAGAAATAGGATTGATTCTACTGGTACCAGAAGACTCAAAACTAGGAAACCTATTTTTTTTTTTTTTTTTTGGTTTTTCGAGACAGGGTTTGCCATAAACTAACAAGTGAAAGATACCTCTATGTAGTCACTTAAAACTTGTAAGAATTGGGGCTGGAGAGATGGCTCAGTGTTTAAGAGCACTGGCTGCTCTTTCAAAGGACCAGAGTTCAAATGCCAACACTCACATGGCAGTTCACAATAGTCTGTAATTGCCAGGCATGGTGGCACACACCTTTGATCCCAGAACTAGGGAAGCAGAGGCAAGTGAATCTCTGTGAGCTCAAGGCCAGCCTGGTCTACAGAGTGAGTTCCAGGATAGTCAGGGATACTCACAGAAACCCTGTGTCGAAAAACAAAACAAACAAACACTTGTAAAAATTCTCAGTAGAATTTAATAGGCAGCAGTGGGACATCAGTTTTGTTTCTACTAATTAAACAAACAGCAGCAAAAGAAGCTAATATTTGTTGACAGTAAACAAAAGAAGCTAATATTTGTTGACAGTAAACATAGAAACAATGAAACAACATATTGAACATGTTTGGGGAAGGCTAGGGAGTCAACTCAGTGGGTGAAGGGCTTGCTGCTTAAACATGAGGATTGAAGTTTAGAGCCACAGGACCCATGTAAATGCCAGTAAGGTGTTATGGCCCACTTTTAATCCTAGCACTTCAGGTATAAACAGGAGATCTCTGAAACAAGCTAGCTGGGCAGACTAGCTAAAATGGCAAGCTCAGGTTCTGGGAAACTCTGCTTCAATACTTGAAGGTGGAGAGTAATATAAGGTGGCACTGACTACACATTTATGCACATGTGAACATGCAAATATATATAATACAACTATGTATGTATAGCACACACCCATGCCAAAAAAAGGGGGAGGGGGCTGGGTAAAGGCTTGTCACATAATCACTGCTAATCTTGGCAGTACCACTCACTCATCACCAATGTCACTAAGCCAATCCCTATATGTGTAAGTATTAACCACAATACCCTCAGTGACATGGAGTCTCAACAAATATAGTCAATATATATATTTTAGGTTTTTCTTTTTACGGGACAGGGTCTCTCTGTGTATCCTTGACTGTCCTGGACTCACTTTGTAGACCAGGCTGGCCTTGAACTCATAGAGATCCATCTGCCTCTGCCTCCCAAGTACTGGGATTAAAGGCGTGTGCCACCACACCTGGCAAAAGACAGTCACTATTAAAGTGAGAGACCAGTGACTAAGCCAAGGAACCATTTCCTAAAGGTTCTGATATGAATGACATGTTTACCTCACTGCAGAAGTGGTCAAATTCCTACAGAATCCTAGCCTGTAAATCTATGCAATTCTTTTTCCATTATATAGTATTTATTTTCCAATAAATTGAAAGTGTGGCTTACCTCTTTTTCTAATCTCTTCAAATCTTTATCATTCTTCTGAGACTCCTTCTGTTTAAAAGTCAAAGAACAATTATGAACTTACATGCCACACATCACACCCTAACCTTCTATTAATTTATTTTTGGTTCTTTTCCAAATTAAAAAAGCATTCACATGTATGTGTGGTTTGCCTGCATGTATGTCCGTGGACTATGTGTGTGCCTGGTGCCTGGAGAGGCCAGGAAGGGACACTGAATCCTTTGAAACTGGAATTATAACTTTTGTGAACTGCCAAGTGGGTGCTGAGAATTGAACCTGGGTCACCTGAAAGAGCAACTGCTGAGCCATTTCTCTAGCCCCTAATTTTTAGTCTTTTGAGACATCTTACTACATACTAAACCCTGGCCTTGAATTTCCTATTCAACTTTCAAGTGCTGGAATTGAAATCACATGCTAACACACTCATCTTCATGTCTAATTTAAACACTGTAGAGGGTCACAGGATATCTTATAAGCCCCCTCCCCACTATTTAAAACAAAACTTAGTTCTTCATTACCACTAATCACATTTCAAATACTTAGTAGCCACATATGTTAGTCATTTCCACAATGGATGGCACAGTTCTGTTACAGAATAAGAAGCGTTAGTAACTGCCAAATAAATCAACAGTGTATCAGTTTCATGATAATATGTTAATTTGTACAACTAACAAAGTGACATTCTTATTAACTAATGAAAAACAGTAGGGTCTTGTATAAACAATATTATACAGCCCATAGGATTTTTTTTTTTTTTGACTTTCTGAGACAGGGTCTCATGTGATCAAGACTAATCTTGAGATGTCATGTGGCCAAGGCTGGGCTTGAAGTTCTGAACTCCTAGCCTGGCCTTGCTACTGAAGTGCTAGCATCAAAGGCCGGTTGATGCCACCATCACCAGCTCTGTTATGAGCAATTTAATCTACTGTACAACAGTTTGAGTAACAACTTCCTTTTAGTTACTGACATTTTTATTTTTCTCTTTTTTCACCAACACTTATCCTTCCCCACAAAAAAGGAGACAAGCAAACAATAAACAAACAAATGAACAAAATGTAGCAACTCTGATGGTGATAGCAGGTCAAAGCATGAGACATTTCTAAATGCTTACAAGATAATTATCAGATTTATCACTGCAAAGAAATATCTTTGTAATTGTGAACTAAAAGCATATTCAAAGAGACTTACTAATAACTTACACAGAATGTAAAGCCTGTTAGCGTTCTAATGATACTTATTTCATTAGTGGATAGATTTTTAACTGCAGTTCCAGGTGCTGGGGCCGGATGCCAGGTCTTGTGAAGAACAATGAGTACTCTTACTGAGCAAGCTCTCCAGTCCCAACTTCCTTCTAAATCTGACTTACACACTTAGCCATTTTAATCAAATACAGTATTTTGCAGGTATATAATCAAAGACATAATGAATATACCAATTGTCTTACAAATGTTCCTCACCTTTGATGCCAAAGTTTTTGCTTTTTTAGCTGAAGCAAGCAAGGTAGTATCTTTGTCAATGTTAAGATTTTGTTGAGATCCTGCAAAAAACAAAAAACCACCAAAGAAACAAACAAAAAAAATCAACATGACCATTGTTGACGTTTATATGTTTTAACCAAATAAAATAAAATTTCCAAACTTCTCACTGCAGACAGTAATTGAAGCATGGTAAGTTTTCTTTTTGATTGTATATTTCAAATAATCATTTGCATAATTATTTGTTATAGACCTAAAACCTGGTATTCTTTATTTTCAAAAAATATTTTATTATTTTTTAAAAATAAATTTGTCTATGTGTCAGTTTTGGGGTATGTGTACTTGAGCACTGGAAACTCAACTCAGGTCCTCTTCAAGAGCAGTATGTGCTTTTAAGTACTGAGCTAGCTCTTCAAGCCTCTTCTTCATAGTCTCAATATTCTGACAGAAAGGATGAGCAATTGTCAAAGGGGAACCTATCTGTAAATATCTTGCTTAATTTCTCTTGTTAAGTGTAACTGAAAATATCATTCTGGACTCGATTCTTTTATAAATATGCCAAATAAAAATATTAAAATATACTTCTAACCATGAAACTCTACAAGTGCAAAGGCATTTTAAAATTTCAATGGTATTGCTTATAATGTTAGGCTATCAGGCTGTTAAATCATTGCTTGATAACAACTCTGTTAAACCATTGCTTGATAACAACTCATTACCTCTTTGATTTTTAAATCTTTGTGATTTCTGAAAAGACACCGGTCCTTTAGATCCTTCTGAAGTTTTAACATCATAAGTACCTGGAGATGGAGCACAACCTACAGAAAATACAAAATAGCAATGTATCACTTAATGCTATTTATTACTATTACAATATTAGCAATACCTATATTAAATATCTATGATCTTAAGATAAACCAGTGATTCTTAACCTTCTTAATGCTGCAACCCTTTAATATAGTTCTTCATGTTGTAGTGACCCCAACCATAAATTATTTTCATTGCAATCTCATAACTGTAATTTTGTTACTATCATGAATTGTAATGTAAATCTCTGACATGTTACCCCTATGAAAGGGTCATTTGACCCCAAAGGGATTGAGACTCACAGGTTGAGAACCACTGGGTTACACACATAGGGAGAGGAAATCTCAATCGAGGAACCCCTTTCATCAGATGTGTGCCTGTGGGTAGTCCACCCCTGAGCGGGTGGTCCTGAGTTGTGTAACAAGCACACTATGGAAAGCAAGCCAGCAACTCCAGCTGTGCTTCACTCAGTTCCTGCCTTGGTTTGCCTTGAGAACAGACTAACCTGTAAGACAAAAAACAAAACAAAAAAACCCCTTCCACTCTGCCCCACACATGTGCAAATATTGAGTCTGGGTTTGTTGTCAGTCATTGTTGATGAATTAACATAACTTATTCCAGAAAACTTTTATTTCCAAAGATAAACTGATATACTATGATGGCTTTTACTTGATATTCCTTCTTCCCTGGTCTTGATCTCTGTTCACAGAGGTCCACTATGTAACTCAGGCTCACCCAGAACTCACTGTACACTCTAGGCTTGCCTTGAATCCATGATTCTCTCCCTCCAGCTTGCAGGTTGTTTAGATCACATAGAGCATGAAGTATTGTCACTGAACCTTCTTTTGCTAGCAAGTGCTACTACCTTGCTAGCACTTTGTCTTCTTTGAAAGTTTGGGCCAGGTGATAAGTAGGATTCAACATACTTCAAAAGTGGTTTACTTTTGTTTTTTGGCTGCTTGCCAAATCAAAAACAGTATAACTCAAGCTATTCCACAGAAGCATCTCTTAGAAGCAGAGAGCAAAGGAGAATAATCCCGTTTTCTATATTTGGAATTGAAAACAGCAGTACTGATAAGAGCTTGTCAGTGCAGTAAAAGCCAGACTCTGTTAGAGACAGGCACTCTGCCATTTCATGTTAGTTACAAGGAAAGAAGCGGGTGGGAGGAATAGAGTTTTAGAGCTCATAATTCTGTCGTTTTACAAAGTGAATACAAGAAACTATGGGCTTTATATGAATAAAGGTCATGGCTTTCTTATGCATGTAGACTTAGCCTTGAGCATTGAAAATCTGCCAAGTTACAACACAGCTGCAGCTAAGATACTATTGTGTTGGAAGGGACTTTTTTTTTCTTTCAAAGCAGGGTTTCTCTGTGTAGCCTTAGCTATCCTGGAACTCACTCTGTAAACCAGGCTGGCCTTGAACTCAGAGATCTACCTGCCTCTGCCTCCCAAGTGCTGAGATTAAAGGCGTGCACCACCAGGCCCGGCCTGTCAGAGGTTTTTATTACATTAAATAAAGTCTTCAAACTTCCAGACTTTTGTAATTCTAGTCAGTTATTTAGAATTTATAGTCTACTTTCAATTTTGCTCAGCCCATTCTCATTTACCTTCCAGATCTCAATCTGGATATTATTTCTAGCTTTTGCAGAGTCCCAAAATCAGGCTATAAAATTCTTATAGCACCTTCTATTTTTCCTAGTAATAACTTTGTTGTTGTTTTGTTTTTCGAGACAGTTTCTCTCTGCAACAGCCCTAGCTGTCCTGGACTCCCTTGTAGACCAGGCTGGCCTCAAACTCACAGAGATCCACCTGCCTCTGCCTCCAGAGTGTTGGAATTACAAGGTGTGCACCACCACACCTGGCTTAACAATAACTTCATACGCTTTCATAAGAATTTATTTACTCCATCTCCATATCAGACATAACTTCTTGCAATTACGGAGCAGCTTCTATTGCTCTAGTATTAGCTCATGGTTGTGTTGAGCAGTACAGAAAACAAACTTGTCTGGGATGTGGGAATGGACTAGGCTTCTGCAATTAGCCACAGGAGGATTAAAAAATCTGCTGTGTCTGACAAGCTACAGAATATACTGTGAATAAAAAACATTAGATTCCCTCCGTTTTCAATGGACGCTTTAAGTTTCCTCGAGATGGGAAAAAAATGTTTTGAAGATGACTGGGTGAGAAAAAGCTGCCAATGACTCATAAATATTAAATATCTGTCAAAGGGGGGCTGGAGAGATGGCTCAGCTGTTAAGAGCACTGCCTAGTGCTCTTCCAAAGGTCCTGAGTTCAATTCCCAGCAACCACATGGTGGCTCACAACCATCCACAATGTGATCTGGTGCCCTCTTCTGGAATGCAGGTGTACATGCAGATAGAGCACACATATGCATAAAATAAATAAAATAAATCTTAAAAAAAAAATATCTGTCAAAGGTTGTTCTTGAAACTGCATATCTTAACTACTGCTCCTTAAAACCAAACAGCAAAGCCGGGTGGTGGTGGCACAAGCCTTTAATCCCAGCACTTGGGAGGCAGAGGCAGGCGGATCTCTGTGAGTTCGAGGCCAGCCTGGTCTACAAATGCAAGTCCAGGACAGCTAGAGCTGTTATACAGAGAAACCCTGTCTCAAAAAACAAAAACGAAAACAAACCCAAACAGCAGCTGAGCCACATGCGGTGGGAGCAGGTCTCTTAAGTTCAAGTACATGAGAGGCAGCAGGGGTTCAAAGCTAGCAGGGGTTCAAAGCCTGGGCTATGTGAAACCCTGTCTCAAAACAAAACCAAAAAAGTCTGCCCTGCTCTGCAAAACGTAAGTTGTTTGAAAACCTTGGAAATGGTTGTGGCCCTTGAGCTGGATTACTCTAATCATTCACTTGGCTTTGTGAATAGAGTGGTGTTGACAGAAGCCACAGGTGTAGTACTGACTATATAGGATAGTATCTGTCACAGAGGATATAGAATGGCCTTTGAAGTTGGACCCTTTCACTAACTTGCTGGCTGTACACTACAGTCAGAAACTCCCTCAATTTTCTCATTTGTAAAGAGAACAACGTTGGTACTTTGCTCATCTGGCTGTTCAAAGGAATAAGTTCCAGACCCTACAACAGTACAGTTGCATAGTTAGGGTCCGTCACATCATTCCTAAGACTGTCAGTCATTGTACGTATACACCAAGTGGTTAAGAGCACAGGATACGTCCATGGGAACCGGGGTTCACACCAGTACTAGCCATTTAGTTTTATATCACTGAGCAGATTTCAGTCTCACTTTTCTTTTCCTAACAAGTGTTTATTTGTTGGGAGGGGTGTGTCTTTCTATGTAGCACAGGTCGATGGGCCTGGAATCATCTATTTCTTACAGGTGAAATCATTAAAAATTAGTTTATTATAATCTTTTAGACACTACTATCATCTACACTCAATTGACGCCTGAGTATATCAGAAAAGAAAACTATAACGAAAGTAACTTTTTCTTTAAAGTACGTAATGCCTTTCGATCCTAATCCCCTTCAGCCAGATGCAGTTTCTCCACGGTGCTGATGACTTATTGGTATAATTTCACGCTTGAAGGCTCGCTGTGTGTGGGGCGGACTCCACTCGGAGCTGCACTCCTACGATCTATACGGCTCTTGCCAAGAGTTTACTGCGTGAATTTTGAGGAAAACAAACACCACCCCAGCCCTACTCCGGCTTCCGGACGCCTGAGGAACGAGGACGTCGCTTTCCCACCCACCCTGCTCCCGCACCCGTACGCACCCGAAGGGTCATTGAATCTTTTCAGGGGCGCCTTAGAAAAAGACATTCTGACACCTGGATCCAGACGCGACAGCAACCAAACGCCCCGGCAACTGTTCGCTGAATTCAAATTTATTCCACTTCTCCGCGTCAGCCAACCAGAAAACCTAAGCCTAGCGGACCAATCCTGCATGGGCCAAGGCGCATGCGCACTGGGTTTCTACCTCGCCCAATCCGGCACTCGCGCGCAAGACGTCCAGTGCGCCCTGCAGAGCCGGCACGT
>CAJQZJ010033894.1:2661009-2731308 GCA_907164525.1 Lophiomys imhausi
TGAGTCCTAAAATTCTCGGTTTCAGAGGGATAATGCTGGATGGCAAGATTAGTTCCTGGTTTGTAGAAAGAAAGCCAGTACCCAATAAGAGACGTTCCTGTTCGCCTCTGCCGCAGCTCCGTCCAATCACGTCTGGTCTTACTCAATTACGGCTCAGTTCGCGCAAGCGTATTTCATAGGTGGCCAGTAGAAGGGTCCTTATGTTGGCGTCATACAGGCTAAAAGGTCGCGGGCTTCCGACTCTTTTATTCGGCGTCATCGTTCTTGGGATGTCAACATCTCTGGGCTTCGGTTCTTTCCCACCAGGTCTCGCGATTGTCTTAAATGGGCTCTGAAAGGGGAACATTTGCACACTCGGACACACCGGTTTGGACTCTTGCGCATGTGCAGTGACCTCCCCCAAGGCACAGGGGGCAAACCCTGAGTCGCCTCTTGCCCTTGCCGTCGGAGCGGTGTGCCTGCGTGGCAGCTGAAGAATGTCCGCCCCGTTTGAGGAGCGTAGTGGGGTGGTTCCGTGCGGGACGCCGTGGGGACAGTGGTACCAGACACTGGAGGAGGTGTTCATTGAAGTCCAGGTGCCCCCGGGCACTCGCGCGCAAGACGTCCAGTGCGCCCTGCAGAGCCGGCACGTGGCTCTGGCCGTGGGTGGCCGAGAGATCCTCAAGGTAGCAAGTCAGGGCTTGTCCCGAGTTCCTTCTTGTGGCCTCCCCGCGTCCTGAGTCCTAAAATTCTCGGTTTCAGAGGGATAATGCTGGATGGCAAGGTTAGTTCCTGGTTTGTAGAAAGAAAGCAGTAAATTGGACTAGCGAGGGGTCTCATCGCAGGATACACTCCCAGATCAGATCCTACGCGGTTAGAAATGTAAAGATTTCATTTCCCCCTTTATTTCTAAAACAGATTTGGGTTGCTTCTTGTTCCTCTGGAGTTCTCAGCTAACAGAAGGCTGACTACTAGGTCAAAGAGTCCCAGATTCTAGACAAAAGTTTTCTGAACTGTATTCATGATGTGTAGGTGAATATAGGAAATTACAAACAAAGATTGGGTAATGGGATGGGGATTCAAAGATATCAGATTGATTTTGCAAGTTAGATGTTTCTTGTATGTTGATGATCAAGATAATGAAAAGGTACGTGAAGAAAATAATACCCCTTTTATTTCATTTCACCAACGTATTTAATCTGGCCATACCACTTTTTTTTGTTGTTAAGAATTTAAAAATCAGGTAACAATCAGACTATATTTCACCCAGAGATTATTAGATGCATACCCTGTTGGATGGCCATATATTGTGGTGGGGAAGGGAGACATGGTACTGTGTTTTCTGACCTTGGGCAGGAGGAGATGAAAAATTAGTTACAGCTAATTTGACATGAAATCTGAAATATGTGATTAAATTCTTTAGAAGCTGCCTTTGCATAGTGCCATCTTCTCAAAAGAAATTGAACTGGCTTTAGTAACGTTGACTTTAAAACATAGCATTTTTGCCTGGTGTGGTGGTGTAGGCCTTTAATCCAAGCACTTGGTAGGCAGAGGCAGGTGGATCTGTGTGAGTTTAAGGCCAGCCTGGTCTACAAAGTCCAGGATAGCCAGGGATGTTATATAGAGAAACCCTGTCTTGCAAAACAAACAAGCAAGAAAAAGAAAAAAAAAGATAGCATTGTGGCACATACCTTTAATCCTAGTATTGGATTAAAGGGAACCAGAGGCAGGCGAATCTGTGGCTAGCCAGCCAGATCTACTTAGCGAGCTCCAGAACTTCCTGGGGCAGTGATTCTCAACCTTCCTAAAGCTTCAGCCCTCTAATACAGTTCCTCATGTTTTGGTGACCCCCAGCCATAAAATTATTTTCATCACTGTTTCATAACTAGTTTTGCTGTTATAAATCTGTAATGTAAATATCTGATGTGTTATGTGCGCACACAAACATTTGAGAACTACTGACTTAGAGAGACCTTGTTTTAAGACCTTGTTTCAAGAAAAACAAAACGCAGTCACTGGGTGGTGGTTGTGCACACCTTTAATCCCAGCACTCAGAAGGGCAGAGACAGGAAGATCACTGTGAGTTTGAGGCCAGCCTGTCTGCAGAGCAAGTTCCAGGACAGCTGGGATACACAGAGAAACCCTGTTCCAAAAAATCCAGAATAAACAGAAGTTTTTTCTAGTTTTGGCAGAAGTCTCTGTTTTGTTCATTTTAATTGGTAAAGCATTTTGTACATAAATTTCACATTTATTCTGTCAGTAAGGAGGAGTATGTCTTCATCTGTTTTGTTAAAGGGTCCTGTGTTCTTTTGCATAGTAAATTTGCCAAACTTTGTGAACTGGACTTCCTGTCATCCAGTAATAAGTTCAAGGATGGTGGGCGGTGGTGGCACACACCTTTAATCCCAGCACTTGGGAGGCAGAGGCAGGCGGATCTCTGTGAGTTCGAGGCCAGCCTGGTCTACAAAGCGAGTCCAGGACAGCCATAGCTGAAACCCTGTCTCGAAAAAAAAAAAAAAAACAAAAAAAAGTTCAAGGTTGAGTGCCTATAAATAGGGGAACTGGTCTAAGATGTACCTTAGCTTGCAATGAGCCAAATCTTAATGATGAGAGTTTATAAAAGTTAATGAAATGTTGTAATTTTAGTACCTTATATTTATTTTGCAGGGGAAATTGTTTGATTCTACAATTGCTGATGAAGGAACATGGACTTTGGGTAAGAATAATCTGTTATGCTTCATAAACTCTTAAAAATTGGATCGTGGACACCGGTTGTGGTGGCACACTCCTTTAATCCCAGCACCCGGGAGGCAGAGGCAGACTGATCTCTGTAGGTAGGAGGCTAGCCTGATCTACAAAGTGAGTCCAGGACAGCCAGGGATATACAGAGAAACCCTTTATCGAAAAACAAACAAACAAAAAAAAGGAATAAAGAAAAGAAAAAAGAAAAACAAAAAAATTGCTGTGAAAGCTGGAGAAAAGTGTTGGGAACAATTTTGTATCAAAATTACCTAACGGTCTTTGGAAAATACAAGATTTAATGATTAAGTGTAATTCTCTAACTCGTTTCTTATTTTTATCTTAGAGGATAGAAAAATGGTCCGCATTGTCCTGACAAAGACCAAGAGAGATGCTGCGAACTGTTGGACTTCTCTTCTAGAATCTGAATATGCAGCTGACCCCTGGGTACAAGACCAAATGCAGAGAAAACTTACGTTAGAGCGATTCCAGAAAGAAGTAAGTCAGAGGCAGGTCTGAGTGTGCACAGGTACACATCCGGACTCACAGGTGTTCATAAGGTAGTATGCCAAGTTGTAAAAAACCTTTTGGGCGAATTCTAAAGTGAATGGGTAGAAAACAGCCTATTATGAGGGTTTTACATTTCACAAAAAAAAAAATCCATTGCTGTGAGATTGAAGATTGCTGAATGTGCATCAGTAGTTTATGAATAATAAGCCTAAGAAACTGGTGTACTGTGGTGTACATTGTATAAAAAGGCAAAGTCCCTTCATTTGATCCCCCACCTCATGCCTCCGCCTCATGCTTACTTATTGGCGTTTTTGTCTATTTGATTTGTAGTATACGTGGAAGGTCAGAGCGTGTTTATTTTCATGGTGCTTGTTTCTTTAATAGTATATCTTTGGCCTCTTTCCCTAATTGTACATACAGCTAAACCTCATCCCCTCTAAGTACTTCGTTTCTTTTAGTTGCAACTAGAATATTTATTTTATTTTATTTTGGTTTTTCGAGACAAGGTTTCTCTGTGTATCCTTGGCTGTCCTGGACTCACTTTGTAGACCAGGCTAGCCTTGAACTCACAGAGATCCACCTGCCTCTGCCTCCTGAGTGCTAGAATTAAAGGCATATGCTACCCCGTCCGGCAGTTGCAGACAACTGTGTGGGTCCTGGGATTTGAACCTGGGTGCTTTGGAAGAGCAGCCAGTGTTCTTCACTGCTGAGCCATCTCTCCAGCTCCGCAACTAAAATATTTATTTAGCTAAACAAGCCTGTACATTAATCTCTGAAATTGCTTAAATGTTCCAAGATAGATATTTGGGAGATGAATTATTTAACTACTGGACTTTCATAATTTTAGTGGCTAATTTCCATGTGTATCATGCTCACTTCCAGGTATAAGTCTGTAACCTAGACTTTTCCTTGTAAAATTTCAGCCTGCATCTCCAGTTACTTATTGAACATGTCCGTTTTTCTGTCCTTCAGATTTTACATGTCTAAAGAGAACAAATGAGTTTTGCACCCACACTTTTCCTACTTTTCACATTAGTCCATGGTAACTAGCTGTTCAGGATTAAGGTTGGTGGGCTGGAGGGTCAGATGGCCCAGTGGATGTGGCACTTGCCATGGAAGCCTGGGGACCAGAGGCTACTGGAGGATCTCCAGAATCCATGCAAAAGCTGGGCAGGTGTGGCTGCCTTTGATGCCAGCACTCCTGAAGCAGAGACAGGATCTGTGGGGCAAGCTGGCTGTCTAGACCACCTAGAATGTGGGTGCTTCAGCTTTGTTGAGAAGCTTTCCCTCAATAAATGAAGTAGGAGCTAGGAGTGGTGGCACATGCCTTTAATCCCAGCACTTAGGAGACAGAGGGAGGCAGATCTCTGTGAGTTCAAAGGGAGTCCAGGACTGCCAGGGCACTGCCAGGGCTGTTACACAGAGAAACCCTGTCTCAAAAAACCAAAAGAAAAAGAAGTAGGGAGAGCAATTAAAGAAGACACCTGAAAGCTTTTTAGTCCCACATTCCAGCTTGCATGCCCACTAAGCAATTCTTAGAAAATCTTAGTGGAATTGTCTTCCACACACATTCAAAATTTTATGACTTCCCACTGCCCCATCTGCATTATTTCAGTAAATTTCTAACTACCTTCCTGAGCTTTTGTCCAAGCACTTATCCCAAAGTAGCAATTAAAGAAGTCTTTTAATAGTGCAAATCAGATCAGTACATTTTTCTTCTTAGAATTCTCAAAGTTCTTCCTTCTCTTAATGGGAGAGTTGCTCACTTTCCTACCTCTTCCTTCCATCCTTCCTTTCTTCCTCCTCCCTTCCTCCCTCCTTCTCTCCCTCTTTCCTTCCTTCCTTCCTTCCTTCCTTCCTTCCTTCCTTCCTTCCTTCCTTCCTTCCTTCCTTCCTTCCTTCCTGTTTCTCTCTCTGTTTTGTTTTGTTTTTGGTTTCAAGACAGGGTTTCTCTGTGTAACAAGCTCTGGCTGTCCTACTTTATTGTAGATCAGGCTGTTCTTGAACTCACAAAGATTTACCTGCCTCTGCCTCCCAAGTGCTGGGATTAAAGGCATGCACCATCATCACCTAGCTGTTTCTTTTTTTTGTTTTGTTTTTGTTTTTTTTTTATATAGTGTCTCACTGTATAGCTCTGGCTAAGCTGGAACTTGCTATATAGGTCAGGCTGACATTGTGCTCACAGAGATCTGCCTTCCAAGTGGTCATACCTGGGATTCAAGGTGTCAAGGTGTATACCAGCATGCCTGACTCTGTTAATTCTGACTGGAATGTTTGGTCTCCTGTAGCTTTCAGATCAGTGCTCAGTAAATTACATTTGACTACCCTGTTAAAGTCTATAATTTTCTCTTATTTCTTTCTCCTGCCACACTTCCTATTTATCTTAGTTTTTTGTTTTGTTTTTTTCTAGACAGGGTTTCTCTGTATATCCTTGGGTGTTGGCTGTCCTAGACTCATTTTGTGGACCAGGCTGGCCTTGTACTCACAGAGATCTGCCTGCCTCTGCCTCCTAAGTGCTGGGATTAAAGGCATGCACCACCACACCAGATTTTACAGAGACGTACCTCTGTTTACTCATTAGGATGTTATCGTCATATAGCAGTTTCTTGTAATTCAGTATTAATGACAGAGGTCATATAGTCTGCAAAGTCTAAAGGCTTTATTGCCTGACTCATACAAGTTAAACTTGATGTTTATGGTTTGTTGTTTGTGTTTTCCTGCTACTATGTAAGCTCCTCTAGAACAGTGGTCTTTAATTTGTTTACTTTTGAAATGCTCATGTGTTTAAATGGGATATTCCAAATAGTAGGAGCTCAAAGAATGTCCATTAAACAAGTGAAATTACCCCCTGAAAAGTCTAAACCTTGTCTCATCACTTCATAATAGAATATGTATCAGTATGCTAAAATATATATAGCTCTTAGTACTCTGCATGGCATATAGTAAGCTTCGAAAAATTGTTGATGTTAACTCTGGTTGGTGACACAAGAGAACTGCAAGTTCAAGGGCAGCCTGGGAATCATAGCTACACCCAGGTCTCAGAAGAAGAGATTATTAAATGTAAATTAAAAAGGTATATATAGCCCAGCCGAGAGTACTTGCTTAATTCGCAGGAGGCCCTCTGTTCAGTCCATAATACTCCTTCCAGAGGAAGTAAGCTTTTAAAATCTGTTCGTATAGGTAGTGAGATTGACATGTACATTTCACTATACAGCCACCAGCATTGCCACCGATGTGTGACTCCTGTAAATATTTACAGATCTGGAAGTTGAAAGGTGCCTCTTAGTTTTCATTTCCCTTAGGTGGTTACAGTGGAGTTTGTTACCATTTCTTATTTTTTGACTTTTTTTGGTTTTGTTCAATTGTGAATTCAACTTCTCCTTGTAAGTTTTATTATTTTATGTCTTTCAGAACCCTGGTTTTGACTTTAGTGGAGCAGAAATCTCAGGGAACTACACAAAGGGAGGACCAGGTTTCTCAAGCCTCGAGAAATGACTGCTGTGCCTTAGCTCTGCTGTGCCTCATGGATCCCAGCGGCTGCCGGCAACTTCATGCAGCAGATGATATGAAGAATGGAAGATATAGACGTCTACAGTTAGCAGATTGTGACATGTATTTCAGTGTGGTTGTGAAAGATTACATTTGGATATGCTTTACATAGGAGTTACAGCCAATGTCCTGTGGATAGATGGTAACTTTTGTGGATCTGCATTACGTTTTATATACTACATTTTACTAACTCATATTTAATTGTATTTTTACTACAAAAACATTGGAGTACAAATCATATGAAATGAAAACATGCCTTCATGGAAAAATTAAAAAAGTTTTTGGTGTGAAGCAGAAATAATGTTCAGTAAACTTCTACGTAAGAATTGTGTACCCCTTCTCTAAATTATGTTAGTCCATACAAGGAAAGTTCAGTACGGGGAACTATTTAAGAAAGGAAAAGAAAGTACTCAGAAGTACTTTGGGAAGGCCAGCCTGGTCTACAAAGTGAGTCCAGGACAGCCGGGCTACACAAAGAAGCCTGTCTCAAAATAAATAAATAAATAAAACAAAACAACAAAAAGAAGTACTTTGGATAACTTGAGTTAGTGAAAATTGTGACTGGTGTGCTGCTAAGTGGTTATGTCAAGAAATGGAAAGATGGTAAAACCTTAACAAAGGAAAAATTAGTTCTGACCTGTGAGTGTCAGAAAACAAATTTAGGCTCCTGAGTGTAAGCCATTGGCTTCATTTAATTTTAATGATTCAGACAGACAGAATTGTCTAGAAAAAGTTCCTTCCATTCTTTTTGTGTATTTTAATTCTTAAGAAGAAAATCTGAAGTGTATAGAAAGCTTACAAGTGAAATATTAACAGATTAAAAATCTTACACTTAAAAAAATAAATTGGCATGATGTCACCTCAATATTTTACTTTTTTTTTTCTTCTTTAAAAAATGTGTTCTCTCAACAATGCAGCCATTAAAGTTAGAAAATCAGTGTGAACATGGTACTACTCTTTAGTCCTCAGATCTATGCCATTCATGCTGAACTGTTACCAACAATGTCCTTCAAGTAAGAAAGTCTTATAATCAGGATGTGCTGCTCCAGCAGAAGTGCTGAGTTCACTTCAGTCTGGAACAAGTTCTTGTTTTTTTTCCTTGGCTTTTACTGCTTTGATATTTTTTCGTGACAGGGTCTTGCCAGGTTGTCTGGTCTCCAACTCACGGTGATGCTCTGGCCTCAGCCCCCGGGCCCTATGATCACAGGTATGCACCTGTGCCTGGCTTAGCACTTTTGAAAATTACGGAAAGTTTGTTGATTGTTCAGGATGAGGTCCATTGCTGTATGGTGTAGTGAGTTAAGAATTTCACCCTATTGCTGACATGGACAATGTTGCCTATGTCATTGGCTAAAGTAGTGTCTGTTGGATTTCTTCACTGTAATGCCTAGTTTTTGGTGTTTTGGGGGAAAGTAGTTGTAAAGCACCTTGTTTTAACCAAACTTTGAGCTTATTCACTGTTTTAGTCAGTGGGTTAAGAATTAGTATTCTCAGCTGGGCGGTGGTGGCGCACGCCTTTAGTCCTAGCACTCGGGAGGCAGAGGCAGGCGGATCTCTATGAGTTCGAGGCCAGCCTGGTCTACAAAGGGAGTCCAGGACAGCCAGGGCTGTTACACAGAGAAACCCTGTCTCGAAAAACCAAAAAAAAAAAAGAAAGAATTAGTATTCTCAGCCAGGTGTGGTGGCACACGCCTTTAATCCCAGCACTCAGGAGGCAGAGGCAGGTGGATCTCAGTGAGTTTGAGGCCAGCCTGGTCTACGGAGAGAGTTCCAGGACAGCCAGGGCCCCAGGAAGAAACCCTGTCTCAATAAATAAATAAATAAGCAAACAAACCACCAGACAATTTTCATTACTTTTACGCTTAAAATTATAGAATTTGGCTACTATAAATGCAGTGTAGGTGGCTTCTGTGTTTACATTTTTATTTGAGCAATTTCTTACTCTAGATGTAGGCTCTCCCTGCCCCAGTCCAAGAATCAAGGGTTTTGCTAAATAATCCAGTTCTGTTTAGTGGATACGTGCTGTTAAAAGCAAGATGTACATGCTATTGTGTAAACTATGTTGTGTGTTCATCATGCACACTAACCGTCTACATCCATACTGGAAATCAAGAGTTCCCATTAGATATCCAGCTCTAAACCCATGGAGTTAGGTTCAATTTTTCTCTCTCGGAGTATTTAGAACTTACTTCAGTAGCCTGGTTTCCACTGCTCTCAGTGGACAACCTGCCACAGGCTGTCTCCATCCAAGTGCCTTCCCCATGTGAGGCTGTGTTGAGCAGGGCGTCTCTACTGCCTGTCCCCAGCACTGAACTCCAGCAGCTGGCCTGCTCTATGAAGCCTTCCTTTTTTGCTTACTTCTCTTACTGCTTTTAGGAATTTCATGGGAAGACAAGTCCTTTTCTTTAGTTGGTTCTCCCTGACATTATTTTCAATAATATTTTGAACAAACTTGCAGGTAAAATTAATGCTTTCTAATGTCTAAATTGATGAACTACACATATAGTCTGTGTTAATGCCTTCCCAATTACCCTAAAACAGTGCAGTCATCTGGGAAATACTGAAATTCTTTATAGCCCCAGTACTAGCTTTCAACTCTGGAAACCAGTGTGTGTGCTTATAGCTCTTCTGTATAATTTTGCCACTTTTAGAACATATAATGTAAATGAACTCATTTGCAACCTTTTAAAAGTGTTTGTTGAGGCAGTTTGCATGTCACAAGCTCACCCTTTCTAAGTATGTAATTGAGGATGCCCAGAGTACACAGCCATCAACTTAGGAAATTCTCAAGGATTTTCATCACCACAAATAGAAGCTTTGTATCCTTCAGCTGTCACGCTTTTCTGCCCCAGCTAGCTTTGGATATTCTACTGCATAGATATCCTTGTTAAATACATTCCACATGCACAGCACCATAGAAGTTGTGGTCTTTGGGAAGTTCACCCTTGCTTATTTTATGTTTGCATACTATTCCTTGTATGGCTTTATCACACTGTTAGTCCATTTGTAGGATGTATATTTAGGTATTTTCCTGTTTGGGTTCTGCTGAGTAATGCTGCTATAAATGTGTGTACAGTTTTTATGTGCTTAAAGTGTCCTGGCCAGTTTTATTTCATTTTCAATGAGAAGTATTTTAGAAGGGGGAACTTCAAGTGAGAAAATGCCTTCATAAAATGGGGTTATAGGCAAGCCTTTAGGGCTCTTTCTTAATTAGTGATAGGAAAGTCCCAGCCCATTGTGGGTGGTGCCACCCTTGGGGTCATGGCCCTGGGTCTGTGGGAAAGCAGGCCGAGCAAACCATGAGGAGCAAGTCAGTAAGGAGTGCTGTCTATGGCCTCTCTTATCAGCTCCTGCCTGGTTGCTGCTTGGGTTTAAGGTCCTGACTTGGCTTCTTTCAGCGGACTGTGATTCATGTTATGTAAGAATAAACCTTTCCTCTCCAGGCTGCTTTTGGTAATGATGTTTCATCGCAGTAATATTAACCCTAACTAAGACACTTCCGTACTAGAACTTAAGTAGGTTTTGTATTAAGCCTTCAATTTAATCATTGAAGAACTGCTAGACTGTTTCCCAATGCCATTATATATTTACCTTTGGTGTTCAGGGTGCTGGTTTCTCCACATTGCTCTGCCCACACTTGTTCTTAGCTGGCTTTTTCAGCCTAGTCATCCTAGTGATAGTAACTAGTGTCTTTGTGGATGTGTTTATTTATATGTGTATACATTTATGTTGTATCCACTGTTTGTGTTGGGGAGCTGGTGAGGGCCTTTCCACAAGTGCAGAGAAGTCAGTTTTCTGTTTTCAAAATGCAGGTCTCAAATCTTGGTGACAAATTACTTCACCCACTGGTTCTGATTTACATTTCTGTGAATGGAGGTTATAGCTAGCATACATGTTATTGAACATAGGTCTATCTTCCTTAAAGGTAAATGCTTATTCAAATCTTTTGCCCATTTTTAAATTGGATTGTCTTATTATTAAGTAGTAAATAATCTGGGTACAAGTTATCAGCTGTGTGATTTTTTGAGTAATCTCCTGTGGACTTTTGTTTGTTTCTTGAGACAGTCTTGCTGAGTAATACAGGCTGGCTGAGAACTGGAAAGCCTCCTGCATCAGCTGCTGCTGAGCAGGGATGGCAAGCATGCCTCCGTCCCTCCGTCCATTATGTTTGCTTTCTTGAGAGTGTCTTTGGAACCACTTAAGGGTGTCCATTTAGGCAAAGTCTAATTTACCATTTTGTCTGTGGACTGTGCTTTTGATGTCTTGTCTTCCTGTAAGAAATTTTATGGGAACTTCTAGTGATAAGAATTTTTCCTTTGTTTTTATCTGATAATTTTTATAAAGCAAAGTTGAGGTTTTTATCAAAGAGAAAGAAGTGCTTAGAAAGATTCCATCGGGTGTGGTGGCACACACCTTTATTCCCAGCACTTGGGAGGCAGAGGCAGGTAGATCTCTGTGAGTTTGAGCCCAGCCTGGTCTACAGAGTGAGTCCAGGACAGCCAGGGCTCTGTTATACCGAGAAACCCTGTTTCAAAAAACCAAAAAAAAAAAAAAACAAAAAAACAAATCCAAAGCATGGATATAGACTTCTCCAAGAAGAGTCAGATTATGGAAAGACATAATTAGGAGAAATATGCACAGAGAGACAGTAAGACTACCCAGTGTGGAGATGGGAGAGTCACTGATTTGGTTTTGCATTTAACTGTTAACTTATTTTTAATATATCTCATGTAACCTGGAAAGCTTAGGTAGACATTCATTATTTTTTCAGCTAGATACCTACTCACTGGTTTCAGAATCATTTTTTGAAATAGTAAGTAGGCCTGCTTGGGTTACAGACCTGACACCCTGTTTCAAAGCAAAAATCAGTTCTATATTTGTGAGAGTCTGAATTTGGACCCATTTGTACCTGTGTGTCAGTCCATCCATTTGCCAGTAGTGCATTACCTTGATTTATGATAGCCTTACAGTCCAAGATTGAAAATTACTCTTTTTCAAAAGTGCATTGATTTTTTTTTAATTCCTTTCTTTTTCTGAGTTCAGATCTGTCCAATCTGTATCTCTGAGAGATTTCACTGATATGGTAATGCATATTAGTCTGAGTTCTCTAGAGTAACAGAATGTAGGGAGTGAAGTTCTGTTTTCTATATTTAAGAGGGATTTGTTAGAATGGCTTACAGTCTGTGGTTCATTTAATCCAACATTGGCTGCCTATAAATGGAAGGCCCAAGAATCCACTAGTTCAGTCCACAAGGCTGGATCTCTCAGCTGGTCTTCAGTATTCACTGGAATCCCAAAGAAAGTAGGCTTCAATGTCAGGAAAGGAATTGTACTTGCTAGTGAGAGCAAGAGCAAGTAGGCGAGAAGAGATCCAGCTGCCTTCCCCCATCTCCTTACATAGGCTACCAACAGCTGTGGTCAGATTAGAGGTGGACCTTCCCATCTCAAAAAATCTGGATTAAAGGCTTATCGTTCTACTTCAAAGATCTAGTGTAGAAGTGTGCCTTGCTTCAAATCATATAAATGAAAAAATTCCTTCAGATATGCCATCATTTTGGTTTTATCTAATTCCAGATGTCAACCTAGAATAGCTATCACAGGATGGAATTTCGTAAATCTTCCAGTCCGTGAGTGGTGTCTCTACACTGAGTCCCTCTTTGATTCCAGTTATTGGCACTTTATGTAGTTTTCAGTTTACAGATCTTTTGTGTTTTTATTCCCTAGTATTCATTTTTAGGTGGAACTTTTTTTTTTTTTTTTTTGAGACAGGGTTTCTCTGTGTCCTGACTGTCCTGGACTCACTTTGTAGAACAGGTTGGCCATGAACTCACAGAGATCCACCTGCCTCTACCTCCAGAGTGCTGGAATTAAAGGTGTGTGCCACTACGCCGGGCTGTTACAGGCAACTGTGAACTGCCATGTGGGTGCTGGGAGTTGAACCCAGGTCCTCTCTGGAAGAGCAGCCAGTGCTCTTAACCACTGAGCCATCTCTGCAGCCCTCCCTTTAAAATCTAAATTAGTTTTCCATTAAATTTAAAAAATTTTAAATATCAGAAATTATTCAAATTATGTAATGCATCTTAGCTTTTGGCAGCTTTTTTGTTTTTACTTTTATTTCCATTTTATGTATATGAGTATTTTGTCTGAATGAATGTGTACCACATGTGTGCAGTGCTCACAAAGGCTATAACAGGGAATTGTTTCTCCTAGAATTATAGTTGTAGACAGTTGTGTGCTGCCATGTAGGTGCTGGGAGTCTTCTGTAAGAGCAACAACTGCTCTTAATCACTGAGCCAGGTCTCCAGCCCCTTACATTTTGGCAGTTCTTGTCTTTCAAGAACTGACTTAATTAATCTAACTGAAGGTAGAATATTCATCATATCTTCATGCCCTTTTTCTTTTAAAAATAATGTTTTATATGTGCTTGCAAACATGGTATGCAGCACTTGTAGATATCAGAGCAACTTAATGAAAGTCCATTCTTTCTTTCCACACATGTGGGTTCTGAGGATCAAACTCACTCACCTTGCTTTTGCAAGTGCCTTTACTCTGCGCCTTCTCAGCAGCTCTCACGACCCTTTGCTTTCTTCCAGGGTCTCTAGCAGTATATCTTTTCTAGAATCCTGGAGTTAATCTGTTAATTTTCCTGGCATCTATCATTCTTTCCAAAGAGCCAGTTTTTGGTTTTGATCTTTCTGTTATTTTGTTTTGAATTTTATCACTTTTTCATTGTGTGCTTTCTTCTGCTAGCTTGGGTTTCACTTAGCCTCCCACCCCAGTTTCTTAAAGTAGAAGCTTTATTGGTGCTTAAGACCATCACAGTGAATAAATGCAGTGACTATAATTCTTTTGAAGTACTGATTTAGTGGATTCCACACATGGTGCTACTTCATTTTCACTCAATTTAAAGTACTTTCTGTTTTGAGACATCCTTAAAACCAAAATTGTTTGCAAGTCTGTAGTTTGATTTGAAGTTCTTAGAATTTTGCCTGTTATTTGTTTCTACTTTATTCAGCAAACATACTTTTTTTTGGATTTTTTGAGACAGGGTTTCTCTGTGTATCCTTGGCTGTCCTGGACTCACTTTGTAGACCAGGCTGGCCTTGAACTCACAGAGATCCGCCTGACTCTGCCTCCTGAGTGCTGGGATTAAAGGCATGTGCTACCTCGCCCGGCTACATACTTTTTATTATTTCAGCTTTTTAGTTTTTAGGGCCCAAGATCTAGTCTGTCTTGAGGAGTGTTCAGTACTTACCAGAGAAGAATTTCATGCTATTTTAGGATACAGTGCTTAGTCAATTAGTTAGACGTTTGTTGGTAGTCAGCTTTATAGTCATTAATTTCTAGTAATTTTGTGTATTTCCCAGGGTAATATCTAGTTTTTCAACCCTAATTGAAGATTTCTCCTTTCACTGCTATGCATTTGCTTCATATACTTTAAGAAGTGATATAGTTAGTGATTCTTTGGTTATGAACTATCGTCCTTTAGCAGTTTTGATTGCTCCTATGTATATTCATTAAACTGATGTAAAAATACCTGGTTTTGGACTAGGAAATTTATAAGCTTCCCAAATAACACTATGTAAAAGATGGCACATTTTGTTAGTTTTTTTTGTTTGTTTTGTTATATTTGATAAAAACTCCTTTGTTTTAAAAGTCTGCATATTATTGTCATGATAGCACACAGAATATGGTTTAGGGCTGGAGAGATGGCTCAGCAGTTAAGAGCACTAGGTGCTCTTCCAGAGGATCCAGGTGCAAATGCCAGCACCCACATGGCAGTTTGGAACTGTCTGTAATGGCTGGGTGTGGTGGTGTACCCCTTTAATCCCAGCACTGGAGGCAGAAGCAGGTAGATCTCTCTCTGAGTTCAAGGCCAGCCTGGTCTACAGAGTGGGTTCCAGGATAGCCAGGAGAAACTCACCTGAATTAATTCTGCATTTTGGAACAATATGTAGAACAATATGTAGAATCATAAGAGCAAAAGATACAAAAATATAAAAAGACCAGCCTGGTCCCCAGTGTTGGAATTAAAGGCACGTGCCACCATACCCAGCTTGATTAACTGCACTATTAAAAGATTTTGTCTCTACTGTGCATCTTACTTTAGTAAAATTAATATATAGTAGAATGCTAATTTTATAATATTGTTAAAACATGTAAATCACAAAAGAAACAAAAACACTCAGGGAGGATTGCATTTCAATAATTTTATTGAAAGGTATTTCTTCAAAACATAATGGTAGTTGGTAGTTTACTTCTGTCCATTCAAATTCAACATTGTCTTCAAATTGAAGCAAATCAGCCTTTAGGAAGAACTGAAATGCTATCCACCAAACATAGTTTACAAAGGTAAGGATAAATATACCAGTTCTTTGGTTTATTTTTCAGCTTCTCAATGGATAATCCATTACATGTCAGAATTGTTACAACCACTCTGGGTGGACTCAGGCTGCACAGGGCACTGAGGAGCTGCCTACAATTTAACAGTGTAGAGCTTACATTCAAGGTCAACATAGAGAATCTGAACATAACCATGGTGGCCTTATAATTATGGAGGTGCCCCCTTCCTTTAAGACACAGTACAGGAAGGTTTGAAAATACATTCTTTTAAAACAAAATTCTACATGAGAAGCAGTGGCAGTTTATAAAAACAGCCTGGTAAAAACTTGTGGAGTGTTTTATCAAGACTGAACTAAGTTTAGTGCAATAAATACATTTTCAGAGTAATAATTCATCCAATTATTAATACAGTAGAAACAAATTTTCTCAAATGGGACTAGATTCAGGCAGCAATTCTGCAGAATTGTTCTTTTGTTATGGATACAAACTATTCTATAGAAGAAATATTAAAAGTATCAATAAACTTTTAAAACTTGTGAGATCTGCTTTATATAAAACACCCACAAGTTTAAATGTAACTCTCGTAGCAATTAAAAAAAATTCCACCTCTAAATTAGCTATTACTTGGTTATGGGTGCCAAGAAACCATTTACTGCTTAAATACCTCTTATAATACCTTAAAAGTGCATTTGTGAAATGTTGGTTTTGATGTAAAACTCAAATTTTAAATTGAGAGTTAAACTAAGTAGTTTACCATTTTCAGTACCACCTAAGTATATATTGATCCAATCTAGGAAGTTAGACCAATGTTAAAATGAAGGTTCACAGTTTTATTTCACATTTATGTCTTTGGCTTTGATTTGAATGCTTCGTGGGTGAATTCAAATCTAAGCATAGCTCTACCAAGCATAGAATCAGGCGTTTTCTCAGCTCTGAGACCCTTCTGCTAACGTGGTAAGGTGCTGGGGTTTCTTAGCTTAAACCCTGTCCCATAGGTCAGAGTGCAGAGAAAGACTTCAGCAAGTTTTTGTTGTTGCTGTTGCCATCCTACTGCTTTTGCAAGCAACACAACTTAACAGAAACCTGCCTACACACTGCGAGCTGCTAAATGAGAACTGGCGATATCTAAGATGCCCGATCATGTGTTTACTGCAGGGGAGTGAGGCATGTGCATGTCAGCAGAACTTGCCAAAGAGTTTGTTCGCTCCTTCATCATGAGGGTCCTAGGGAATAGTAAGGCTGTCAGGCTTGGGGCAAGCACCCTTACCTTCTGAACCATCTTCCTAGCAACATTTGCTTGTTTTTTTTTTTTTTTTTTTGGTTTGGTTGTTGTCCTATTTTTTCTTTTTTTCTTGGAGTGTTTTTGAGACAGAGTCTCTCATTATGTAGCTCTCTGGCTGTCCTGGAACTCACAGATCCACCTGCCTCTACCTCCCTAGTGCTGGGATTAAAGGCGTGGGCCACCACACCCAACAACATTTACTTTTAATCATAAAAAGATTTTTTTTTTTGCTGTGATTAAGAAATTTAAATGGCAAAAATGTATATGTATCAGGGACCAAGTTTATATTTTTATGCATATAATTACTTTGTATTAGTCTGAATGCTAGAGGTAAAATACTAATTATAGAACTAAGACATTCCAAGAGTTTCCAGAACCTAAGGTGGAGACTGCCCTATATTACATTCGAATTTGATATATAGGTCACATTTTTTTGTCATTCTGCTTGGGTTTCTGTAACTTTAAATAGGCTACAGTGAAGTGACATGTAATTAAAAACTGCCATTTCAGTAACTACTTTTAAAATTCAGGTTTGGAGGATTTTCTTTCCTTAGTCAATCCTTTGAGGAAAGTGTTACCATGTATCTAGAGGTATGATAAGTCCTTTCTCTTTGGACGGCTGTGCTTGTACACAGTGAATGCCTTCCAGTTTTCGCTCACCTAGATCGAGAAAGTCATTCTCCCTTTACTATTTTAGTCCTATGTTGTTTATATTGAAGATGGTATTTCAGTTCTTCAATTGGAGCAGAAAATAATCACACTGGAAGAATTTCTATATACAGAGAATAACAACCCGATTTACCAACTAACAAATGCTTTCAGGAATTGTTGGGAGGTGAGTTATTCTATAATAACTGTGTTTCAGTTGCCGTGCAGTGCGTCCAGACACAATCCATTTTAACTTCTGAACATTTGGTTTGGAACACTTGTTTGATGAATATTCAGTTAAACACTTAGATACAAGCTCTTGCCAGAAGGTCAAATCTCGGCCATTTATCTGTACATAAATAAAAAATAAAAAATATATATTTATTCACTTATAATTGGATTTTAGCAATATAGTACAGGATAACTATACTACAACCAACACACCAAAAGGAACACAGACTTTGTTACCTGTTAGTGAGACACTTTGCCTTAGTGGAGCTGCCATGTAGGCCCCCAGTACATGAGGAGGCTCTTAGCCCTCATATGACTGCTGAACTGAGGGAGGGGACTGATATGTAGGGACACCCCACTCTGGAGAAGTAGGTTAGGAGGGAGAGGGGGTAGGGGGTAGGAGGGTAGAACCGGGAGGGGTGGAAAGAGGGTACTGTGATGGAGATGTAACTTGAAGTAAAAAATAAACATTAAAAAAAAAAAAAATATATATATATATAAGTTCCACTGTATTTATAGTAATAAATTTAATCCCATTAACATGTTTCTTCATCATCCAAAGAGAACGAGGGGAGAACCACTTAAGCTTCAAATCAATACATGGCATCTTATTTTACTTTAGGGGTACAGTGGATAAATTTCTTTTGTAGCTAGTTAATAGGATCAATGCTACAACCTTGGCATACCTTGGAATGTTTCTGAATACATTCTATTCCTTCTGTTAACTCTACATACTTCAGTGCTTGGATCTCCAAAGCAATGATAGACAATGCCAACACAGAAGGCTGAAAAAAGATAAATATAAAGTAAATGTCAACGGTAAAAACAGACCTCTGTAATTATGCTTAATCTTATAATTGTTTACCTTTGCCTTAGAAAATATGATCCTGCAGTGGCATGCCTTAAGTTGGGCTTCTAGTCTTTCAAAATTAAGATCGTTTCTCCTTTTAAAAGAAAATGGGATTGATTTTATGTAGACAGTATTATTTCTAGTTGGTAGTTTTAGAAATGTTTTAAAGTCAGTTTTTACAATGAAACTCATATACACTTATAGAAAATTATTTGAAGAAAAAGAATTTTTTTCTATTTGTGACAAGAACTTCTTAAGCAGGAGTTTCAAATGACTGGTAAAAACCAATGAATAGTAGTATACCACAAACACCACAATTTTATTTCAATATAATTTCGGCATCTTTTGAACATATTTTTATAATTTGTGTTAGATGCTTATTTTCCTAGGTTCTATAAAGTAGAAATGTCCTGTAGTCTTAAAGAGCTAACAGCTGTCTTTTCACTTCAGTTAGGCAACAAAGTCCCAGGGACTACAGGTACCATACACTTATTTTGATCAGAATTCTATGAAAATACTGACTTAATGCAACAGCCAGACAGTATCCTTTTGATTTCCCACCTTTTTTGTTGTTCAAAAGAAAGTTCACATACCTTTCAAATGGCAAGTTCTCTTGAATGAGTGAGTAATAGAGTTGCAGAAACTGAAAGGCAGTAGTAGCTTTGACTTTCCAACACACTTTCTCCAACACAATCTTTTCCATTCTCATCAGGTCTGAAGCTGTGAACCTATACTGACTTATTCTGATCAAATCAGTTGCCAGGGGGACGTTCCTTTCCTCTTCTATTGATTTCACAGCCAAATAAAAGCAGCTCAGTCCGACACACCCAAGATGCTTCGCCTGAACCTACAAACAGCAGCAGTGAACAGAACACAGAGAACCTACGACTGAGCCATCTTTACGAAAGTATATCTGGAACAAATATCTCAGCTACAACAGATTTAACATCTACTTATAAAGGAGCCTGTCCTATAGGGAGTATAGCTCCAGTTTTAACAGTTAAGCTTTAAGAGCTATACAAATATTTTACCAGTTATCATAAATAATGATCCTCCTTCAGACGATGCTTCCTTTTCTGTTGCATGCAAACTGCAGCTATAAATGCCAAATGGCTAAAGGAATTAGAATTGTTATATGCGAATAGTGATTAAGAAATATATCCTAATTCTTAACCATAACCTTCATTCTGACCTTAACAAATATCTTTAAATCTATCACTGATCCTGATGGCCTGAATTTGATCCCCAGCACCCACCTGGTGGCCAGAGAGAACCAACTCCTGCAGTGGTCCTTACCTCCACACATGATGTAGCATGACTGTCTATACACATGCAAACATATGTAAAACAGTTTTTAAGAAAGTTTTCTAATTTAATCTTTCAAAAAATTTTTTATCTTTGAAATGGTCTCACTGTGTAGACCCGGCTGGCCTTGAACTCACTCCAAGTGCTGGGATTAAAGGCTTGAGCCATTACGCCAGGCCCTTAATTTTTTTTTACATTATTACTCTGTATGTGTAAGGGAGAGAAGGATATGATGGTTATATGTTTACCATAGTGCATGTGTGAAGGTCAGAGGACAACTTCTGGGAGTTGGCTCTCTCTTTTCACTATATGTTCCAGGGATAGAACTCAGATTTGACTGAGGGTTATGCAGCAAGTACTTTTTTTTTTTTTTTTTAAACATTTATTTCTTCAAGCTATATCTCAATCACAGTCCCTCCCTCCTGGTCCTATCCTCTTCCCCCTCACCCTCCTATCTGCTTTTTTTTTTTTTTTTGCAGCAAGTACTCTTATGTGTTGAATCATTATGCAGGCTCAAGATAAGGTTTTTAAATACAGCCAGTTTTCTTACTGGAATACTACAATTAATTGCTTGATGTTAGATTATTTTCTGCTTCAGTATATAACGAATAAGTGATGTATTACTACTCTTGATTATGAGAAGGAAGATTATCACAACATCTGAAAATGTTTCTTGAATACCAGCCCTAAACTAGCAATTTGATGGCTTTTTCTCTTTCTTATTAATTTTAATGTATATATGTGTGAATGCTTGCTACATTTGTGCAGGTGCCGGAGGAGGCCAGGAGAGGGCATCAGATCTCAACTGCCTACCTGGGTGCTTGGAACTGAACTTAGATCCTCTGGTAGAACAGCAGGAACTTCTAACCAGGGACCCATTTCTCCAGCTTTATACAATCTTATCTCTTAAACACACTCCGGGGAAAATTAAGAAATGGGCTATTGTAGCTTAAACATACCTTCATTTTAGACAAGAATCTGTCCAGTAAATTCACAGCTAGGGAAAATGTCTCTGTGTCGAAGCCAAAGAACTGAGTTAGACTGAGCAGATCTTTTACTTCAAAGTCCCTGAGTCGTGCAGTCATCCGGAGGCCATTATCATGTGCAGACTCAATGAGTTTCAAGCCACAGACCTTTGGCTGACATCTAGACTCCTGTTCCAGCAGGGTGTTCAGCTGGTGCAGCAGTCCCTGGGAGTCAGTTGTCAGTACCTCTATCATCTATAAATAGAGCAAACCCAGAAAAGACAGTAAGAACCCCTTCCTGCCTGTCCATCTTTGCATTGTGCCAACAAGTGCTTTATAGTGCAAGATCCCCCTCCCACCATTAAGTAAGTCTACGACACTGCAAAGGGCTGTCGGTTAATTTTTAACTTCTTGGTCAGTCACATTCCTAAATTGCGAGTTTGTACAGAACATGAACTATGGCTTAAAAAAGAACCTCAACTCTTCCAGCTTCAGTAAAGATTTATTCATTACCGGTACATGCCACAAACAGATCGCTGCCACACAAGACATACCCAAACCAAAGTCAAATAACAGCACATATTCTGCCACACATATCCACCAAGTTAACCTTAGATCCTTACCTGTGAAGCAGAAATAAGATTATTGCCTAAGCTCATAGATTGTGTGGCTTAAATGGAGTCACGCTTAGCACATAGATAACTGCTTAATTATCGCTAGATAATGAGCTTATTTCTACATCTTCGAAAGGAGGGTAACAACATCTGTTTCCTGGAATGGATGTGAATAACACGATATGACTCAGTGTGGCGGGGTGCTTAGCACAAGGTGCTCCTAACAGTCTAACGCCATTTAAAAACCAAAAGAAAAGTTAGGTGAAGCTGGGAATTGCATTGGTGTAAGTATACATTGCACAGCCAAGTCCCGGATCCAGACGACTGTCCCTCTCTTGTCGATGTAAAGATACAAGAGCTGAGAGTCGTCTTGGTGAGGAACCAGTAACTCAGTTCGGGAGTGCAGGTTGGGACTGGGAGGGATGACACAGGAACACGGCTCCGACTAGCCCGGGCTTGCGTTCCGGAGCGCGCGGCCCCCGCGGTCCACCCCATAGTCCCCGCTCACCTTGACCGCCACGGCCTCTTCGCGGTGACCACCCTCCCCGGGTCTGCTCTCAGCTCGCCTCACGTCCCCGGTCCGAGAGGCCGACGAGGGAAACGGACTCGCGGGCGGGCAAGAGAGCAGAGGCCCGGGGAGGGGCCGGCGTTCCTGGTGGAGGGCCTCTCAGCGCCGTGACTAGAAGCCGCGTTCCTCGGGAGTCAGCACGCAGCGAAGAGGCTGCGCCCGGCCGCGGGGAGATAGGCCGAGTACGGGGCTTGCCCACAGGCGCGCATTCTCGCCACTGATTGGTGTGGTCCTTTTGATGGATGGCCTCCTAGGAAGCTCGGCCAATCAGCGCACAGTTTCCATTGTCCGGACTCCAAATCTCCGCCCCCTTGAAGCCACGCCCAGATCTCTCAGCCACTCTCATTGGAGCATTTCCCGAACCGTCCTTTCATTAGCATAAACTGCGGAACTGAACTCTCAGTGCCAAGACTTGCCCGGGCAGGTCTGGCTGGCTGCTAATAGCCACATTGGCCTGGTTAGCGTTCCAGAATGTACTGGGAGGGCTTTTTGTTTTTTCCTTTTGTTGATCTCTGCAGTTTAGCTGTTGTGTAGTGATTCAGCCCCCTCTTTCTAAAAACACGATGAGTTAAAAAAAAAAAAGGCATGCTTTCATTCTCTTTTCAGATAAAAAGGTGGTAGATTTCTCTATAGTGTGGTTTATTACATTCCAGAGGGTTCTCTTTGAGTTTTGGAAATCAATTTATCTTATTTTGTTTTTTGTGAAGCATAAACTGTTACAGTGAAGTTGAACTGTGTAGTTTCTTGGTCCTCTACTTATTTTCCGAATTTGTTTTCTAAACAAATTTAAGTTACAAGCTAGGTGGATCAAGCTTGTACCACCCTCATACCATTAGCAGTGAGTGGTTTCAAATGAAATGTATTTGGCAGATAGCAGCAAGAGCTGTTACGTGGAAACAACTTCCATTATGTGGAAAATCCAACTAGAGTGAGTGGGATCTCAGGCTTCAGAGTAGGGTGTGAAGGAATATTACTCTCTTTATTCTTGTGAACTTAATCTCTATTAGCCTCTTCTCTACTAGGTTAACAGAAAATAGTTATCCCGAACTCTTGCTGGACTCCTTTCCACAGGGTTATGAGATGGGAGTGTCCTCAGCTCTTAAGATGGTTTTCAGGGTTTCTTCCAGTCTAGTGGGTCTCATGAAAATAAGAAAGATCCAAGAGAGCTGGCCACTCCAAAAGGTCATGGACCACTCCAAAAGGTCATGAACTAGTTAAAAGTTTTGTTTTGTTTTGTTTCAGATGGGGTCTCTGCAGAGTCTATCTGTCCTGAAACTCCTTATGTTGGTAGATCAGGCTAGCCTTGAGCTCAGAGCTCAGAGATCCACCTGTCTCTGACTCCCTAAATGCTGGGATTAAAGATGCACCATCACACCTGGCTTTTTCATTTTAATATTTTAAAAAATTTTATTATTTTTTAAAATTACGTCTATGTGTGTGTGGGCATGTGCACATGAGTGTGGTTGCTTCCGGAGACCAGAGATATTGGATCTGGAGTTTTAGGTAGTTAGTTGTGAGTTGCTCAGTATGGGTACTGGGAACCAAATTCATTTGGAATCCTGGTTCTGTAAGTGATCTGTGGTGGCTTGAATAAAAATGTCCCTGGTGGGTCCATAAGAAGTAGCACTATTAGGAGGTGTGGCCTTGTTGGAGTGGGTGTGGCTTTGTTACAGAAAGTACTTACTTTCTGGCTTTGAGGTCTCTCTCTGGAAGCTCAAAACCTAATGGCTCACTTGCTCTCCCTGCTGTCTGTGGATTCAGATGTAGACCTCTCGTATGCAGTATGCAGTATGAACTAGACCTCTGAAACTGTAAGCAATTAAGTGTTTTTCTTTATAAGAGTTGCTGTGGTCACGGTGTCTCTTCACAGCAATAAAAACCGGAACTAAGACATGCTCTAACCAGTGAGCCATCTCTCCAGTCCTTTTCTTTCATTTGGTTTCCATTTTGATTTCTCAAAAATAAGCAGTAAAAGTGTCTTAATCTTAGATAACTGGGAGGGTTAAATAATGGAAAGTATGTGGTAAATGGTAGCCTGTATTATTAACTTACATTTATTTTTAAGTGCCTTGTGTAAATAGTTCTGTTTATTCTTTTGTCTTCTCAACCTAGAGTATTAGAATTGCTTAACAATAATAAGAATTTTTAAATTACATTTGTTACTTTCTACATCTTATATTTAAAATTTCTATTGAGAACTGTTGGCAGTATATTATCATATGTTAAAAAATGTTTTCTCACAGGATCCTGTTTTTTCGTCTTATTGAACTCTCAATTCTTTACATGAAAATTATTTCACTGACATTGAAGAAATATAAATCAAGTATAATAGACATTCTTTGCTTATTTTTCCTTCTTTCCTATTTCAAATAAAAATATTTATTTAATTTTATTTGTTTATTTATTTATTGGTTTTTCCAGACAGGGTTTCTCTGTATAACAGCTCTGGCGGTCTTGTACCTCTCTTTGCAGACCAGGCTGGCCTCAAACTCACAGAGATCTGCCTGCTTCTGCCTCCAAAGTTCTGGGATTAAAGATGTGTGCCACCACACTTGGCTTTTCATTTTTAATTATGTATATACTTGTGTCTGTGTGTGGGTTTGTACAATGCCCTAGGAGGTGGAGAGAGTGTGTTGGATGCCCTGTAGCTGGAGTTATAGGTGATTATGAGTCACCCAACATGGGTGCCCTTAACTTAGGACCCGTCTTTCCAGCCCCAATTGTAATTTTTAAATATTAATATTTTGTCTTTGACAATTTCATATACATATAGTATGTGATCAGATTCACCTTCCACTACCTCTCTTCTTGTCACACTCTTGCTGCCCCTTTGTAGCCAGGCATGACTTCCAGTGGTGACACTGGGTTGTATTAGGTTGAGTTGTTGGCCGAGGAGGTCCCATGGAGATTCTTAAACAACCCAGGCTGATGCTCAGACAGAAGGTCACTCTTTGAAAACTGACATTGGGTCTCCACTGCTGAAGACAATATCCACATGGCTTATTGAACGTACAGAGGTCGAGCTGATAACTTCATGCCTACATTCTAGTCTCTTTTGTTGTGGGAAGGTACTTTGCAGGCTACAGAAGTGTCCTTAAACAATAGGAATTATAAAAAGTAGGTCTGACAGTGATGGTTCATTTGATAGATAGTGTTGTCATCTTGACAAAAATCTAGAATTGCCTGGGAGATGGATCTCTGGGCTTGCATGCAGGGTATTATCTTGATTGAGTTAACTGAAGTGTGAAGACCCAGTCACTGTGGGCAGCACCATTCCCTGGCTTCCATTTTGGGCTGTGCAAGCAAAGAGACAGAGCTGAGCCTCAGAAGGCATGCATTGCTCCCTGCTTCTTAGCTGTGAATGCCATGTGACCATCTGCTCCAAGTTCCTGCTTCCTTGTCTTCCCTGCCATGGTGGTGTACCTTGATCTTTGAGCCAAAACTAATACTTTTCCCATGAAGTTGCCTTTGTCAGGGTATTTTTATAACAGCAACATCAATAACAATGAAAGAGAAAAGAACAAAAAAAAAAACAAAAACAAAAACAAAAAGAGGGAGAGAAAAGAAAAGTAGCCAAGACAGGATGCCAAATGCTGCTCTGATTCATACAGAAATCTCTAATTGCTTCTGTTTTCTTCCATTCTAGAAGAGGTCTTCCTTCCTTCTGCACACACGGTATGCAAATACCTTATTCTTTATTCAGTCCCCCTTATAAAATACCCAGAGCTTCCCAGTATTAGCTTTTCCATGTCTGATGAAGGCCAAGGAAGTTGGGGTGAAGAAGAGCTCAGCTGAGTCCCCTTCCCTCTGCTTCCTGGCTCACGCAGTCTCCTTTACAGCCCTAGCTTTCCTCTAGTGAATCTGTTCTGTTTTATTCATTAACAGACAACTGGCTGGCATGGGCTTCCTTAATATTTTGCTTGACTCTAGCTTTCTTATCCCTTTGCATTATAATCAAATAAGAGACCTGGTAGGTCATAACCTTTGTTCCCTAAGTTGATAGTAAATTGGTGAGGACTTTTTGGAGTTAGGGTACCACTTTGCCTATTACCTTAGTGTTGTCTCTCCCTCTTCTTTCTCATCTCTGATTTTGGTTGTTGTTGTTTGTTTGTTTTGCCTTTGCTGCTTTTCTGTCCCTACACCCCAATTTCCTAATACTCAGAAAACCCCAAGATTGTTGCCTTTCACAGGAACTGGAGTTACAGACAGTTGTGAACTGTGGGTGCTGGGACTTGAACCCGGGTCCTGTGGCAGAGCAGTTGGTGCTCTTAACCTCTGAGCCATCTCCTGCCCTCTTGACATTATTTAAACAAGTCCTGCTTATCTTTGAAAAGCAAATTATCTTTCATTACATGGCTACTATCTGGCTCTTGCCTTATCCCTTAACCCTGCAGAGTGGTTCATATTAGTATCTTGTTTTTACATTTTATTTTCATGACAGAATCAAATATTGTGTTCATTTTCTCCTTGAAACATTTTTTCCCCTGAACTCCAAAAGCTGATTCCTTTCTGAGATTCCTCCCTCTTGATTTATTTTAAGTCTTCTCATATTTTCCTTTAGAATAATGTGTGTAACTAGGCATAGCATTTACCAGTGGTCTGTTTCCTTGATGTTAAAAAATATATTTATTTTTTTCTTTGAGAATTTCAGACATGTATGTATTTTCAGCACTGCTTTTTGCTGCTTTCTTTCCTTTCTTTTTAAAATTGGAATCCCTATGTAACCCAGGCTGGTCTCAAACTCACAGTAATTCCCAATTGCCTTAGTTTCCCTTGTACTAGGATCATGGGCATAGTCACTACACCCAGCTGACTGGTTTCATTTTAGAGATACATAGCAATGTGAAATGTTACACTACTTTAAGGTTTTCTCTTTTGTACTCACTCACTGACCACTGGTATTCTGGGGGAGATGGTACCCCATCAGTCCCAGCAGAGACTGACAGCTGCAGGAAGGCAAGGCCTCACAACCACAGCTTGAAGCAGTGAAAGGCAACAATTCTGGGACTTGTTGAGTACCATGTATGCAAATGGTGTGCAGACATACATATAGGCCAAGCTTCTATCACATAAGATAAATATGAAAATAATTTTACTTGGGCAGATACTAAAAAAAGACCACTTATTGCTTTATAAATGTTGTTTCTTATAACTATTTTATATTTATAACTCCATTTGGTTTGTTTGTTTTTGTGTTTGTTTGTCTTTTTGACCTAGAGTTTCTCTGTGTAACAGCCCTGGCTGTCCTGGACTTCATTTGTAGACCAGGCTGGCCTCTATATTTATAGTCTCAGTTTTCAAATTATTCAAAGTACTCTTTATGACTTTTGAAACATTTTTAGTTGGGATGGAAGAGATGGTAACATCAGTTAAGAATATGTACTTATGTACTGTTCTTTCAGAGGATCCAAGTTTGGAATCTAGCACCGTGTCAGGTAGCTCACAATTTCCTGTAACTCTATTCTAATTTCATGGTATCCCTCTTCTGGGCACTATGGGCACCTGGGACCTGCACTTACTTGTGCACATATCCACCCTCTCCCTCCTCCTGCCCCTGCCCCACCACCAATAAGTGTACACATAATTAAATATAAAAAGATATGGATCTGGCTTGTGATGCAATGCACAGGGTCCTGACGGATTGCAAGAAAGTGATGACGAAGAACGTTCTTTCTTTGCCCCATCTACTTCGAGAATGAAGACCATTCTCAGCAATCAGACTGTCGACATTCCAGAAAATGTCAACATCGCTCTGAAGGGACGCACAGTCATTGTGAAGGGCCCCAGGGGAACTCTGCAGAGGGACTTCAGTCACATCAACGTAGAGCTGGGTCTCTTTGGAAAGAAAAAGAAAAGACTCTGAGTTGACAAATGGCGAGGTTACAGAAAGTAACTGGTCACTGTGAGAACCCTCTGCAGTCATGGTCCAAACATGATCAAAGGCGTTACGCTGGCCTTCCGTTAGAAAATGAAGTCCACGCATGCTCACTTCCCCATCAACGTCGTTATTCAGGAGAATGGGTCTTTGGTTGAAATCCGAAATTTCTTGAGTGAAAAAATACATCCACAGGGTTCAGATGAGGACAGGTGTTTCTTGTTCTGTCTCTCAAGCCGAGAAGGATGAATTAATCCTCGAAGAAAATGATATTGAACTTGTTTCAAATTCAGCGGCTCTGATTCAGCAAGCCACAACAGTTAACAACAAGGATATCAGAAAGTTTTTGTATGGAATCTATGTGTCTGAGAAGGGAACAGTACAGTAGGCTGATGAGTAAGACCTAAGTTATCCAGCTCCACAAACAAAATCCTGAATTACAAGTACGATTTGGAGTGTCTTTGGGGACAATAAAAGACTTATATTGAAAAAAAAAATCCTAAAGCCTCATTTGAAGAAGCAACCCTTATGTATTTTTAGTAGGAGATGAAAACTAGCTCATCCCTTATGGAAAAAAGTATGGAGAGTCCTCAAAAAATTAAAACTAAACTATTGCATAATATTATAGCCAAAGTAAATGAAATGAGTGTGCTGAAGACACATTTGCATGTCCATGTTCATTGCAGTATTATGGTGGAATCTCTCTCCAATTTAAGTGTCCACCAGAGGATGAGTAGAGAAAGAAACATGGTACACATGTTTCTTTACACACACACAAACACACACACACACACACACACACACACACACACACACACACACACTATCCATCTATGAAAGGTTTAAATCCTATGATTTGTAACAACATGGATAGAAATGGAGGTCATTATGCTAAGTGACATAAACCAGGCACAGAAAAATGAGGGTGGCTATTTCATTCACATGGGAACTGTAAAAATGTTAATCTCCCAGAATGTGAGAGTAGAATGGCAGTTTAAACAGGCTCGGGAGGACTGCCCTTATATGGGAAAGTGAATGATGATACTCTAAGGGTTAATTGTATCTTCTAATTTTGGTAATATTTAAAGCGTGCAAGGTTCATTCATGTATATCTTTCTATCCAAAATTCCGAGAATACCGGGCACATTCTTTAGGGCTTACATGTGTATTCATTTGCTGGGACTGCTGTAACTAAATCAAAATCCTTTAGACCAGACGGCTTAAACAGAGGTTTATTTCTGGAGGCTAAAAGGTTGAGATACAGAATTTAGTATGCGTGGTTTTCCCGCACTCTCTCTTTAGCTAACAGATGTCTTCATGTGGTCTCTGTCCACCCTCCTCCCTTTCTTCCTCCTCCTCTTTCTTCTTTTAAAGATCAGTTTATTTTTTTGTTTATTCGTGCCTTGCCTTGCCTGTAGGACTATGTACCATGTGCATGCAATGCCTGCAAAGACCAGAAGAGAGTCAGGTCCCCTGGAAACCAGAGTTACAGTGTATGTTAACCCTTCTTCTGAGTGGTGGGAGTCAAACCTGGGTCTTTTAGAAGAGCAGAAAGTGCTTCTTAACTACTGAGTCATCTCTCCAGCCTCCCCTTCTTTTTGAGGTAGGGTTTTATATAGTTCAAAGTTGCCTTCAATTAGCTATAGAGCTAAGAATGACCTTTAACTACCAATCCTCTGGTCTCCACTGGGTTGGCTTTACAGGTCTGTACCAGGTGCCTGGTTTATGTGGGCTTGGAATCACACATGCATGCCAGAAAATCACTTGACCAACTGAGCTATATGCTATCTTTTCTTCTTATATAGACATCATTCCTATTAGATTAAGACTTGCAGTCATAACTAACTTTATATGCTTAAAGACCCTGCTCTCAAATTCCTTCATGTTAGATAATGAGACTTTAGCACACACATTTTGAAACCCACAATTCTGATCATAACAGATTGAAATTCGAATTTGGTGGGGAGAAGACAATTAGACTAGAGAAGTGAAATGATTTGTTCAGGGTCACTTGGCTCATGAATTACAAGTTAGGATTAACACTAAAAAATTTTTCAGAGTCCTATTAACACTCAAAAATTTTCACAGTCCTATTTCTTCCCATTACATGATTAACAACCCTCCTGGATTTGCTTCCTCCATGACTTGTGTTCATGAAATAATTTCAACTTCACAGACAAAGAAATGTCATTTATCCACATAGGAAATCTACATTCAAAATCGTGACTTGGTCATGTATTTTTCTATTCAACTAAGCCTACTCTCTGAGTTGTCACTACTTTGAGATGCCATTCCACAGTAAAATATTAAGGATTAGTTGATTCAAATGCTCCGTATCACACAGTTCCTTAACACAAAGCGTGTAAAGAAGGAATAATCCTCATTTTGTAATTCCTGGTGAAGGCTATGATAAGAGCCTCTTTGAGATCAGGTTGTTGCTGCTGTTCTAAACTTCTGTTCAAATAGGGAAATTCATAAGGAGATCTTGTGTGTTTCAAAACAAATACAGTATGCACTTCAGAGTCTTTGGTCTGCCTCTCACCGTGACCTTACAGTTCATGAGGAGCAGACGGCAGTGATTCCTGCTTCACACAAGGCACAGTAACGTCGTATTTTTCCTTTTGTCACTGAAAGTTTGGATTCTGTGATCAACATCTCCCAAACTCTCACACACTCTGGCTCCTGGCTACCACATTCTACTATTCTAGGAATCTAACACACAGCATGATGACTATATTAAGTTATATAAAGAAAATGAAGTTTATGTAACTCTACATGACTACACAAAAAATTGTCTGCCCCCCCCCATTAACACATTTTCTTGTATCAAGTGATAGAACTTGATATTTCAACTTAAAACATTTCTTTAATCAGGTATTTGTATTGAATACATGGTGTCTTTCACTCTTAACCTTGATTCATTGAATAAATGAAAAGATGTTTAGTACAGGCTTCTCTCTGATTCTCTGTACATTTGTAGTTTTTTTTAATTACAAAAGGATTTTGCTTTTATTTCTATATGTATGTGAAGGTGTGTTGTTATGTGCATGTGCCCATGGAGACCAGAGGAGGGCCTCAGATTCCCTGTAACTGGAGTTAGAGGCAGCTGTGTGTTACTTGATGTGGGTATGGGGACTTTGGGTTCTCTGCAAGAACAGTAAATGTTCTTAACCAGGAAGCCTTCTCTGAAGACTGATTCACACCGTGCATCTTAAAAAAGAAGGCATTTACATAGCCCGTATTACTTTAGTCATTTTTCTCCCAAGAAAGGGTAATCTATAGAAAGATATATACACATGTACCAGGAGGAGTGGTGGAAGCCTATAATTCTATTAATGGAGGCTGAGGCAGGACGATTGCAAGAATGAGTCTAACATGGACTGCATAGATAGCCTGGGCACCATTTTATCTTTAAACCCAACCCAATGCCAGTCAAAAACTAAAAGTTGTAGGGGCAACCCACTCCGGAGGAGTAGGATAGGTGGGAGAAGGGGGAGAGGGTGGGGTGGTGGGACTGGGAGGGGTGGAGAGAGGGGACTGTGATGGAGATGTAACTTGAAGTAATCCATAAACAAAAAAAAAAAGAAAGAAAAAAGAACTAAAAGCAACAACAAAAAAAAAGATAGAAAAAGAAAAAAGTTGGAGGATACCCAGTGTATAGTTGCTGGTATTCTGCTCTCTTGAGACTGAGTTCAAAACTGAAAAGAATTTAATGGGTCTATGGATATGTGTGTCTTTCTGACTTTGCTTTTCCTCACTTGAATGTGCTTTCTATATATGATCATATATATATATATATATATATATATATATATATCTCCTCTCAATAATCATACAGATCTTTAGATTTTCAAATCATCTTTTAAAAAGAGTTCAATTGACATAGTATTTAATTCACTTATTTAACTGTCCAATTTGGTGGATTTTAGTACAATAATCAGAATTTGGGAACTCTCAGCATTGGCTTGATTTGGAGTTTCTCTCACCAGTCAAAGAAAACCAATATCCACGAGCTGCTTGCTCTATTACCCCCTCCAAGACCCACAGATGGAGCCTATCAACAATCTACGTTGTATCTGTGTATATTTTTTGTGTGTTCTGACTTGAGTATAAATGGGATCATATAATGTGAAGTCCTTTGTTATTGGATTGTATCCCTTAGCATCATAATGTTTGCAGAGTTCTTTCATGTTGTAGTATGTACCAGTATTTTATTCTCTTAAAATACTGTTCACAGTGTACTACATCCTGTTTATCCACTTGCTAGTTATATTTATTTCTCTACTTTTAATTATTAGTAGCACTACCTTTACACACACGTTTTTGTATACATGTACATTTAAAATCTCTTTTATTTCTGTGGATGTATGTGCCTGCATGTATGTATATACATTACATGAGTGTACTGCCCAGGAATGCCAAAACAGGATAATGAGCCCCTTGGATCTAGAGTCACAGGCGATTATGGGCCATCTGACATGGGAGCTGGGAACAAAACTTGGTCCTCTGCCAAAGCAGTATGTACTCTTAACCACTGAGCTATCGATCCAGCCCCCATTTTATTCACTCTGATACTATTATAAATAAACTATTTTCTTAATTTCCTTTTAGATTTTTTTGTTGTTAGTATATTGATATGCAATTGATCTTTATATATTTTTTTCAATCTTGCAACTCTGATGGATTTATTATATTGGTTTTGGGGGGTTCTTTTTATGTATATGAGTATTTTTAAAAATCATTTTATTGTTTTTTTTATTTTGTGAATTTCACATCATGCACCCTGTTCTCACTCATCTCTCACATCTCCTTAGACTGGACCTCCACCTTTGCAATCTCTCCCAACAGAAAAAAAAATCACTGTGGAAGCTGTAGTGTGTCTCGGTGTGTCCCACAATATTTCCTTTTGTCTACACTTTTTTGCTTGCAAATGTTTATTATAATGACTCCTTGGTCTGGTATGAGGCCTCTGGCTTCTGCTATTTTATCAATATTGGAACCTCACTGGGACTTCTCTCAGATATCCTGTTGTTGCCCTGTGTCATGGAGATCCTGTAGTTTTGAGTCTGTGGAACTGGCCTCTTGATGCACTCTAGCAGTTTATCCATGGAGTGTACATTGGGGTGGGCCTGCTCAAAGCCCTGGTTCTGGGCCTGCAATCCCTACATCCAGGGCCAGTTCTACTGTGCTACCCAGGTAAGATGCAGGGCCTTCTCTCTTGAGTGCAGCAGCAGGTGAGGGGCTGGGACAGCTCTCCTTCTTTCATGACCCCATCAGGGGCAGCTCTCCCACCTGCTACCTATGGTAAGGGCAAAAGAGAGTGGAGGCGATCTCTCCCTTACCAACACCACTGAAATTCTCCCATACTCACACCCTCTGGTGTAGGGAGATAGATTAATATAAATTAGATTTAGTAAATATCTAGGTTTCTGATACAGTCTCTTAATCCGGGGCATGAAGATCAACTTTGCTGTGAACAATTAACTTATCAGTTTAAGGATGAAGTCACGTGAAATGAGGGGAGTCTCTATGGACTGAAAAAAAAAAGGTCGAAGCCAGGTGAAACAAATAAAGACTTTGTGACCTGGCATTGTTTTCAGCTGCTAAATGGGCAGAGCCCAAATTAAGTTGAAGCAGGTGGAACAAGGAGAGCTCCTATTTAAGGACAAATGCATGGAGCCAAAGGGCCCCCAATACTAGAGAGCTCTGATGCTAGCGAGTCCTGATGGAGAAAGTGCTGGTGGACTGATGGCTGGATTTCCCTGAGGCAGAAAGAAGCTGGTGAGCAGAGAAAGCCTCAGCAAGTCAGCAAAAGGCCAAGGACTAAACCCTGTGGCTCAGCTTTTGCCTAGAGGGGTTTGACCTGCCTGAACAGTGGCCTGAATGGAACTGTGACCAGCTTTAAAGACTGAGGCAGAGTGGCAGAGTTGCTGATACGAAGGAAGTAAGTTGGCTTACAGATGGCTGAGGTCTCCCAGAGAGAAGAAAGCCTCAAACATTATTTAAGGTGAAGCCACCATAGCCAATTTACCCTGACGGATCTACCTCTGAGATATTCCAGAAGAAAGATTGCTAAGTGCATTAAAGGGTCTACCCCAGAGACTGTGTTCCTGATGACTGAGGATCTTCCCCAGAGACTGTATCCTTCTAAAAGGTTATGAAAATAGTTGTAATAATTATCAATAGGTTTAGTGGTTAGGTCTTAGGGGTTGAAGGCATAGGGGTTGTAGGAATTTATAGGAATAGTAGTTAAGTAAGTGTATTTGTTATAAGTGAATATAGTTAGTAATAAATAAGTGGTTAATAATTAAAAAGTGGGTTTCACTCTGGTCCAGCTCATTCTCAACCCCCACAGCCAGAGCCAGCTGTACTGTGCTGTTCAGACAAGGTGCAGGGCCAGATCTCCAGGCCACCCTGGTGGTGAGGTCTAAAGTGAAAGAAGGAGATCTTTGTCTTGCCAACACCACCTAAAAGCAGACAAAAGGCAGGGCTGGCTCTCCCATACTCACACTCTTGGAGCAGCTCATCCACAACCCCCCATATCCAGGGTCAGCTGTACTGTGCTGGCCAGTCAAGGTGCAGGGCCTGCTCTCCTGAGTACTGCAGCATGTGAGGGGCAGGGACAGGTCTCCTGCTCTTGTGACCACATTGGGACCAAAATTCCTGTCCACTACTGGTGGTGAGAGCAAAAAGGAGAGGACTGGATCTCTCCCTAGCCAACACCACCACAAAGTAGACAAAAGGCAGGGTTTCTTCTCCCACGCTCATTCCCTCAGGGATGGATCACTCTCAACCCCCACATCTAGGACAACATAGGATTCTTCCAGTCTCTGCCTTGCTTCCTGTCATGGGAGCCCATCTGGTGCTTGCCTGGTGCTGGACTGGTGGTTGTCACTGGCTAGCTCCCTCTTCTGGCCCCCTGGCACCAAACTGGTGATGGTCTCAGGCTTGCTTTTTTCAGGAAATGTTAGGCTACTATTCATTCAGCTCTTCATAGGTCAGAACATGGAATATAGACTTGGCCTTTCTCCTCTCTGCCACCTGCACATCTGACACAGCAGGCAAATCTGCAATGCCTCTAGGGGTAGTTACTATACTGATTTTTTTCTTCTGTGAAATCATCAGGATATTCTTCATACAGTTTTCTTATCTGCAAATGCACTTTTTTGTTGTTGTTCTTTACATTTAGAAGTCTGTGTGTTTTGGGATTCTCCAGAGAAATAGTGGTCACAGCAACTACAAAGTCCTGCAGTTCACTGTCTTCAGGCTAGAGAAGGAAAAAAGCAGGTAGTGACTCGATCTGTATCTTAAGGTCTGAGAACTGGGTAACCAGGGATTGTCTGATGTACGACTGGAGTCCAGAGCCAGTAACAAGGAGCTTTTAAGTTCAATGGCAAGAGATCAATGTCCTAAGACTCATAAAGGGTTTGCCAGTCCCTCTTTCTTCTTTCTCCCACCCCCTCTGTCTGTCTCCTCTCTCCCTCTCTTCTTTCCTTTTAAACCTTTTGAAAAGTTTGAAATTATGTGTATGTGTGAATGTCTGTACTTATGTGAGTACAGGTGCCTGCAGAGTGCATCAGATGGATATCCTGGAGCTGGAGTTACATGCACTTGTTCATGTTGCCTAAAATGGGTGCTGGAACTTCAGGTCCTTTCAAAGAGCAGCAAGTGCTCTTCACTGCTGAGCTATCTCTTCAGTCCCCTTATATTTCAGATGCCTTTGTTTCAACTTTATTAACTTCAGAGTTTTTATTCTCTCATGCATTTGAAATATGTGTATATTTGGGGAGAGAAGTGGACATTTGGGGAGAAAAATTTGGTCAAGGGAAGGTGATGGGGGTATAAATATGAGCAAAGTATAATGCGTGAGTAGGACAAAGAAATCCATTATTCTGAACATTTCCTAAAAATTATTACTAAAAATGAGCAAAAGGTGAATTTGGAAATATTAATGTGTCAAGGAAGACTGAGGAAATTGTCTTAAAAGCCATGCAGGAGTCTACAGAGAATGATCATGCTGCAGTCGAGCATCGACACTATTGGCAGTGACATTCATGCTGGGCTTGAACTAAGGGCTGAGTGATTGGCATTTGAATTTCCGTCATTAAATATACACCTATTCAGAAAGTATTGCATGACTGCGGCGGGAATTGGAGGAGGAGAAAGAGACTTTCAATGTCATTCCCAACATTCTAGAAACAGACACATTTTTATGTTTTTATGCAAACCCCAGTCTGGTTATTTGCACTAAAAATCTCAAGTTTACTGGACAGGAGCATTAAATGAATATTGGGTTGTGTGATATAATTACAATTCTGGCTTGAGAAATGAAGCTTTGTGTGGTTCTTCAGAATATTGCTCTGTTTTCATCTCCTTTTTATTCTCATGAATTGTAAGTTAAAGGTAAGCAAATCCCAACATTGTCAGTTAAACAGACTATTTCTTTTTCTTTCTTTCTTTTTTTTTTAAATGCTTATTTATTAATTCAAGTTACATCTCCATCACTGCCCCCTCCCACCACTCCTCCTGGTCCCACTTCCCACCCTCTACCCCCTCTTCCACCCATCCCACTCCTCCATTGTGGGGTGCCTCCACATATCAACTCTCCTCGGTTCATCACACACATGAGGGCTAAGAATTTCCTCTTATGCTGGGGGCCTATGTGGCACTTCCACTAGAGTAAAGTGTCCCACTAACAGGTAACAGAGGTCATGTTCCTGTTCCTTTGGGTATGTTGATTGTAGGATAGTTATCCTGTACTACATGGCTAAAATCCAGTTATAAGTGAATAGATGCTATGTTCCTCTTTCTGGTTCTGTGTTAGCTCACTCAGGATGAGCTTTTCTAGTTCCATCCATTTGGTTGCAAATTGCATGATTTTGTTGTTTTTGATGGCTGAGTAGTATTCCATTGTGTAAATGTACCACAGTTTTTTATCCATTCTTCCGTTGAGGGACATCTGGGTTGTTTCCAGTTTCTAGCTATTACAAATAAAGCTGCTATGAACATACTTGAAGAGATGTCTTTGTGTAAACAGACTATTTCAGTAATTCTCTTTTGTTATTTTCCTGGACAGCAGATTGATCTCTTTGTTTTTTTATTTCTCTTTGTGTGGTGGAGGTGTATGTGTACACATGTGTGCAAGTATGCTTACCTGTGTGTTCACATGTGAAGACCAGAAGTCAATATTGGATGTCTTTCTCTACCACTCTCTGCCTCACTAAAAAAAATTTCCGCCGGGCTTGGTGGCGCACTCCTTAATCCCAGCACTCAGGAGGCAGAGGCAGGCAGATCTCTGTGAGTTAGAGGCCAGCCTGGTCTATAAAGCGAGTCCAGGACAGCCAGGGCTGTTACACAGAGAAACCCTGTCTCAAAAAACCAAAAAAAAAATTTTCCTTTCAATTTTTTAGATTACAATAAAATGACATAATTTTCCCTTCCTTTCACCTCTCCAAATCCTCCCATATATCCCTCCTTGCTCTTTTTTTTCCAAATTCATGTCCTCTTTTTTATGTAATTGCTGTTACATGCATATATACATGTATGTATGTACATATATACTCCTAAATATAGCTTGCTCAGTCTGTATGCAAGTTATTAGGTCTGACCACTTGGCATTACATAACCAGTTTGTATGCATTTCTGTGGAAAAGGCTATTTCTTCTACTCTCAGCATTCCTTAGGTGCCTACAGTTGTTTTTGTAGGACTGAAGCGTCTTTAGCATTCCTGGTTCACTTTGGCACGTCTGTTCGTGCTGGTTCTTGTTCAGGGCATGTTTGGGAAGTCATGTTGGTGAGACTTTATGGGTGTAGTTTCTAACATTACTAGAGCACAGTTTCTCAGAAAATTCCCTGATCCTGTGGCTCTTAAAATCTTTCTACTCCCTAGCTGGGCATGGTAACACATGCCTTTAGGCCTAGCACTCTAGAGGCAGAGACAGGAGGATCACTGTGAGTTCAACTCCAGTCTGGACTACATAGCAAGTTCCAGGACAGGGAAGACTACATAGAGTGGCCCTGCCTCAACCATCCCTACAAAAAAAGCCAAAACCCCAAACAAACAAGTCCAATCAACCAACCAAAACCCAAAAGTCTCTCCACCTCCTCTTTCTCAGTGTCCACTGAGCTTTAGGTCTGGGAGTTGTGTAGATGTATCCATATTGAGACTGGGCTCCAAAACTCTGCATTTTGATTGGCTGTAGTTTTCTGTAGTAGTCTCAGTCTGTTGCAAAGAGACAAGACTTAAGAAATTATGTGCTAGCAAGAGCACAATGAATGAAGAGCAGGACTGTCCAGAGTTGGAGTGGATGTGAAAAAGGACTAAATGATAATGGATCTTAAAATGCATGTTTACACTAGGTCCTGAGGCCTGTGAAGTGATAACATTGGTATCAAAGTTGGGTCATAGAGCATCACCATTGTATCACCCAGGACACACTAGAATCTCACCCTTCATAAAACATAGCCTTGCAGGCCAGTGTTCTGAGCCTTAGAAAACTTTCCAGAATATTTTGATGTACATAAGAGTTTGAGAGGGATTGCTTTAAGGTCATGTCTCCTTAAGTATAGAATAAAACAGGATGCAAAGTGAAATACGATATAAATGAAATAAAATCAAAATGCATATCTCCATGGAATGACTGTGGGGTATAGATTTTTGCTAAACAACATCGCGAATTAACCAGAGGACTTTCACCATTGCATCTGGCTGACAGCAGGATTTGACAGAGTAATGACTGAGACTATTCCTAGATAGACCCTGGATGGAAGGTAGGTATATGACTGAAGAGAACTTGAGGAAGCTGCTTACTTTTGGCAGTAGCTTTGTTGTAGTATTGAAGGAAGTTGAAACGTTGCTGCCAGTCGAGACTTGTATTGAGTGTTTTGTTTGGTTTTGATTTTCAATTACAAAAACTTTTGGAAGGTTCTATAGGACCACTAGATGGCAGCATAGTTCCACTTCCTGAGAAATTAGCACTATCTGAATTTAGGGGAAAAATAAGCCTAACAGTTTGAAAAGAAGGCTAGCTCATACCTTTCTACCAAGCATATTATGGCATTTTGTTTTTGAAACATCAAAGCTTAAAGTTTTTGTTCAATGAGAAGAAGAAAGTCAGAGCTTTAATTAAACCCACAGAGGTGCAGATTCAAGCCAGAGAAGGGAATTGACCACCGGCAAGCATTTATATAAGTTGTCTCATCTAGTCCTTCAATGTCACCCTGAAATAGGCATTATCACTTCTCATTCTTTGCTGAGAGACACCAAGATCCAGGCTTAGTAATGAGTTCACAACCACTCACCTGGATGCCAAACCTGAGTCTGGAGCTCGTGTTTGCTTAACCTGCCCACACACTGTACACACTAAATCCTCATATGCACTGGTTTCAAAAGGTTTATTAGCATCCTAGAAAATTATATGTTTGTTGGTTTATTTAATTAATTAGTTTGTTTATTTTTTGAGGCAGGGTTTCTCTGTGTAACTGTACTGTCTGTCCTGGAACTTGCTTTGTTGAACAGACTGGCTTCAGACTCATAGAGATCCACCTGCCTCTGCCTCCCAAGTAGTAGAATTAAAGGCATGTGCCAAAACACCGGCTAAATTATAGCTGTCTTTAAATACAAGTTTTTAAAGACAGAAGTCACACATAAGACTTCAAGATAACACTTCTCTACATTTCAACATAATATATTCTGTTAACTTTGTTTCTAGGTTTAGAATTAATATCATTGATTGGTATTGGTTATTATTGATTGGTAAGCTTAGAACTAAAATTTCTTGCTCTGAGTGCTGTGATTCAAACTTCTTTTGTCTAAACTGCATAGAGATTTATATATGATTTTCTTACAGCATGCATCACTTTCTATCTTGTACAAAAATTATTTTTGCATTAAATGTTTTTTTCCACATAAATTTGGAATCATGGGATTTGTTCATGGGTTAACTCCTCATATTCTTGTCTTCTATTGCCTTTATTGAGTTTTACCCAAAGCATTTAATTTATTATGGAAACAAAGCATTCTCTTCCTTCTGTTCTCACATTTCTTTCTTTCTTTCTTTCTTTTTTTTTTTTTAGATTTATTTTATTTATTTTATGCATATGTGTGCTCTATCTGCATGTACACCTGCATTCCAGAAGAGGGCACCAGATCACATTGTGGATGGTTGTGAGCCACCATGTGGTTGCTGGGAATTGAACTCAGGACCTTTAGAAGAGCACTAGGCAGTGCTCTTAACCGCTGAGCCATCTCTCCAGCCCCTCTTTCTTTTTTCAAAATAGGGTTTCTCACTGTAATAGCTTTGGCTGTCCTGGATTCACTTTGTTGCAGGCTGGCTTCGAACTCACAGAGATCCACCTGCCTCTGCCTCCTGAGTGCTGAGATGAAAGATGTACACCACCATGCCCAGGTGTTCTCATTTTTCTTAATTGCAAGTATTTAATTGTACTGTCTAATTATATGTATATGTAATTCTATAAGTCAGCTGAAGGTAGCAGAAGAGTGTGGGCACGCTTGAAAGTCATAAGGTGTCTTAGTCAGTGTTGTTACTGCTGTGATGGAACACTGTGACCAAACTATAAGTTGGGGACAGATGGATTTATTCAGCTTACACTTCCACAGCACTGTTTGTCATTGAAGGAAGTCAGGATGGGAGCTCAAACAGGCCAGTAACCTGCAGGCAGGAGCTGATGCAGAGGCCATGGAGGGGTGCTGCTTACTGGCTTGCTTGCTCCCCATGCCTTGTTTAGCCTTCTTTCTTACAGAACCCAGAACCACTAGCCCAGGGATAGCACCACCCACAATGGAGTGGGCCGTCCCCCATTGATCACTAATTGAGAAAATGCCTTACAGCTAGATCTCATGATGGCATTTCCTCAACTAAGGCTCCTTCCTCTCTGACAACTCTAGCTTGTGTCAAGTTTGCACACAAAACCAGCCAGTTCACCTTGGAACCTCTGGAATTCAAAATGCCCTGTTTACTTGGTTTTCTATTTCTCAGAGAAGATAGACTTCTGAATTATGCAGTGAGTGTGGTGAGAAAATTTGTGCAGGCTCTGGACTGTGTGAGTCTAATTGGTAAATGAAGCCACAGGGTGTATGCCATGGATCATGGAAGCTGGTCTCGTGCGCAAAACAATATTTGGAAGCTTTTATTTGCCTGATGTAATTGTCATCTCTGTGGCTTACTGCTTCCCTCTGCTAACATAGGCCTAGTCCTGAAAGCTTATAGCCTCTGTAAATCTAATCTAGGCCTTGAATGTTTTTGGCCTCTGAACTTACTACTGAATAAACTCACCCTTTCTAGTTATTTCTGAACTCTGGCTGTTTTGTTCAACTCAGCTGTTCTGGATCAAACTCCTCTCCAAGATGACTGATTCAAACTGGTTTCTCTCAGTTTCTGACTGAGTTTCTTGCTTGACCTCAAACTAAGTCTAGAACTCTGTTCTAATCTTCTGGCTCCTTCTCATTCTTTTGTTCATTCTGTCTTCACCTGTGTCTAGCCTGTTCTCTTTCTGCAATCTGTTTCTTTCTCCTGGTAAAACTGCCTTCTCTTTCTCTCCTTCCATGCTGTTCTCTCCTAAGTCACTTCTCTTTCCTCTCTGTTTTCCTGAGAGTTGGGGAAATCCTATGCTGTCAAATCTTTCTCTGATTTGTCACTTTATCTGTCTCTCAATTAGATATCACTTTCAAAAATTGGTACTTCCTTCTACAAACTAACTTTACCTCCCTTGTTTGCTACTAAAGGTGTGTGCGGTATGTCTTTATTTCAATCAGAGTAGCTATGTTGTTTCTGGATTAAAATCCCTCTATACACCTTAAATTTGTACCTGGACAGGAGCATCAATTGCTTGTCCTGTGCCAGTCTCTGAAGTACTCCAAAGTGCTTGCACAATATAGATTTTTTTCAACTTTTTTTGTTTTTGTTTTTTCAAGACAAGGTTTCTCTGTGTATACCTGGACTCACTTTGTAGACCAGGCTAGCCTTGAACTCACAGAGATCCACCTGCCTCTGCCTCCCGAGTACTGGGATTAAAGGCATGTGCCACCACACCTGGCTTTTTTCAACTTTTATTAGTAAAAAGTTACTGGCTTTTTACCATCTAGAATATACAATCTCTAGTAAAGATTTTGAGACAATAGTAAATAACTTTAATTTCTGTGATCATAGTGCTTAATGAAATACAATGTTCAGAGTTGGAAGGCATTGCTCTGTGGTAGATGATTAATAACCACTTACATGACCATCAAGTGGCAAACTATGCAGTTGCCTTGAACGGAGCCCTGCTTTTCAGCTGGTTTTGTGACCTCAGAGTGCACTTTGTAGATTTGGATAAAAAGTTATGAAAGAAGTTTGATTTGTCATCAAAACTATGGCTCTGAAATATTTTTTTTCACTAGTATCCCCTGGCTAGGAAGATTGATATGTTATAATCATGTTATTTTACTGTGATGGTTGGTGTCAGTTGTTAACTTTTTTTTTTTGAGACAAGGTATTCCTATTTAGCCTGACTAGCCTGGAAGTTGCTATGTAGACCAGGCTGGCCCAAAACTCACAGAGGTCTGTCTCCTTCTGCTTTCAGGGTGCTGGATTAAAAGTGTCTTCTTGTTAGTATAATTAGAATAGTAAGAATACATAAGAAACTATATAAAGTGCTTCATACATTTCCTAAGTATACACTAGATACTTAATAGATGTGAATTTCTGTTGCTAATCGCAGCAGTAGTTCTGTCATTGTGGCTGTGATTCTGGACAAACTACTAAATTACTTGCCTTATGTGAAGCTCAGTTTATCTCAACTGACAAATGGAAAAAAAATTACCTCCTGCATCATGAGGATCTGGAGGTAATTAATGGAGTAACAATGGATGTCACATAGCTTGGCATAGAAAATTTAAAAAAAAAGTTAGCTCTATTGTTTAAATATATCTATTGAAAGATACTTTGAAATTGGTAATGTTTGATCTTTGATAATGTTCATAGTGTAGTGCCTGATGCATAACTCAATGTGTGTTTGATGAGATAATGTGGCAATGAGTGAATACAAATATTAGGATCATAAATGTCTGTAAATAGTTGAGGTAACATACATTTTCTTTTAAAAGGTCATTCTGGTAGTGTGTGTTGGGAGAGAGACAGAAACAGAGTCAGAGAGGTAGAGAGAAAGAGTGAGAAAGACACACATGGGGTATCTATCTATCTATCTATCTATCTATCTATCTATCTATCATCTATTTATCTATTACCTATCTGTCTATCTAGAATTATTGCACAAATTAACCTCACAGAATTCTGATGAAACTTTTAGTGCTTCCCTTTTGCTATGGTTTAAACATATCCCTTCCAAAATTCAGATGTTGAAACTTAATGGTCAATTTAACAGAAATAAGAGGTGGAACCACCGAGAAATGGTTAGGTTACCGGTGCTTCGTGAATGGCTTGAAGCAAGTTAGGCTCCTTTGCCTTCCCACCTTCCACCATGTGATGAAACAATTAGAAAGTTCTACCTTGGGAGCAGAGAGCAGCCTTCACTAGATAGCTACACCTGCCTGAGCCCTGGTCTGAAAACTCCCAGCTGATAGAACTGAAAGAAAATACAATTTTACTATTCATAAATCACCTTGCCTCAGGCGATTGTTACTGTAGTGCCAAAAGACTTAAGGTGCCAGTTTGTACGTTTCAGGAAGGAATGGAGGTTTTCACAAGTGGATATCAGTTTCCCTGACAAATCACCCAGCTTAAGCAGGGCTATTCAATTATTCAAGTAGAATAAATAATAGAAGGTTCATCAGAGAGATTCTTTCTTTTCTGCCCTGATCCACAGCTTCTTGATCCTATTCTCACCCTAGCTTGTCCCTTGACTTTCCTTCTACGTCTTTTATTTTTTCAAAAATTATGGAAAAGAAACACACTGTCAATCAATATTTACTTTGAAGATAAAAAACTGTATCTTTCTGAAGGTGTATCTTTTATGATGATGTGGTGGACACAAGGGTGTCTGAGTGACTCTCAGCACAACTGGAATGCTTTTATCTATGTTCCCTGTGAACTGAATTGTTCTGAGCAATTGGCAGTGAGAAATAATCAAGCTCAGTTATTGGAAATTCAAGTTGTAGAGGGTTTGTTGCCATATTGCCTCATACAGAAAAAAAAAATCCACCATCATCAAGCGTTTTCCCTTTACTAGAAAATAATCAGATAAATGAAAGTATTCAAAAGTAGTTAAGTAGGTGAGCTTTGGGCCAAGATTGCATGGCTTTGCTTCCAATTGCACTGTTTCTCAGAAATGAAACTTTATTAGCTTATTTTTCTGATCTCCAGTTCTCTCATCTACAGAATAGAGATAATATTTGTCACATAATGTTGCTGTTGGAATTAAATGAAGTGTGTTAAGTGCTTGGCACTGTGTTGGCATATTTTAAATGCTTAATAAATATTAATTTTCATCATTGTTATTCAGCCAATTGATTGTCAGATAGGTGTAGCCATTGATGAAGTCACTTTTGGAAGGGAAAATGTTAGAGGATATGTTCCACCCCCAGGTTGCTATTTTGCAAATTTTAATATTAATGCAACCAATTCATGAGATGAACTTCAGAAAAATTGATAGCTGAAGAGGAAAATTACCTAATCACCAATGTGCTTTAAAGAGTTTGATTCAAATTACACCAAATGCTAATACCAAATTGTTAGGGTTATTTAATCTCAATTGCACTCAGCACACTTATAAAAACTACAATTGACTAGAAACCCAGTGTATATGTGAGACTATGTTTCCTACGTAAACAATTTCTTTGAAATGAATTATAACAGTGTTTGCAAAGAGTTTTAGTATATAAGAGGTTTCCAAATGGTTGGACACACATACCCACACTCACACATCTCACACACACACACACACACACACACACACACACACACACACACACACATACACGTTAAGCACAAAAAATTTTTAATATAACCATTATCTATTACCAAGCGAACATATACATTCATTTAGTTAAGGCAGAAGAATTACCACTTATGGGTCACACTCTATATAAAACTATCATGAATAAAAATATTTGAGTATTTACTATCAGAGAGATTCAAAAATCAGGAATTTTCAAAATATCTAATTTCTCATGTTCTCTGAAATAATTCAAGAGTCTATTCATTTATCTGTCCCATGAATATTACTTATCTACCGGATATTTTCAAAATAATCTACCATCAGTCTTAAAATAGCTCAAAAGAGAATATTTATTTTATTTTAGTTTGTATTTTCAGCATAGTCAGATAGCAGCTTTATGGTACAGCATTCTATTTAAATTAGGTAGTCCTGAATATACTTTTGTGTGGATTGATTAGATTAGGATGATTTATTGTCAGGTGCTAATGGCAGAGAGAGTTTGGCTTAAGATCTTTGAAAAGACTCATGTTAAAGATGTGATAAGAATACGTACAGGCAGTTCTTAAAAGAAGAAACGCAAATGGCCAAGATGCATTTTAAAAATGCTCAAGATCCCTAATCACCTAGGAAGTGCAAACTAAAGCCACCTCATCTCAGTCGGAATGGCTATCATTAAGAAATCTGACAACAAATTTTAGGAGAAAATGTGAGGGAAGACGAAACCTTATTCACTGCTAGTGGGAGTGCAAATTAGTACATCCATTATGGAAATCAGTATGAGGAGTCATCACAAACTAAAAATAGCACTGCCATATGGCCTATCTATTTCACTCCTGGGCATATACCCAAGGGAATCCATATCCTACCACAGAGACACTAACACTTTTATTGTTGCTATATTCATGATAGCAAGAAAAAGGAAACAGCATAGATGCCCATCAATAGATGAAGGAATAATGAAAATGTGTACATATGCACAATGAAATATAATTCAACTGTGAAAAAATGAAATCATGAAAATTTTAGGAAATTTTAGTTCTCAACTGTATTTGTTTCTTCTTGCTGGGATTTTCATGAAGGAAATAGAAAGTAAGAATAGCTACAACACAATTAAAGATCATTTGTTGATCTACTTTCCTCAATTACCGTGGTAATCCCTTCATATAATTTAAATCTTTAATCTTAATGGAGTATGTTATGTTACAAATATCTCACCCCCAATTTGAAGGTGAACTAGCTGAAGACTACTTCAGGACCCAAACGTTCTAACCCTACTAAATAATAGGTCTGGATTATGAAGCATGATTTCTGTTCCATTGATTATTTCTACAGAGATCTTACTGCAGGCAAATCTCCTCTTCTGCACACCTTCTTTCTGGAAGAACCAATCTAAATTGAATACTTGCATAGGATGATGGCTAAGGAAGTTGTGACATCTCTTTTAGACTTTTAGTTTATTTGTAATTATGTGGCTATGTATGTTTCTGTGTGTGTGTATGTGGGTGTGAATGAGGTGCCCACAGAGGGCCAAAGAGGGTGTAAGATTCCTCGGAGCTGGAGCTATGGTGGCTGTGAGCCACCCACTATAAGTGCTGGGAACCAAACCCAAGTCCTCTCCAAGAACAAGTGCTCTTCACCACTGAGCGATCTCTCCACCCCCCTGCCCAGCTCATTTTAACCAAACATTTTCCCTTTTTTCCCTTCCCTTGGCTGTCTATGCCTAAAGCCTGATTGATGAAAAGTTAGCAGTGCTGTAGTTAGCATATTAAATAGACTTTTATCTCTCCTGCCAATGTTGAAACAACTAATTATCAGCCCTGGTTGGGAGCAAGGAAAGTTGACCCCTGGTAGATCAACAGAACTCTTCAAAGAGGAAATGAAGAACAGGGTTCCCCTGTTCCCTCAGTTTCTAGTCATCTGATCTAATTGTCTTAGTCTTCACTGAATGCACAGCCTCAGAAATAATGATTACAGCACATCAGGGCTCATGAATATGCAGATTATTTCTGCTTTGAGACATTTCAGCTATCTAAATTAAAAATACAAAATTACAAATTGCAAAGAATCAGTAGGAACTTTTTATTTTAACATTTGGAAAATATCATTGGAAGTGAAATCTTCCTTCCAACATGAAACACATAATCACTGTGCCAGGAAAAATACTTTTCTAAATGATTGTTTTAAATACAAACCCCTAGAGATAAATTTAAAGATAGTCTATGGAAGCTTTAATTCATGTGATTTTTGGTTGTGAATTTCAGTTTCAGGGCTATCCACTTCAGGATTGAATCTAACACCAAGTTGTTCACAGGTTATTCCTTACATTCAACATCTATTCTCTGAAATTCAAAAATAAAGATATTGGTTTTGGTGCCTTTTCCTTCCTGAGGCACCTTCCTTTTCTCCAGAATCATCTGGAATGTTCTAAGTCTCATCTGAAGACCCTGATTCCTATTATTCTTGGCCCTATAGAGCCACTATCCATGCTTGAAAGAGTGCCTCTTTCCTACTACTTCATAGAAATGCCTCATTTGTTTCTGTCTTTATTCATCATCTTTGAAGGCCATCAGGATAGTAAGTATAAGTGCATGTGTTAATGTTTCACAACCTGTTAGGTTAGCATTGTCTTTTTCTAAGTTAAATGTGCTAGCCTCATTTTCAAAGCCCTGAGCAATGCCAGGCAGCTACTGCATGGACAGCATATACTTAATCATGTGGCAATGTAGCTAGATATAAGATGTGACTAACATGACCTGTTGCTTGAGATAACTAAATAACTAAAAGACATTATGGAGTTCAGTAATGCAGAGGAGAGATGCAAAGGCATAGCGGGTGGTTTTCCATCTCCTAGCAAGAATGGCTTATTCCAAATGACTCCTCACTGAATCACTAGGAAGTTTCCTCATCTATGTTCATAGCAGCCTTATTTGTAATAGCTAGAAAATGGAAACAACCCAGATATCCCTCAACTGAAGAGTGGATTTAAAAACTGTGGTACATCTACACAATGGAATACTACTCAGCCATCAGAAACAATGAAATCATGCAATTTGCAGTCAAATGGATGGAACTTGAGAAGCTCATCCTGAGTGAGCTAATCCAGACTCAGAAAGATGAACATGGCATCTATTCACTTATAGTCGGATTTTAGCTATGTAGTACAGGATATCTATACTACAATGAATGCACCAAAGGGAACATGGACATAGACTTTTTTTCCTGTCAATGAGACACTTTGCCCTAGTGGTGCTGCCTTGTAGGCCCCCAGTGTGTGAGGAGGCTCTTGGCCCTTATATGACTGCTGAACTGGGGTGGGAGACAGTTATGTAGGGACACTCCACTCCAGAGGAGTGGGATGGAAGGGATAAGGGGTTGAGGGTGGGAAAGCGGGACTGGGAGGGCCAGAAAGAGGACAATGCAATGGAGATGTAACCTGAAGTAATAAATAAATATCAAAAAAAAAGAGTGGCTTATTCTAGTGCTCCACTTCCATTCTGTAACCGCAGTCTCCCTTCTTCACAGGCCAGCTGAAGTAGCCCCTAACAATTAAAACAGGGCATTTGGGATAAATCACTTAATTTTCTTAAAACAGGGCAAGACACAGAACAATTTACATGAAGAGAGTTGCAGAATCAAAAGGAGAGGTCCAATCCCAAATTCCAAGGGCACACAGAAAGGCACAAGGAACCCTGAAGCACAGCGCCTATGCTGGCTGGCTTGTGAGATCTGGAATGAGAAAGAGAATGCCGGAACGGAAGACATTCTTTGAGGCTTTGCAGCTTTATTTCTGCTTATGCCATATGTATCACAGTCTACTTACATAGAACAGCTCGGCATTTGTCATTGGAAATGCGCATGCTGGCACACTTGTCATGTTCTTTGCATTCCTGAGTGGGCAGGCCTCTGCACTTGATGAAGAACCATCTTCTCTGATAACAAAGATAACAATGTCAAAAACAAAACTATGTGCTTCTTTAAAAAAAATAGGTTTATTTATTAATTCAACTTACAGCTCGATCACAGCCACCTCCCAGTCCCCCCCAGTCCCAGTCCCTCCCCCCTCCCCTCTATCCCCTCTCCCACCTATCCTACTCCTCCAGTGTGGGGGCCCCCATACATCAGCCCCCCTCAGTTCACCAGTCACAGGAGGGCTAAGTAGACATGGCTGCTCAACTTTGGTAAAATGTTTCACTAACAGGTAACAAAGTCCATGACTGAGATCACCCCATCCCTATTTTTTAAGGGATCTGTATGAGGACCAAGTTGCCTATCCTCTCTATTTGTATAGGAGGGTCTAGGTCAAGTCTAAGGTTTTTTTTTTCTTGTTATTTTTGTTAGTGTTTCAGTCACAGTAAGCCTCTAGGGGTCCCTAGGTTAGTTGGTTCTGTTGATCTTCATGTGTTAATCTTGACCCCTCCAGGTCTCTCTATTCCTCCTCCCTCTCTTACCTAATGTTTGACTGTGTGTCTCAGCATCTGTTTTGATCTACTGCTGGGTGGAATTTCTCATAAGATAGTTATGCTAGGTTCCTGTTCCTTTGGGTCTCCTATACTATGTGGCTAACATCCAGTTACAAGTGAATACATGTCATGTATATCTTTCCGGGTCTGGGTTAGCTCACTCAGGATGAGCTTTTGTAGTTCCATCTATTTGTTTGCAGATTTCATGATTTCCTTGTTTCTGATAGCTGAGTAGTATTCCAATGTGTAAATGTACCACAGTTTTGTTTTATTTTGTTTGGTTTTCATCCATTCTTCCTTTGAAGGGCATATGGATTGTTTCCAGCTTCTAGCTATTATGAATAAAGCTTCTATGAACATAGTTAAGCTGATATCCTTGTGGTTTGGTGAGAAATCTTTTGGATATATGCCCAGGAGGGGTATGGCTGGATCTTGAGGTAGAGCTGTTCCAAGTTTTCTAAGATATCACCAGACTGATTGCCATAGTGGTTGTACAAATTTGCACTCCCACTAGCATATTTCTTGAGAGATGCCATACCCCAACCCTTTTTGCTTTTATGTTTGCTTGTGCTTCTAAATGAGATTGCAATGACAACAATCTGAGGTTCCTCGGGCTGTCTTGGGACTAGTTGACAGCCACCTTCACTGGATTTTCCCTTCATGCTACCTTCTGGAGGAAAAAAAAATTAAGTTTCATGCCCAAATTCACCACTGAGCAGGTAGGGAGGACTCCTACTGTTCTACCAGTAAAGCTGCTTTTAAGAGAAACTGGTGGTCACTGAGGTCTTAGGAACATTGGATATATTTTCCCATTTTCTTGGCTAGGTGAAATGCTGAAGCAGTCACAGCAGAAATGATAGGAACCTTTAGGTAATCTCCTAGGCAGATGCAGCATCTTGATTGCTACCTGACAAGTGGACTCTCACAGAGGCCGGGATACCTTTGTCTTTCCAATGTTACCCTCACACTTATATCCTGTCCCGAGTGCAGCATTGAGGGGAAAAATTATGACAGACATTAGAAGTAGAGCCAAGCTATTTACTAAATGGGAATAGGCTACAAGAGGGAAGACCCAGACTTTGTCCCCATCTTTTGGCTTAATGGATCAGATAACTCCAGGAATTGAATCATCATGCCCAAAGGTGGTCTGAACTAATTCACTTGAGGTCATGTGTACTTCACAGTGAACAACCAAAGTTCACGGCTAACATTCTTATCTGGATAATTCTTAAGTTTTGTCAGGAGTGAATCTGGCTTTACCAAATAGAACATAGTTGAACTTTGGTTCTGTGTTACAAAGGCTATTTTCTCAATGATTTTATTTGGTCCGGAGAGAATAGACTAAACTTTTTGTGAGAGAAAATACAATAACAAAATATGCAAGTTTTTCTCATAGGTAATACTTCCTTCTTTCATTTCTGAAGTGTTTCTTGCCTAACATCATAGATTTCTACAGTTGCTGTAATGAAGTATTGCAAATTATACAATGTATATTTATCATAGTATACATATATATATATTATTCTGGAGGTTGGATATCAAAGATCAAGATGGTGGTAAGCTTGACCCTTGCTGTGGACGGGAGGGAGAATTAGTTCTATGGATCTCACTGCCTTCTGGGTGTCTGCTAGTAATCTTTTGATGTTTCTTCTCTGGAGAACCATCATATTACTCTCTTTCTTTATCTTCACATAATATTTTCTTTCTGTACATCACTCATATTTGGCCCCATGCTGATGTCCTCATTTTTACTTGACTTTCTTCACAAAGGACATACTTCCAGATAATGTCACATTCTGAGGTCTCTCAGTGTGTATGTGTGCAAGTATATGTATGTTTTATAATTTGAATGCTGGGCATGTTGGTACATGCCTGTAATTTAATTTTCGCACCTGGGAGGAAGATTCAGGAGAATGGTCAGTTCAAGGTCATGCTTGACTACCTAGCAAGTTTGAGGCTAGCTTGGGCTCTATGAGATCTTGCTTTAAAACAAATACAAACAACCCATTTTTAGGGTCCTTTCTGGCTCCATGGAGCTGCTATTAAAAAAAAAAAAACAAATGAACTAACAAACACAGAAAGTAAGGAACATGACTTCCACATTCGGATTCAGGTGGGGGAAGAAACTAATCACACTTGAATGAATTGCACGGCTCTCTGATATACACATCAACTCTGTAAATATAAGCCACAATCATGTAATCAAAATGCGATTGCCTTCAAAAAGACTCTGTTTGAATAAGAATTTTCCATTGTAACTTAAAATTGATCAATATCTATCTAGCGTTGTGTTGAAGCTGGGTAGTAATCCGTTTTCCTATTTGGGAAGTGGAACCGGATGGACAGCTGGCAGCAGAGTCTGCATGAAGAGTACATAATCCTACTTATATAACCCTCATGTTTGCAAAATCTGCACTGCAGTTTTGGGGAGGAAAATGAGATGTTTGGAAATAAAATCTGCTGTGCAGGAGTGGAAAATTTATCCTCTTTCCACATGGTTCTTGTCTACATCTTTTATTTGCATCCTTGGGCGTCACATGTCCTTGCTTGAGCATTCTGCCTTTGCTGCTCATGTTAGGCCTGCAGAAAGGGTAAGCTGCGCTGCCAGCGCTAATCTCCCACCATTACTCCAACCTTAGAGTTGTTTAACTCCTGGAAATCTGTGATTTCTTACATCAGCTTGTGCTTTGCTGAAGTGAGGTGAGGAAAGAAGGCATACTCCTGCAGCTCTTAAAAGCACCAGGGCTCACTGCTGAAACTACAGCTCTGCTGCAGACAAGGTCACTCAAAACATCCATGCAGTGGAGACTTTTTTTTTTTCCAATAAAAACAATATTTTTACTGCTCTTTTGTGTTAAAGAACTATTCCCTGATTTTTATAGGAGCTGTCATTCCTTCATTACAGGTTCAGCTGGGGATGCAGGTTGTAGGAATGTACATGTTGGGCCGTCAGTAAATCATATGGTTCTGTCAGCTTGTAACAATGACTGGACTGAACATATGTATGTAGTATGTGTATGTAAGCAGGTGGGTTAATCAGAAACATACCTTGAATTTTAAGTAGGAGTAAGAATGAGAGAAAAGTTTTAAATTTTATTTTATTGTTTATTTCTTTGTGTGTGTGTGTGTGTGTGTGTGTGTGAGTATATGCCATATACATCCAAGTGCCTCTAGAGGCCAGCAGAGGGAGTCAGTTTCCTTTGTTGATGGAGTTACAGGTGATTGTGAACCAATACTCTTATGAGTGCTGGGAACAGAACTCCTGGCCTCTGAAGGAGCTGCAAGTTGTACTAGCCACTAAGTCATCTCCCAGATCCTAGGAGAAGCTTTGTTTTCTGACTGGGATACTTTTTACCTTTGTCTCTCACCAAGATGTTCTGAGTAATAGGCAAGCCAGTTTTACCACAAGCAGGCCTGTCATTTCCATAATAACCACAATAATGGCTGTCACCCTGGGAACTGTCACTGTGGTGACAGGCACATTGCTAACTAAGAGCTTTAGACAATTAGTCCCAGGTGGGTAACCTTCCTTTGTGGGATAGTGTTTGAGTGATTTGCCCACAACTCAATAATAGTGAATCCATGAAGGAGGAGAGCGGCATTGCCCACTTTGCTCCTGAGAGGGAAATTTTGTTGATAAAAAGGAAGGAAAGTCCATGAGATTCTCCTATCGTACTTAATTGTAAATGTGTTCATAAGTTTTCTTTCATCCTAGCCTTTGGAATCTCATTTGCTATTTGCCATGGAATCAATCTGTGACTTCAAGATCCCCCCGTCTCATTTGCTTGCGTTGTACTATATCAACCCTTTTCTTGTCTTCATGGGTCATTTTCACAGGCTTGTTGGGCAATTCTAATTGTGAGATAGAAGAAAGCTAGTTTTTGCACAATAAACAATGGTCAATACCACTTTAGCCGAATATACTACTAATTTTGTATCAATATACAAAGGTATAAGGGCATATTCAATAATCTGCCCCTTCTTCTTGGACCTTCCTGTGCTATGTCTATGTCTCATTTTTCTCAAGCCTATGCACTCCTACATAGGAGAGGAAGAAGGATACAGAAAAGGAAAAGTAGGAAGTCCCTGGGGCTAACCTCCAAAACCCATTAAACAGGGCCATTTATCAGCTTGTAATCTCTTCCCCTAAATATCAGAGTTTTCAGTTATCCTTCAAATAACCAAAAAGAAGGGCGGAGAAACACCCTCCCCACCCTCTGGGCATGGGACGTCGCTCTCTTAAAGTGACTTCCTGCTGATTTGGGTCATAGTAAACCTGTTTGGGGCCCGAACCCAAGTGGAAAAAGTGGTTAAAAATGTTAGTACAATCCTTTTATATTCAGTCCTTCTGTTCTCAGCTGTTTAGATGACCTAAGGAGTTTGTAGGCAGAAGCTGATCTTGCAGGCTTCACTGAGGTTCCGGCTGGGGCATTGTGTAGAGCTGAATGGTCCCAGCGACATTGGATTGCTGAGGTGGTTGCAGGCCCCCGATGGAGACAGCTATTGAGGAAGTCTGCCAGGCTGAATCAACTGGGTCACTAGTCCTCCTTGGTGCCTGATTCTGCTCTCTGCTGAGGTTTCCTCTGTCCAGCCATCCCCGGGCTCCCCTAATGGACGCTTCGATTCTCCTGGAAAGATAAAAACAGAGCCCTGCCCCAATCCCAACCCTGGGACAATTACCCTCTTTTTTTTGGGGGGGGCGGGGGGCTAGGTAATACTTCTCCTGAAGCAAATTTGGCCTTCTGACAACACACAAAGCATTATCTTTCAATCCGAGTTAAAGAAGATATCATTCTGTCACCTTGGAGCTAAGAGTGTATTGGATTACATCGGTATTGATCTTTGTATATTGATACAAAATTAAGATTATAGTTGGCCACAATGGTATTGACCCTTGTATATGGACGTAATATTAAGATTGTATTGGGCTACATAGGCATTGATCTTTGTATATTGATACATAATTAAGAGTATATTTAACCACAATTGAATAGGTCTTTGTATATTGATACAAAATTAAAGGTAACGCTTCCTAATGGTATCATACCTAGAGATACTTAAAAATAAAATGTGAAGCTCTGGCCTCTTGATACCAACCATCTAAAACTGTTTAGGATAGTTAAGTAAAACAAACTCCTAGTCATGCAAACATGTCACTTTGTTAGCTACTATGACAGTCTATCACAGATATTCTCTAAACTACCCAGTAATCAAGTTGTTAAGAGACAAGCAACATTTGCTTATCTAAATACAAGAGATGGATAGGGCATCTTCAAAAACCCCAAGAGATCTGCAGAATATGGCATTCAAAGATGTTATCTTAAATTAAGATTTTCTTTTTTTTTTTGATATCGAGACATATCAGCTCCTGACAGCACCCCCTATTCTACTCCAAGTAGAAGATAAGCATCTTAGAACCTCCACTGTAAGATGGTTGAATTAGTGGCAAGCCTATCTCTTGGCATGAAAAAAACCCCTTGCTCCAACTGCAGACAGACTGCTGTCCAAAAAGGACAAAACTTGGTAGCAGGGAAGTCGACAGCCTAACTCTGCCAAGACAGGGTAGGTAAGTCCTTCATAATCCCTGATCTACAACAAATGTCTGTCAGAGAAACGGGGCCCAAAGGCTGAAAACTGATGCAGGAATGTATGGAGAGAAAATGGGAACTGTCCAGGCAGTCACTGGTATGTCATTTCTTAGTTTTGGAAGCTGCAGGCCCTGCACTTCCTATATAAGCAGATAGATTTATCCCTCTCAGGTCTCTGAGGTGGTTGAAGAATAGACAGCTAGAGTCTCATAGTTAAATTTTGAGTTGTTTAGGAATCAAGAGGGTGTTATAGATCTAAGAAGATACTCTTAAAAGTGTGTTGCAAGTTAATATGAATGTTGAGTCAGATATAGACCTTTAAACTCATGGAGATGGTTAGATAGTAGAATGTTAAAGTCAGGGGCCAAATATGTATAAACTGGACATTGGGAAGGTATACTGGGCCATTTAACTCTCATAAATGTGGCATATTTATATCTGTTGTTTTGTATAGTATTTACTGTTATAAGAGAAGGAACCATCTGTTGGACTGAAAGGGGAAACTTCTGGGGGGAAGAGGGTGCAAGGGCGGGATAGGAAGGGGGAATAGGGAAGGGTTTATGACTGAGATGTAACTTGAAGAAAAAAATAAAGTATTTAAAAAAAAATAAAAAAATAAAAAATAAAATAAAGTTCTCCATCTTAAAAAAAAAAAGAAGAAAGCTAGTTAACTCAGAAGATACCAACTTCATCTCCACTCTTTCACAGAACAAAAGCAAGCATTTCTATTCTGCAGGAAGAAAGCTGGAAGGATTCTCTGTGTTCATTGTTGAAAGAAATTGATTCTGCCTGAGAAAGCAAGGTGACTGCTGAAGCTGGTTCATGCAATGACTCAGCTTCAGCCTGGACTTAGGTAACTGGATTTTATTATCTTCACTTTCTTAGAAAACAGTTCAGATTCTAACAGTTTAGTGAGATGGTGGCAATATTTGGAAGTCTGTATAAAATTTCAGGTGGTATTGAGCATTAAAAAAAAAAAAATTACCAGTATGTCTTCTTTGCTATATCAGCCATCTGATATTAAAAGAAAAAAATATTCAATTTCCCTCTTTTACTGGGTAACCCTCTGAGTCTAAGCATCTCAAAACATACTAACAGTACCTACTAGTCTTTAACATTTTTCTAGCTATTTATCTTTTTTCGAAACTTAACAATCAAGTTTATTTTACAATGTGAGGCTAACAAAATAAGAGAATAGAAGAGTCTAAGGAGTTGGTGGGTGAAGAGACATTAAGTTATGCCAATTTAGTAGGAAAGTTGGGCCTAATTCCAGTCAGAAGGCTGTGTTTCTGTGTGGAATCACCATAACTAATCTCAACAATTCTCTGCTTTCAGGGACACATGGCAAAAGAAGTACCAAAGGAGGCTTTGACTGGCATGAGTCACTAAACCAAAAACTGATCTAGATTTCAGGTTTTTCATGCCCAAGGTAAAAGTCTTGGATTAGTGCCATTTCCTTCAACTTCAGTTATCTACGAACACTTCATTTTAAAAATCATATCCCATCACTGGAGTTATGATGCAATAATATAACATTATTACTAAACTATCAGTAAAGGCTTTGCTCATTCTGGCATTTGTCCTTTGTTGCTCCATCGTGCCTTTCTCTCAGCTCCAGATGGAAAACGAGCCTTCCTCTTATGAGCCATGTATGAACCAGTTGGTGACAACAACAGCAGAAAGATTCATTCAGTACTAATGGGGCTGGCTAACAAAGGTAATTTTGAGTTTCTTCCCTTTCAAGTTCTCAGCGTAAAAGTTCTCTGCAAAATGAAATCCAGGTGAGCCATCAGGAGGAGAACATGAGGAAGATACATGTTAATTACTTGTAGAAAGGGGATCAGTTGCTTGAAGCCACTCGTCATAGGATATCAAGAGATTTACCTTTTAAAAGATTTCATTTATTTACTATTATCTTTGTCTTTGTGTATGTGTATATGAGCTTTCCTGAGTTTATATACACCATGGGTGTTCAGGTGCTTGTGGAGGCTAAAGAGTGTTTGGTCCCCTGGAATTGGAATTACTGATGGCTGTGAGATGCTGGATGTGGGTGCTGGGTGAACTGAACATGGGTCATTTGCCAACTTAACTGCTGAGCTATTTTTGCTATTTAAAAAAACAGGTAAATAAGCTATCTACCTGCCTTTGATTTGATTTGGGGAGAGTTGTTTCTTCTCAGCTTGTAAGATAACAAATAGCTTTCCCACTAAAGACAGCTAAACAGTTAGGCAAACAAACTAAAACAAAGACTCCAAAACAGCTAAAGGAGAGCAGACTTTACTACAAGGTTGTCAATAAATACTAGTCACCTTAAAACAAAAAGTAAAACGCCAAACATACACACAGACACACACAGACACACACACACATACACAAAGGCACCACCAATGCTGCTGCCACCACCACCACCACCAAAAACCTTGCTGGCTTGGTCTATCCTCAGTCAGTCAGTCTGACTGTCTGTCTGTCTATCCACCTATGTATCTATCATCTATCATCAACTTCTTTTTCATTTTAATATAGATAAGTGTATAAGAAAATGTCCAGGAGAGCCCACAGCCTAGGGGTAGGTCAGGGAAGAGGAAGATAATTGTAAAGTCAGGAAAACTCAAGGAAAGAGTTTTTGGGAGTCAGATATCACAGGACCAAAATTTCTGGCTTCTTTCTTTTTCTTTCTTCCTTCCTTCCTTCCTTCCTTCCTTCCTTCCTTCCTTCCTTCCTTTCTTTCTTTCCTTTCCTTTTTTTTGAAAAGGGACCAGAAATGAAGGGGAAGAAATTTAGACAATAGGGAGGTCTTAGATAAAAGGGTGAGAATTGAAGGGCTATCCAGAGCTAATCAGGAAAGTGGGACTGCTCATGTTAAAGCATTCCAAGCTTTGCTTAAACAACACTGTATGGAAGAACGGGCCACAGCCCTAAGCCTGCCTTTGGCTCCTGGTCTCTAGGCCCACACCCACTATAGTGCCTCCTTAGGAAAGGTAGGAGCTAAGAGATGTGCAGTGTGGTAGGTGAGGTTTGGGGAAAAGATTCACAGAGCTCAGAGTTGAGTGTTGCCATTTGTCTTACAATGGTAATGTATTTAAATGTTAATTATTGGCCTCCCAAAATATGGTTACACCCCAAATCTTACATATACCTGTCCTTGTTGTGCAAACCTTGTTCTCCCTAAAGTTGATTGGTTAATAAAAATGATGAAGCCTGTGGCTGGGCAAAATAGAAGTAGTCAGAGTTCAAGTTTGAGGTGTTGTGGGTAGCAGAGGATCATGGGAGAGGAAGAAGGAGGAGTAAGAAGGAGGGAGCTGATGCCATGGGTTAGAAGATGGAGGATGAGAAGCTCTTATGGACTGGAGAAGGTTGCTCAGAGGATTGGCATAGCGTGGAGAGAAGCATTCCAACTGAAACATGAACAAGTATGTATGGGGACTTTGGTGGGAAATAGGAAAGTTAGCTTAGAGGGGTAAGATCTTCCCAGCTCCAGTGCATAAGACTATATTAAAATCCAACATGTTTCTGCATATTCTGTATATCATTATAAATAACAGGCTAAGAAATATCACTACTGCCCTAATAATCAAATATAACAATTATAAATATTATTAATTCATTCTACAGCTGAAGACCTGGAATTTTGGCTAATGTGCTGTAAAGAATGCTTTTTCTTCTACCTGATTTCTTTTTAGTTGTTGCTAGACATCGAGGGAGAAATCACATTATCATTTTTTTTCTTTATTAGAGATTGAACCTAGGGTCTTTCATATGCTAAGAAAGCAGTATATCACTGAGCTAGCTTCATTTCCAGTTGGGGATGACAAAATGATTCTTACTTTTAGCTCTTCATTCTATGCCAATTATTTTTATAAACTTTCAAATCAGTAGAAAAATGACTTACATATCTTTAGCTTTGGTAGTTTTCTTTATAACAATTATTGTCAAGTAAATGAGTTATTTTTTCATTATATGTTTAGATTTAAGAAACGAGAAGGCAAGGAACTGAAGAAGGACTCAACTAGAATTCACCCTTATATGGTGACACATACTCAAGTCCTGGAGGTAGCAGGCATAGTTCTCAATTTTAGATCTACCACTTGTTTTGTGACCAGGTCAAATTGTTTAATTTCTTTGAATCTGTTTCTTCCAGTGAACAGCAGCAATAATCAAACAGAATGACATTTTTGCTAATAGTCATACTTCATAGCATTGTTGGAGAATAGGAAGAAAAGATGTCTGTGGTGATATGTTTGAAGAAAGCATAACATTTTGTTGGACTTTGGGGTGCTTATCATGTCTTTCTCTAAAAACAGAATGGAAAACCCACATATTTAGTGTACTTGCTTGCCTAATACTTGCTAATAAAACTGAGCCTATGCAGAGTGGATTGCAATAATCTCCTGTGTGTTTCCAAAAATAACAAATAAAACAAATAATTAAATAATAAATAAAATGGAAATATGTTTATTTGGCAGCTTGGAAGCATTCCTTAAAGATCCAAGGGTCCAGTACGTGGCACAGAGGAGAGGGTCTATGTCTACTCTTAGTATTCTGACCTATAAACATCTGAATGATTAGTAGTCTAACGTTCCCTGAAAAAAACGAGCCTAAGACCAGTCTGGCATCAGGGGGCTCAGACAGGGAGTTAGCCTGAAACGACCACCAGTCTGGTGCCACATAGGCCCTGATGGCTCCTGGGAGCAAGCCAGAGACTAGAAGAATCCCGTTTGGGACTGTGGGCCCCAAGCAGGAGTGAGCCCAAGACAGACAACCCTTGCAAGGGGCCACTTGGATGGGCTGGGTGAGGAGCAAGCCTGAAACAACCACCAAACCAGCACTATGCGGCCCGTACAGGGAGCTAGCCTGAGATGACCATCAGTCCAGAGCTGCACAGTCCTTGGGGAACATACCATGCTCAAGATGACCCCTGTCTAGCTCCATAATGCATAAGTGGTGCGTAGCACTCCTGAGACCACTCCTGAGACAAGCCCAGACACTCAGAGACACACCCCCACCCAAGGCATCACGAAGAGAAACAAGTAAGTGATGGAGAGATGGAAGAGAAAGAGAAGCAGAAGGATGTGGGCACAACAAAGAGAGGCAGAACTAGAGACTTGATGGTAGTGAGGAACTGCCTGATATAACTGGAGATGCAATTTAGGACAATTAGTGGAGTCCTGGCCTGTGCTCCCACTACAGGCCATGCAGCAACAGGGATTTGTTACAATCCAAAGACCAGGCCAATGTCTGGTGAACCAGCTCCAAGACAATGTCCTTTGTCTGGGCTACCACCGGGGGAACGTGTGGATGTCTGAAGGCTGTGCAGAACTGGCTCCACCCCTCACTTGGTCATTGTGGGTGAGCTGGCATTGGGGACATGAGAACAGGAGACCTAACGCCACCTATTGCCAGCTATAATATCTCTAGAGAGTGGTCCTACACATTGTAGGAGTTGCAAGTGAGTTGGCCCTTCAAAGAGGAACTTGGGAGAGCTGGTCCTACCACTTATCTTCCCTGAGGTGGTGTGGATGAGGGAAAGATACTCTCCTCCCACCTAACCCCTCACCACCTGAAGGAAGCAGGAGACCTGGCCCTGAGGTCATGAGAGCAGGAGAGATGTCCCTGCCCCACACCTGCTGCAGCACTCAGGAGAGCAGGCCCTACACCTCACTTGGGCAGCACAGTAGAACTGGTCCTGGACATGGGGGTTGCAGGTGAGTTGGCTTGACAGCATGAGATGCTCTCCTTCTTTCTTTTGTCCCTAGACATCTATGGCAGGCATGGTTAGCTGGTCCCTAGGTCATAAGAATGAGAGTAACTGGAGATGCAATCTAGGACTATTGGTGGGGTCCTGGCCTGTGCTCCCACTAGGGGCCATGCAGCAACAGGGATCTGATACATTCTCATGAGAGAGCTGGCTATATCTCACCAGCTGCAACACTTGTGAGGGTGGGGCCTGTACCCTACCCAGGCAGCAGGGTAGAACTGGGCCTGGTTGTGGAGGTTGCTGGTGAACCAGCTCCAAGGTTGTGAGAGTGGGAGAGTTGGTGGACTGACCAGCTCAGATATGTCTCAGGCCCAGATCCAGGGCTTTGAATTAGCCCTCCCCAACATCTACCCCATTGATGAACTGCTGGAGTTCATGAAGGAGCCTGCCTTACAGAACCAAAATTACAGGATCTGTATCACACAGGGCAAAGACAGGACATCTGAAAGGAGTCCTAGTGAGGTTCCAGTTCTTAACAGACAAGCAGAAGCCAGGGGCCTTGTACCAGATTCATTGCAGTGAACATTTGCAACTGAGGAAATGTGGACAAAAGGGTAGACTGTGGAACACCATGTAACACACTACAGCTTCCACAACAAGATTTTATTTTCTCTGTTGGGGGAAGGTTGCAAAGGTGAAAGAGTGGGTATGAGGGAAGGGGAAGAAGAGTGGGATTGGGGTGCATGATGTGAAATTCACAAAGAACTCACGGGGAAGAAAAGATCCAAGGCCATTCTCAGGTATTTAGTCATCAAAGGAATAAGATGTCAGTCCCCAGGACCCCATGGGAGGACAGAGTTCTCAGTATGATAACTACCAGCCATGAGACAGAATTATCACTATGATAATTGCCAGCCATCAGTGCACACATGGCCAAGGCTCATATATACTAAACACTTAACACATGGTTTACATCTCTGATGCTGAGCATTGTGCAGTTCTTTAATTATTTTGTTTTATTTGTCTGTACAAATAACTAATTTTGGAAGTCATGGTGTTGACCTGTACTATTAAATATCCACAAGTTTTATTCTAGTTATTATTGATGATAAATATATTATGGTGATAACGGTTGCCTATGTTCATTTTCAGGATCTCAAAGGCCATGTTTGTTAGGATCACCAGTGCAGGTTTCCACTGGATGCTTTTCTGGTGGAGGAGGCTGTAAAGTCTACCTTCAGGTCCTGCTGATATCGCCATTTTCTAAGCATTTATCCCACACGACCCCTAAAGATTGATTACTCAGGGGGTTTTTTGTTGTTGTTGTTGTTTTTCGAGACAGGGTTTCTCTATATAACAGCTCTGGCTGTCCTGGACTTGCTTTGTAGACCAGGCTGGCCTGGAACTCACAGAGATCTGCCTGCCTCTGCCTCCCAAGTGCTGGGGTTAAAGGCGTGAGCCACCACCGCCCGGCTACTCATGGGATTTTGTGGCACCTGCCTGGGCCACATTCAGTAGGGCAGAGGCAGGAGAGGTCAAGGTCATCTCTAGCTCCACAGTGAGTTCTAGGCCAGCAAGTTACACTGATTATGCCTACACATCCACTGATTACCTGTGCTTCAACTGCCTTTGCCCGGGCCAAAATATTTATTTGTTTCTTTTCTTATTTATTTACTTTTGTTAAATTCACTTTCATAAAACATATTTTTAAAATTTATTTATTTTTTGTTTTTTTAATTTTTATTTTAAGAAATAGCACCACATCGATCATTGAGTCAACGGGAACAAGCGGGATCTTGTATAGGGGCAAGCCAGGTTACGAAAGAGGACGAGCGAGTGAACACACGGAGTCACACGGAAGGAAGGAAGGAAGAGAGAGAGAGATGAGAGCAAGAGAAGGGGAAGGGAGAAGAAGGGGGGGGTCTTACAATATATTTTGATCACATTCTTTCCACTCTACCATCTACACCCAGATCTTTCTCTCTCAAAAAGGCTCTCCACAAAAAAAAAAAAAAAAAAATCATCAAAGGAAACAAGCACGAACCCTAACAAGACAAAAATTACAAAACCAAACCAAACCAAAAAGTACACACACAAAAAAACATGGAGTCAGTTTTGTGTTGGTCAACTACTTGAGCATGGGACCTGCCTTGTTATGTGATTGATATATCCAGTGACATTCCATTGGAGAAAACTGATTTTCCTTCTCTCTGTGGCTATCAGTTGCAAATAGCTTCTTGGTGAAGATGCCTGCTTCCTTTCTCAGTGCTGGGATGTTTTTCTTCTTTGAACCCATGCAGGTCTTGTAGGTTCTGCCTCAACCTCTGTGAGTTCATATGTGTATTGGTCCTGTTGAATTATTTCCTTGGAGTAGTCCACCACCTTTGACTCTTAAAATCTTTTCACCTCCTTTTCTGGGAAGAAGGGTTTGATAAAGACATCCTACTTAGAACTGAGTACTTCAAAATCTCCCACTCTGTACACATTGTCCAGCCATGATTTTCTGTGTTAATTACCATCCACTGTGAGAAGAAGCTGATGAGGTTTGAGCCGTGCTCTTCTCTATGGATATAACAATATTTCATTAGAGGTCATTTTATTGCTATGTTCCTTTAATAGATTAATAATAGTAGGTTTTCTCTGAGCGCCCATGACCTCTAAAGTCTCAGGTTCTTGGCCACTTTAACAATGTCAGGTATGGATTTCATCTTGTAAAGCAGGCCTTGTCTATGGCCATACCTCCCTGAATTTGCTCAGTCTCTTCTGATCTCAGAAGTTGAGCAGGATTGGGCCTGGCTAGTAGTTGGATGGGAGACATATTAAGTCCTTCTTTATCATATGAATACCTCCAAATTCTACATCTCAGGAGGCAGATTTAAGACTCTTCTATGTTGTTAATACTCTTTTTCTCTTTTGCAAAACTCATTGCTTCAATGATGGGAACACTAGCATGCCGTGGATTTGAATGACAAGTCTGATTTGTCAGTATTTTTTCAAGTGAAATAGAAGATTGACAAACAGGGACTGGAGAAGAAGGCAAACTGATTAATTTGCTTGCCTCTCTGCTCTTTCACAGGACCAGAGTTTGGTTTGCAGAACCTGCATAGGGAGATTCACAGCTGCCTGTAACTCCAGCCCCAGGTGATCTGATGCCCTTTTCTGTCCTCCTTGGGCAGTCACACACACATGTACAAACCTCCACACTGAGGTACACTCATTCACATAAATAAAAATAAATCTTTAGCAAAAGTAAAAATATTGATAAATTCTTTACCTTCGCTTCATGTGATCAGAGTTCAAATACAGGTTTGCTAAAAAATGTAAAATTTCCTTCAGGCTATATAGCTTGGGCTTACAAAAAAATGCATTTCATGTTTAGACTTGGTCTCACCTCCAAGATAACTCATTTGTTTTGCCTGTGCAGTTATTTTATTATCTTTAAAAAATCTATCATATATTTAGCTAGGGGATATTCATTCAACTTATGTTGAGACGTTGTGGCTGAGATTTAACTGTATCTGCTCTCATGGTAATTTGTGGTTAATCAACAGATATTTATCAAGTGTTTACTCTTGGGGGAGATTTTTATTAGTTGTGCACATCGATGCCAGCAGTGAGGGCCACCACACAGAACCATTTGTGTAGTCCAGGAGTCACTTAAGGAGGCTCAGATGAGATCATGCCATTTGAGGGCAGGTAGTATAGTGGATCCTGGAGTTGAAATTGTGCATGTGGTACATCTTAACATTTGAAATCTAGAAAATTTTGAGTTGAATCTCAAAACATCTTTGCAAACAATGATAATATGTATTGGGGAATTTACTTTGAGAGAAACACACACATTTCAAAGTAGAATATTCATTAGAGATTTTGTAATCCTATGGGAAGGTCATGAAGAACTCTAACAGTAATACTTTTTCTCAATTTCATTGGTTCTTTTACTTCCCCAGTCAAGAATTTTTACTTAAGGGTTTGTTTGCTTGTTTGTTTTGTTTTTGGTACTGGTGATTTATCTTATACAGGCTACACGAGTACTCTACTGCTGAGCTGCATTCAAAGCCCTGAAAATTTTACTTTGAAAGGGCTTAGAAAGATAAAACAAATGTTATTGCCCACTCTAGATATGTATGTATTATCATATTATTTTTAAAGCAGGACAAGCCAGACAAATTTAAAAAGTTTGTGTGTGTGTGTGTGTGTCCATCCTCATGCGGGTGTCTACAGAAACTGAAAGAGGATTCTAGATGAACTGGAATTATACAGTTGTGATTTGCTCATCATGGGTGCTGGGAAACAAACCCAGGACCTTTGAAAGACTAGCAAGTGCTCTCAGCTGCTTTCTCTCCAGCCCAGAAGAGAAACGATTTTAGAAACTTTAGAAACTTCACCATAAAATTCTATTTAACTTAGGTCATTTAACATTAGAAATTATTGTTATATTGGCTCATATTTAAAATTAAGAAAAGCAAGCACTCATATTCAGCAATAAAGGCAAATCATTACAACTTTATTTATGAAAGCAGTTTACCCATTAGTTAGAGATTTCAGATTTAATTCTAATTAGGTTGTGGTGAATTATCTCTGTATGTTCCAACACAAATATTTAATTTTCTTACCAATTTTGAGTTATATTTCTTTGCTTGTTATAAAACAATAACTTGGGGGCAAGGGTTGACAGAATATGTGGTTCACAAACCCATTAACCTGAGTTAGTTTCCTAGAGCCCATTTATCTGTAGCAGGAAGGAACCCACTTCACAAATGATCTTTGAGTTCCACATATTTACTGTGGTATATGTGTCCACACATACAAATCATGAACATACACAGACACACACAGACACAGACACAGACATACACACACACACACATTAATAATAAGCTAAAATCTGCAACTTTGGAATATCTCTACCTAATAAAACAGCTTAAAAATCAAATCATGAGTCAGGTGGTAGTGGTGCATACCTTTATTCCCAGAATTTGGGAGGCAGAAGCAGAAAGATCTCTGAGATCAAGGCCAGCCTTGTTCACAGAGTGAGTTGCAGGACAAACAGTGGTATACAGAGAGACTCTGTATAAAAAAGAAAACGAAAACAAAAACCCACTTCCTCCCTATCTGAAGAAGGAGGAGGATAAGAAAGAGGAGAAGGAGCAGAAGGAGAAGGAGAAGGAGGAGAAGGAGGAGGAGGAGAAAGAAGAAGAAGAAGAAGAAGAAGAAGAAGAAGAAGAAGAAGAAGAAAGGATCAAATCATGCCAGTGGTGGCATTTGATTCAGTTGTCAAAAGACAAGATATGTAATAGTCACAAAAATGATTATCCTTTTTTTTTTTTTGAGACTGGGTCTCAAATTCATGGTCTTCCTATCTCAGCCTCCAAAGTGATAGAATTATAGATGTGTATTACCATGCCTCTCTGGAGCCATTCTTCTTCTCTTTCTCACTCATTCCCCTCTCCCTCTTTTTCTTTCTTGCATGTGTACCTGTGTATGTATGTGTTCACATGTGTACAGAGACCAGCAGTTGATGCTGAATGTCTTCCTCAATCCCTTTCTACTTTATTTTCTGAGGCAAGGTCCTGCCAAAACCCAAAGACATCAGTTTGGCTAACCATATTATCTAACTAGCTTGTTGTTGTGAAGATCCAGTCTCTGCATCTTGAGCCCTGGGATCACACAGTGGTCGCTATGCCTGTCCAGCTCCTTATGTGGGTACTTGGGAACTGAACTCTGGGCCTCCTGATTTTATGCTTGAGTGTTTTATTGACTGAGTTGCCTTTCATCCTTAAGAACCATTACTTTTAATGGATGATTTTTTGCCAACCCTAAATGAGGAAAGTGCCTAGGAACAAAAGAGTACAGAGAAAAGTTGTATAAAACATCTGTAACAAGATAACAACAATAAAACTCGAAACTGTGTTGTGCTGCCAGCCTCAACTTCAACTCTGTGTTATTCAGGGGGTTTTAGAGGTTATTGCACTTGTCTAAATGTCTGAACCATAAAGTTAGCTGTATGGTGTATAGTTAGTGGTATGGTGTAGAGTTAGCTGTATGGTGTATAGTTAGCTGTATGGTGTAGAGTTAGCTGTATGGTGTAGAGTTAGTGGTATGGTGTAGAGTTAGCTGTATGGTGTAGAGTTAGCTGTATGGTGTATAGTTAGCTGTATGGTGTAGAGTTAGCTGTATGGTGTAGAGTTAGCGGTATGGTGTAGAGTTAGCTGTATGGTGTAGAGTTAGCTGTATGGTGTATAGTTAGCTGTATGGTGTAGAGTTAGCTGTATGGTGTAGAGTTAGCGGTATGGTGTAGAGTTAGCGGTATGGTGTAGAGTTAGCGGTATGGTGTAGAGTTAGCGGTATGGTGTAGAGTTAGCTGTATGGTGTAGAGTTAGCGGTATGGTGTAGAGTTAGCGGTATGGTGTAGAGTTAGCTGTATGGTGTATGGTGCCAGTGCAGCTGCTTGAAGGGCGGAGAGCCCCCCCCCCTTAATTCTAGTCCACACAGTGGTATATTACTGTTCAGAAGAACCTGTGCCACGCGATCCTATAATGTTCCATTCAAATCAAGCCATTAGCTAGTGACCTTAACCATGCAAAAAGTCTGACTAGATTTCTGTTAGCAGGTAGGAGCTTTCAGGGCCTGAGTTCAATCTTTCTACAAAATAATAAATTAAAGTAGTTTCCTCACAAGTTATTGTTCATAGAATTGATCATTTTAGAAAAATTTTGACCTTGTATAAGCACTATGGTTAAATATTAAATAAGTCATTATAAATAGTGAAGCCATTTTTAAATGAACTTTAAAATTTTATATATACATCTCTCTCTCTCTATATATATATATACAAAGTATTATTATGATGTTAAAAGTCATTCTCTTATCTGATCATTCTGCCAATAGAGGAAAGTGCAAACTGGCTTTAGACATGTCTAGAAAAGGTTATGATGATCAAGTTATTCTCCTTTGTTAGATGACTGATAAGAAAGAGAGGCATCCATAGGTGCAGTTCCCCAAGGTCACCCAGAGTAACAAATCAAACTCAGTTCTCTTTTGAAATTGCCTTTAGAAAAGAAAAAGAAAAGCATCCATCACAATATAGAAAGACATTTAATTACCTGTCACTTCAAATATGATACCTGGCTCCAAATTATTGGGGGTTTGAGAGTATTTTTCTGTATGTTTGTGTGTAATTGTGTATGTAGTTGTGCATGTGAGGATGCAAATGTGTGTGTGTGTCTAATTGTGTATGTAGTTGTGTATGTGGGGGTGCACATGTGTGTGTTCAGGCCAGACGACAAATTTCAGATGCCATCCTCAGGAATGCCACTCATCTCCTTTGATTTTTTTTTTCTTCCCCCAGACAGGGTTTCTCTGTATAACTCTGGCTTTTGTGAAATTCACTCTGTAGACCAGGTTGGCCTTGAACTCACAAGATCCGCCTGCCTCTGCCTCCCATGTCCTGGGATTAAAGGTGTGGGCCACCAGTTTCTGTTCTAGATGCCCATCAACTGTTGCATGAATAATAAAAATGTGGTATATTTATGCAATGGGATTTTATTTAGCTGTTAAGAAAAAGGAAATTTGAAGGCTAATGGGTGGAGTTAGAAACAATTACCCTGAGTGAAGTAACTCAAATACAAAGACAATACTGCATGTTTTCTCTTGTATGTGGATGTTAGCTTTTAAGCTCTAGATATGTGTGTTTCAATCCAAATAACTACAGAGGTTAGGTAGCTAGCAAGGGGCAATGGGAAGGGAATGTTCCAAGGAAGAGGACATCAAATATATTGCTATGGAGAGACAGTGGTGACACTAGAATAAGGGGGTTAAATGGCTAGAGGAATGGGAGAGCAGCGGAAAGGAGGACGTATGGGGAGGGACAACTACCACTAAAGGTCTTTTGAAAAACCATGCGGTAACCTATTACAGTAGAAACTTCCTAAAATATATACATGCTTGAGAGAAATTTAAGTGAAGCCAACATATAATGAGGGAGACCATGCCCTAACTAGACATTTTATGCCATCAAGTAAAAGCTGCCAGTGACAAGAATGGGTTGCCTCTTGTTGAATCATTGCCCACAGGAGTCCTATAGATCCCCCAAACATCACAGGCTGTTGCCAAGGTTATTAGTAACTCTCTACAGCTTGATGGCTGGTCCCTATTGCTAAAGACACAATTTACTTTGTTCCTCAAACACAGAGAAATGGAGTCGGTGCCCAACTACAGGCTTCACTGGTGCTGGAAGGTATTTTGCATGCTACTGGAGGAGAAAAGTAATCACTGATTTCATTTAGTTACAAATCTTATAACCTCTGCTGGGTTAGTTTTTGTATTTATTGTTTTAAAATGTTTTATTTATTTATTTATTTATTTATTTGTTTGTTTGTTTGTGTGAGAGAGAAGAAAGAGAGAGATAGAGGGAGGGAGGGAGGGAGGGAGGGAGGGAGGGAGGGAGAGCATGCCCTGGCATGGGTATAGAGGTCAGAGAACAACTTCCTGAAATTAGTTCTCTCTTTCCATCTTGTGAGGGACCCGGAGATTGACCCCAGATCATCAGGCTAGGCATTAAATGACTTCACCAACTGAGCCATCTCGCTGGCCTGCATTCATTATTTTAAAACCCCCCTCACATTATTTGATGGGCATAATTTAAGTGTAATCTTTATTACTTACCAAGCAAAGCAGAAATTGAAAATATTATGTGATATACCACTCTTTAGACATCCCTTGTGCTGAGGATCTAAAGACAGAAAACAACACACAGAAGGGTTACCAACAGAAAAAGTCAGGTGTGAAATTTACCAGTTGCTTTCTGTACCTCTCTACTACTTGCCAGTGAAGAGTTCAGACTCTGAGCCCAGAAGAATAAACATCTTGATAATTTCAAAGCTGAGGGATTCTCTGGGACCTTCCAAAGTCACCCAAGTCACCCAACTTTTTAAGCTTGAGCTCCTCACCTGTGAAATAGGATTCACAATGCGGAGGATCAGGTGGTAGTGAGCTCATTGCAAAGCTTATGGTGGTAACTAGCTACGGTAGCACTTGGTGGTGATGTCTGCCTGTGGTTAATAAAGCAGGGTGGGAACATGAGGCTCCCAGGATGAGAGATTGTTCCTGGGGAGTTGAAACACACACACACGTCTGTTCACCCCTGAAATCCTACCTATGACAGACCCAAGAAATGATTGCAGAAATGTCCAACTTGGTGAACCCATAAGTGTGAAGGGAGTTGTGACAGGAATATGGGTGAGAATTTACTTTAAGAAGCAGGCACGACTCAGGAGAAATGCATCACTAAAAAAGCCTACCCCAGCATGGGTGAAGACTCTCGGAAGCTGTGACCTTGGACATCTCCTCACAACTTTCAGACAACTACAGACATGTAAAAATCCGCTGTCAGGGTCTACTCCACTAGCAGTTTACTGCTTCTATAAAACGGGGATGGGCCTTCTAGAATCCTAAGCCCACTTTCGCATACATGCAGCATTTTGTTTACATCTTGAGTCTCATAGGTCTCAGCCTTCAGAATGTTTCTGTTTGGGGCACACTGTCAGCTCACACAATAGGGATGAGCTGGTGAAGGGACAGCCTTGCTGGCCTTTCACATTTAGAGTTTGTATATGTTCATGTTTGGGAACACGTGTGTGTGTGTGTGTGTGTGTGTGTGTGTGTGTGTGTGTGTGTGTGAGTGTGTGTGTGCAGGTCAGAGGTCAACCTCAGGTGGTATTCCTCAAGAGCTGTCCACCATATTTTTTTTGAAATAGAGTCTTTTTCTGAATCCCGAAGTGCACCAATTATGTTAGCCTCAGGTATCCTCTATTCTGGGCTCCCCAGCTTTTGGATTACAAGTGTATCCAGCATGCAAACACTTTACCTACTATGTAATCTCCCTACTTTCTCAAATACACTACTTTAAAATCTCAATCACATTTTAGGACTTCACACTTGCAAAATTCATAAAAGGGCCCTTTGAAAAGGTGTGTCCATCTTCCTTAACCATTTATTTTCATTTAAGATACTTAAAGCTTGAAACCACTGAGATATTTAAGCAGATAAGGGTACTTGCTGCTAAACATGACATGAGTTTTATCCTCAGGACCCATATAATAGTAGGAGAGAACTGACTCCCATAGGTTGTCTTCTGACCTTTACATGTGCACAGTGGCACACACACACACACACACACACACACACACACACACACACACACA